>WBNH01010368.1:0-397821 GCA_013401255.1 Urocolius indicus
TGTCTCCCATAACATCCTCCTGATGCTAGTTTTGAAGTGTGGTTATTAAGTTTGTGATAATTTTAATTCAACAGAATTATGAATTATGATTCTTTATCACACTTGCATTTTATTTCTCTGTTTTATTTCTTTGGGAATGCATAATTTGGTGGTGTTTTTTTTTTTTTAATAGAGTGCATTAAACAGAAAGTCTGGCTACTTGGACTATAAAGAGAATAAATGGGAAAAAATATTGTTTCAGATGTTAACACCTGTTTTTCATTTTACAAGATCCAAAATTTTATTTCTGAGAAATGCAATTATCAAAAATAAAATTTATTCTTTCTAGATTGACATACTGCAGTTTTAAATACTTTGTCCTAGATTATACTAGTATGCATAATTTCATTGAGCAGTTTTCATGTCCAGTATTTGAAATCGTAGTAACTATGTTTTAATATATCTAAACTTTTTGTTTAGATTTTGACATACTGTCATTGTATCACTAATGCTGCATGAAGTATTGGAGTTCACTGCAAAAGGATGAAGCGATGTGGGTTTCTGTTAATGGTTTTAAGGTACCGGATCTAGTAATTAGCTGACAACATTGATAGACTATAATGGAAATTCATTTTATTTGCCCTTTCTGAGGCAGGTCTGTTCTCAAGTTCACATTGAAGTGATCTTTCTGTTTGTCTTCATGGACATTACTCGCTGTATTGCCATTAGCAAATGTAGATCTGCGAGTCATTGCTCCAATACAAAAAAAGTAAAAACTTGCTATTACTCCACAGGTCACCTACAGGGTAATTATTATCCATGAAATGTCCAGTAGGAAACTTTCTTCTTCTTAAAGATATCTTGTTATATTCAAAATATTAAACCATACATATTTCCTATGTAGCTTGTATAAAAAGAAATCTCTTTTTCTACACCTCTGTTATCCAGATTGGTCCTTTCAAATTATTTTAGAACTAATGTAATGATGCATTGCATTACTGGCTCAACTGATTTTGATTTATACTACTTGAGTCCTTACAGCAAACTGACGAGTAACAGATTTGCTTAATACCTTTCAAAGTTGCAGTGAAAATACTGATTTCTGGTTAATACATGCCACTGAAAATTGAGTCTCTCAACAGTGATGAAATAATTTCTTTGTCCAAGCAATTCTACATGATTTAATATTTTGAATCTAACAAGTCACTTAGTCACAAGATTAACTTCATCTACAGTTGTATTGATCACAGAAATTAATATTCTTCCTTCACTGTGATAGTCAATCTAGTTGACTATCTCCTGTAGAATCAAAATTTGAAATGAAGTTAAAATGTCCTGGAAATATAGTGTCCTATTATCTTTATGGAAATTCATACTTATTTATTGATAGTGTGGCAATAGTAGACCTTTTCTATTGAAAAACGTGATTTGCTGTTGGTGTTCATATTCAAACTGCTAATTTTCTTAATTAGTAAAAAACAACAATGAATAAGGCAAAAGGTAAAAATGAAGACAATCGTTGGCATATAAAGATTTCATTTATTTCTAGTTTATAAAGGTTAAATATATGACATAGAGGTTTAAGGGATAGACATACAAATAAAAGTTGCATAATAGCAGGTGATTAAAAGCCGTGACTCGTTAGAAATGCATTTACCTTCTATGTTCTGTTATACTAAACACTTAACAAACCTTCTTTAACCTTTTATCTATTGTATGCAGTTGAAAAGGTAATACATGGAGTATACAGCCCTGTATGTAGTACAAGTTCTTTGCATCATAATTACATCAAGTTTAAACTTCTGTTTAATTGATTTGTGAATTTTATGATGATGACATTTTATACTGAAATTGCCTTTACAGTGTCATAACCATTGGATTCAAATATGGTCATATTTAATACTGACATACAGTGAAAAATCTCAAGGACAGCATATCAGAGTATGAATTAAAATCAAGAAAGGTATATCGTGCTTAGTAGGAAGAGTTTTAGTGTTTCAGATGACCAATTGTAATGACAGAATCACGTTCTCTAAATTACTATAGTGGTCACGTACAACTGATGTTATCTAGTCAAAGATAATCTTCATTTATGAGTCCTTTTTTATAAAGACAAAAGTGTCTTCATTTTTTTTCCTCTGAATAAGTCAGAGTTAGATGCTTTCAGACTGGAAATACTACTTCTTCACTGCAGTCACTTTTGTCCTTGTATACCCTTCAAGTTCCAGACAGATAGATTATTGCTTCCATCAGAAAAGGATTTGATTAATCACCAGATCATATGTTTTATTCAAAACCAGTACCCTCCATACTCCATCCAGAGTAAATTAATGAAATATTCACATAATTTGTGCAGAATAGTTTATTAACTGTTTTTTTTAGTTTTGTTTGCAGCCTCAGAATAAAAACTAAAGATCAGGAAAGAAGGGAAATGCATTTAAGTTCTTGGTTTTTGAAGAATGGATAGAAATGAAGTTAAACTTTATCAGATGGGTTTAGAGAATGAAGTGACTATATAAATTAGCCTTCACTAGCAAAACATTTAGGGGGTTGAAATATTCTTTACTTGATATTACCATCCCACATACAACTGAGTATTTTACAATCTGTCTTTTCAGGTGCAAGGATTAGGCAGTAACATGCTACTATGGTACATGAAATTGACAAAACAGAGATTTCGGGTCTCAAGTGTTATGGATGTTTCTGTTTTAAGTGCAAAATGTATGAATCTGGAGTCCTTAGCAGTTTATATGTTGAAAACTGAAAGTAATATGGCATAAGGCAAAAATACTCCATTGTAGCTATGTGCTAATAATTTATGTAACATGCTCACTTTTCAATACGGCAATGTCAAGTGAAGTCACCTACCGTTGAGAAAACTAAATATTACCATGAATATCATTTTTTTTAATTTACTCTTAAATAACACCAATGCTCTTCAGCCTAATTTGTCATATCTTTTCATTTTCATTAGTTATTAAGGTATTTGATCTGCTCATATTGAACTTTTCTGTAGCCTAAAGGTAAAAAAATCAGTAATATTGTGACACCTCAATCAGCCATCAGCCTGTCTAAACAGAAGCAAAAGGAGAATAGACTTAAAGGTGTCCCTGTTCTTGATATCCACTTTAAAACTTCACACATCCAACACAGAATATAGAATGTCTGCATAGCAGAAAGTTGAGTCTATGACCTATAGAATCATATGTATTTGATTTTCTCTAAGGTAGTCAAATAAGCCATAGCTTTTAAGATGTACACAGTTGCGATCACCCACAACTTCCTAAGGTGAGAACATGCCAAGTGGTCAGGAAATCAGGTCAGCAGAACGGTATGAATCATACTAACCTCTTCAAAACTGTATCAAGGTTTGTTTGAAAAGTAGTAGATTCAGTATTGCTCATCCTGGATGATTTTGAACAAGACAACTTCAATGGTCTACATTCACAGTTTTGTGTATCTTTTAATTAAAAATTAATTGTTCCTATATAAAACATCGATACTCATGAGTTAAAAGCACTTATGCGAAAACTAGGTATTCTTTAGGAATCAATGTTCAGCTTTTATTGACTCTCCAAATACTGCCTACATAACTTGGAATTTGTCTGTCCTTTTTTGTTGTAACAGCTACACCTATTGCAAACATAGAATGATTGCTCTTAGTATTGTGCTTAGAATAGTGAAAGAGACTCATGTCCAATCCAGAGAAGAGGAACTGTGACCTTGACAAGTGCCTTGCTCAAATTTGCACTAGTGTGCTTGTGGGTCAGTTACATTTTCACCATTCTTTGCCTTAGTGATTATTATTTTTACCTCACTGTCTGCTTTTCAAACAATTAGATTTGGAAAGTGGAAGAATATAAGAATACTTTTTGAATATGACCAGTTAATACAGGTCATTTGTGATACTGAATATGTAATAATATTTTGTTGATATTTTATTAAAGTCTGCAAATTATTTTCCTACATCAGTTCGACTAGAGTCATTTCCTTGATTGAAATGTTGAATGATTAATAGGAATTACTAACAAATTTATCCTCATACCACATGAGGCTGAGAAGGAAAAAGGTCACTGAAGCTACATACAAATTTCCCCACCATGAGCTATGGAATGATTGAATTTTTTTATATTATAAGCCAGAACAATTGGAAAGACACCTTGGTGGGGAAGCATGATAAGACTGGCATATCAAAAGAGCTGATTTCTGGTTTGGGCTTGAAAGATAGAGCCTAAGGGAAGGAGAAAGAGACAGAAAAGAGTCAGAAGGGAGAAACTATCTCTGGGTGTGCTGACAAAATGGGTTTCAGAAGACAGATATAATTATTTACATTTTAATGTAATTAAATATTATCAATTATCTAGTTTGAATTTGTAATTTTAACCTAAGTGAGTTTTAGTAATTTTGCATTTTCTGTATCATTTCAAAGACTACTTTAGTATATTTTTGCAGTATACACTAAAAGAATGTACTTTTAGTATACACCAAAAGAAAGCAAAACACTTCCCTTGTCCTGAGAAAAGATGAAAAAAAAAAGGTATATGAATAGCATAACCCAATGTACCAAGTTGAAGGGAATAAGAGAAGATGTATTTGAAACCAGAGGCTAAAAGGATAATGCCTAAACTGAGAAGTATTAAGGTCCAATTTTCACACCATTTGTAGAAATATAGTGGAAAATGAAAACCTGTTGAACTAAAATTCAGTTCCTGTGGCTAATATTCCTTTATAATGGTGTTTTGAAAATGTGTTTTTAAAGTAGCACAATAAAATACAAACCAATTTGTGATTATCAAGATATCTGGGCTTAAAATCACGGTTTTGTTTGCAATGGATTAAAAAATGCATACTTTTTTGGGAAAGAATAAAATTAAAATAACACTTTATTAAAAATACAAATATTTGAGTTCTGTATTTTGGAGTTGCAGTATCATGTAAAATGACATGTAGAGTTCTAAAAAACAAATTCAAAGGTAATTTTTAAATTATAAAACAACATCAAATATTCTATTTGGTAATTGTCCAAAAGCAAGGGCTCAGCAATGTCATGATCTGGAGTCTTATTTGAAAATATCAAAGAAAATGCCCTAATTTCACCAAGGATTTTTATTTTAATAAAATTTAATCACATCAGATACTCTGGAAATTTCACTTATTGCCATTTATTCACTATTGTGTGCTGCTTTAAATGTTCTGAAGTGTTTCCAAAAATACATCAAACAGAATCTCTGTGACAGTTTTGTCTTGTTCAGCAGCAAGACAAATAAAAGAGTTTTGGGAACCAACACTGAGATAAAGATTTATACCTAAATTGTTTGTCATTCTTAGGGAAGAGACTAGGCATGTAGAAGTTAGAGTATTTGCATAAAGAGAGTTTGCAAATGTCAGTGGTCATGCTCACTACTCTGCTAGTCTTTGAGGAAGTCCCTTTTCTATTCTGTCAGTACATATTAGTAAGACAGAAACAAACAAACAAACAAAAACAAGAAAAAAGATAAATGAATACAGCACTGACCAATTAGTAACACAAGGGTAAAACTGTAATGTGACATAAATTCATTCCATCACTTCTGCCAAATCATTTCTATCCTGATTGTTACAAATAATATGACTGTAAGTCTCACTATTAATAAGAGGCAGAATGATGAGCAGCCAGAGGCATAGTCTGTTTGTACTAGGTACCAGATAAATATCTATTGCTCTCTAAGGCTTCTATAATTAGTACCCCAATGACCCAGACATAGAAATTGGTTAACAGAGATTTCCTTCAGAATGCACAAAACATACTTCCATGTAAAGATTTCAGCACTTTTCTCTAAAAATAACCCAAATTTTAAAAATTCTTTAAAATTAAATATTTAGTGGGTGCTCTCCATGGAGAAAATACTAAATTGTTCTCTTTCTTCTGTTGCTAGGATGTTGATTTTCCCTGAGGTTTTACACCCCAAAACAGCAGTAAAGTCTGTCCATCCATGGACAGAACTGTTTTGTTCTCAAGTACTTTGAAACCATGGCTTGTGTTTAATTTCTTAGTAAATAAGAGATTGATGGGTTTTTTTGTTGTTATGTTGTACTTTTGGAGTGGTGGTGTGTAGGTATTTAGTTACTTGTATTTTTATAAAGAAAACCCCTAATTCATCTGAAAGAGAAGAATGGATTGCCAAATACATAAGCTTTTTTACTCTCAATTAGATAAGATTGCATCTTCAACATTTAAAAAATCACCTAACTGAAAACAGTTTCAGACAAGGATAGATGCTGTTGCTCTCATTGACTTAACAATAAGGCTGTCTTTGGTTTAATTAATGCAAAATTAAATCTATATTTATCCATCTCATCAGAAGAATACTTACTCACACACATTCTAGGTGAGATGGAAAGTAAACCTTTTATTCTTGTTGTCAAACTACAAAACTGTATCGTAACAAATCTTCACTCTATCCTGTGTACTTTTGTGTTCATATAGCTGAGGAAAACCACTTATTTTGCTTCACTGAGTTCTTCATACCAAATGACAAGTCACCCTGCTTAACAGTGAGAAATGCAGAAAGTTTATTGTTAGTTGAAAATTAAAAAATTAAACCAGTAAATTTGATAAAGTTTATTTCTTTGATCAATGGTGCTTTTACCGTTCCTTGCATTCAAACAGGATGTCAAAAAACCCCAAAACACAAATGATTCAAATAAAGAAATATAAATATACAAACCTATTGTTTTAAAAATGCTAAAATGAATATTTCAACCAAAAAGTCAAATCAACACATATATGAGAATCATTTTGATGATGCTTAACATTGAGCACTGTGTTGAAAACTTTGCCCTGCTCTATTCTGAAACCTCCTACACAAATAATACTCTCATTTTCTGTAATATCATTATGCTACAGAAATGATGTAAAGACATCATTATATCTTGACCAAAATGCTTACATTCTTTCATTTTAAATAGATTTTCTATATGGATGTTCAAATTCTCACCTGTTTCTTAGCTTCAGCTTTGATATTCAAAATTTCATTTATTAAAGAAAATGTGAAAAACAGACATCTTAGAGAAGCTGAAAGTTGGCAGAAATTTAGTATTCTCTACAAGTCAAAAAGTAAAAAAAAAATCAAGGGCTTAGTCTCTGTCTTCAAAGGTGAGTGAAGACAGAGCTTTGCAGGATAGTCTTCTCTGTGTTGCAGATCTTCTCTCCCAGGGGAGGCTATGTGTAATTTATCTAAGTTATACAGGCAGGACAAAACCAAGACTCTTAGCAGCTGAGGATTATTTTGACCTGAAGCACTTTTGAAGAGTTTTGTCCCATGTAAAATCAAAATGAATTCTAAATAAGTCAACTTGTTATTATGTTTCTGCCAAGTACATCAGGTCTGCTGCGCCATGTCAGAATGTATTATTTGGAGACCAAAAACTTTTTGTTACATATTTATTTATACAATATCACAGAGCTTTTTGTTGGGTTTTTTTTGTTGTTGTTTTTTTTTTAATGAAGCATTATAAAATACAGCCCTAAAACTTCTTCTTTATGGAAGTTAGTATGGGCTGCCTTCATAATTTTTCATTCTACGTTCTCAAGTGGTGTTTTAGAAAACTTTCTAAAATTAAGTGATGTTTCTTAACAAGCAATTTTTTTCAGTTAATTGAAAGAGGTCCCTGTGGTAATGGATTTCTCCATTGGGAAACACACTTGCTTGTAATCAAAACTACATTTTTATAATCAAATATAATGTCACATAAACTTATAAAAATGCATGTAATGAGACAGGAATATGGTTTGGATTAGTGAATTTTTCTGAACCAAATTTATTATTAAAAGTGGATTTTACTTCTATTGTTTTGCAACCTTTCATTTCCATGTCTCGTTGTCATTAAGATAATATGAAAAATATGAATCTGATGGCAATGAAGAACAATCCTCACAATGGAGACATGTCCAAACAGATTATGTGTAGTACTTGCATCTGTTCAAAGTAGCATCTCCCAGTTCCACTTGAATCCATTTTATAGCTTTGATTTAGCTAACCTCGTACATTCTGAGTCCCACCTTCCTTAGTTTGAAGTTTTGGTGTCATGATTTTTTTCCCAAAATAAATCAGGACACAAATTCATACTTTCCACTTTTTTGCTCTTAATCTACCAACTCCTTCATTTACTTGGTTTTGATGCTATGTCTGGATTTCCACTGCTTGTACTTCAAGCCTGCTATCTCCTTGTTTTGGAACCACGCTGATTTTTCTCACGTCAATGATTCTTTGATGTGAACAGTGGAAGTTAATAAGCTCTCCCAGTACATACTGGTCTTCTGTGAAATCATTGTAGTGTGAAGAAGCTTGTTTTACTTGAAAGTCCAGCCACACAGAGAGTGGGCTGGTTCTGAAGACATAAAACAAACATTATGTATATGTCTTCTTTTTCTCCATTCGTAACCTTGGAAACTGTTATAAAGCATTATCTTTTGAAAGCAACACTTCTACGCAAGCAGTTCTGTACAGTATTTTCTTCACTGTCACTATCTGAGGCCGACAGAATACATACCTCTATTCCATGCCAAAGGAAGTGAAGTTTTTTTTTCCTTCTAGAAAAGGCTTTTTTCTTTGATTTCACTATGATCTTCCTTATCTTTTCCTAGCTGTTGTTTTTTCTGGCTTACTTTGGCATAACTGCTTCTTTTCATTGTCTGAAATCTTTTACTGTTTAGCTTCCCTCAGTTCCTGTTTCCCTGCCTTTTTCTTGTTTTACTCCTGTTTTGTTATGTTTCCTGCTGCTTGGCTTTTCTAGCAGTTGCTTTTCTGGCTTATTTTTGTCTCACTGGTCTATGTGGTTTCTGTTAAAAGTCTCCTACTGTTTAACTTTCTCAAGTGGTTTTTTTTCGGGGTTTATTTTTTCTTCTTCTTGAATTTGCTCTTAAAAGTCTCATACTGTTTTTCTTCTTCTAAGTGTTGCTTCTACAGAGCATTTTCTTCTCCCAAGCATTCAATGCATTAAATCTGTGGACCAAATACAGAGGTAAATTCTGACAGCTTATATGTAGCCAGGTTGATCTGAGCACAAACAGGAAAGGGACCCATTTAATTCTTTAAGTGTTTTCTAGCAAGTACATTTTAAAATAGTATACAAATGTGTTCAAAATAGTTCTTTGTAATGGAAAATGTCTTTTCTTGGACTTTTACATTGGGTTTAGAATTTTCCAATGATAGACTTTTCCTCCTTCATAAAGTAGCCTGCTTACTCTTTGTAAAATATCTTAGTAAGATGTTTTAGAATTTCAAATCACAACTAATGTTTTATTAGGTTACTAATTACTCAATTAATAATTGGTTAATGTGATACTCTACTAAATTAAATACCCGTTGAAACTTTTTATAAACCCTAAATAAAAGAAAGTGCTTATATGACTGTGTTTTTTGAGTTTGATCCTGATAACGTGGACTTTTAGTATCTGAGATAGTCCATTTCCTCAGTCCTGTGAATTGTTTTGATGAATCAATAACCTGATCAGTTATTCCTTTGTTTTTTCCATTTCCAATTTCCATTCAGTAACTCTTTACCTTTAAGTTTGCAAATATACAATCTGCTTTCCCTATACATAAATTTATATTTACTTAATCTTTTGTCTCTCAGATTTCTCAGGTTTTTTGGCATAGCCTTTATTTGATCTCCAAAGAAAACTGTCTTCTGAACCTGACACTTCTAAAAGATTAGCAGTAAAACAAGAGGAGTTCCATGGCAGCAGCAATAGCATGGATAGCTATTGGATCATCATCACAGTTGACCAGAAGCAGCTCTTGTTTTAAATTTGGGGTTTTTTAAAATTTTCCCCATTTTTTCTCCTAATGCTCTGACCTTACTTTCTTTCCCAAAATGGAAAGTTGAGGTACTATTGGGATAATAAGGAAAAAAGGGAGATAACAATCACAGCTTTGCATGGTTTTTAAGTTAAAAATGTTTTTTTTTCCTTAGTGAAAAAGAGTTTTTAAATAAGATGCTTGCTCACAGTATGAACACTGCTAACAGGCCTGGCCTGTGAAGCAAAACCGTATTTAAGATATCTTGTTCCAGTTGCACCTTGTAGAAGGAGAAAAGGAACTGATTTCTCAGTAGCTTATAATTTACTAATGCAGGAATATAAGAACAACTCATTGGCTTCAAAATTCAGGCCTGCCTTCTGAGATACTTACCTTCCAATTTCAGCATTGTATGCCTGAGGCATTCACAAAGG
The DNA here is from genome assembly GCA_013401255.1 of Urocolius indicus. NCBI lineage: Eukaryota > Metazoa > Chordata > Aves > Coliiformes > Coliidae > Urocolius > Urocolius indicus. The sequence goes on from WBNH01010368.1 coordinate 10,196, forward strand.
CTATTTGCATAATCAATGTGGCACTGGATCCAACCTATTAAAGAGAGGCTTTTACTCACTTGCAACTAAGAGCAGAAATGAATCCACACTTCCAAAGATGAATTCTTTAGCTGTCAAGATTTTAGACAGCATCACAAACAAAATGTGTATATATTTTCTTGATAAAGGCACAACCATACATAGTGATACAGTTACAGCTTGAAAGCATATTCTTAACTATTGAAAAGGTCTTTGAGAAAATTGTGAAGCTTTTGGTTTTAATAATGCCCTCATAACGAATGAAGAAAGGAACTAAAATCACTCAAAAACCTCATTTCTTACAAACCTAAGTGTCAAGGACATTCATTGTGTTCTTGATAACCACAAACATCGACATCACTGGTGATTCAGATCAACAGCAGTATATTTGCTTGCTATGCTATTTCATCTAGTTTGAGTGAAAGCAGTGTGAAAAGGTCATATAAAGTAAGCTACCACAGATGTTGACTATTTTTGTTGGATTTAGAAAACTAGAAAAAGCATCTCTTTTTTTATTCCCGTGCAAATGTTTTAATATTTTTGTACTAAGAAAAAAGATCAACCAAATAAATGAAGCTAGAAGTTACGGGCAGAGAGAGATAACTGATATTAAAAAAGTTAAGGACTTAACTCCTATGAACTTGGGTACTCAGTTGCCTTTACTTCCATTGAAATTTTCTTACTCTAATAATTCTTTGATTGCAATGAGTAAGGAAGAATGTGACTGTTGTCATCCTAAAAAGAAGGATAAATTAAAATGTGTTTAGAAGTTGTGAGGAAAACTGAAGACTCATAGGACAAGGCTTAGAAGTTGTCTTGGGCGAAATGTTGTAGCTTTCTGTATTTACGTGCCAGGCACAAAGATGTTATCCAGCTTACCTTTGGTAACTTCAGAACTCCTTATTCCTAGTTATCTAGATTTTTTCAGCATTTCTAATCTGGTTCTGAACATTCCCGATATCTTTTGTTAACTTCAAGCAGAAAGAACCAGGTTGAAATTCAAAGCAATATCTTAACACCATTGTGAGCCATGGCCTTGAAATCTAAGACATTCTGAGACCTCAACAGGGTCATTTTCTCCACTCAAAATTTGAATTAATTGCCACAAAAGAAAGATTTCATTTTAATTTTCTTTTAGTAATAATTTTTAAAAATCCAAGCATATAGACTAACAGGAATAACTTCAGAATACAATTGCATTTACAGTCCACGTTGGTTAAGCAAGCTGAACAGCTACTGAGTCACCTGGTTGCTTGTCCCTGTTCTGCAGCAACATCTTACTCGCAGCATGGGACTGTCAAGTCTGCAGGTCCTGTCACCTCTCCTGCTGGGTGGCAAGGCACAATTCAAGCTGCCACTGATCTCATAAAATCAGCTACTTCCTTATTTCACTAGCTATTCATTGTTCTGTTTCATTAGAGCACTTTTGCTAAAGTTTCTGTCATTTCAACTTATATGGTTAGTTAATGCTGAAAACTAACATAAGATTCTTAAGCTATTTCTTCAGCCCTCCATGTCACAGAATAGTCTTAAGGTAATATTTCCATTCAGTTTCACAGGTTGTAACTTTTGCACTGTAAGGTTGGGATTCTTGGATATAATAACCGTTCAGGCTAGGTGTAGACTTGCTAGTACAAATTTTTTGTCTGTCTTTGATATGCTTCTTGCCTTCAGTTGAAATGCTTTCCAAAACCAACCAGCTAACAATACAAAACCAAGCAGGAGGAATAGAAGAGTTCCATGTTTTTGAAGGAGGTTGATACAATTTTTTCTTAGAAAGAGCAAGCAATCATAGACTCAAACAGAAGGAGTGGTTCCCTGGAGATTTTTATCACACGCTAAAAATTATTAAGGCCACTTACTAGATGATATAAGTGGTTACAAATCTTAAGTTTCTGAAATCATGAAGTCTGAGCAATTCAAGCACATGTCTTTCATTTTTGGAAGAGAGGCATAGCTCCTAGCAAGCAATAGACCAACTATGACTGAGCATGGAATGCTGCACTACATGGGGAAGCAATATAAGCCAAATTCTATACTTCAACAGTTAAATTATTCATCTGGGAAAAGTGGACTTCCATTATCTTCGATTAGATAGATATTTAACACACAAACCAAACAAACCCGACAGTAGAAGGTAACTCCCATCTCTTCCATAAGGTTAAGTAGCAAAGCAGTCACCTGAGATGAGAGATCCTATCCCGATTGATATTCCTTTAAGGTAACGGGGAAAGCTTTAGCTTTAGAGCTGCAGTATTGGGTGTTTACATAATCTGAAATAATTCCCTGGATTTCTATCTGTCCAGATCATGCAGATTGAGAATCTGAAAGGCGCCTATCTGCATTTCAAGTCAGATTTCTAAAATCTGAGGTAGCAGAGGGGCTTTTTCCTTGGAGAGGAAGAGGATAATGATTTCAACAACCACCTTCAGAAGGGCTAAATGCCCCTGAGTAGAGTCAGGTGTTTTACTGGTTTTGAGATTAGTTTGGCTTTCTAGCTTCTAAAGCCTGGTTATAGATATTTTCTATCTTCATATATTTTTTGAGCCTGTGGGTGTGATTATCAGGAAAGTGACAAAAACTGTAGGTATTCCTGTGTGAAGTTCCTCAGGGTATTCAGCACCTGTCTGTATATTTTAAAAAAACTGGCCCTAATATGAGTCTGCAAGATCTGCAGGGATCTTTCTGAATTAATATAAGAGGTTAGATAAACTATGGTCTATCTTGTTTTCTTCTTAGGATTATAAAAGCTTCCCTCAAGTATAGAGGCAGTGGTAGCTGAAGGTTTTTTTTTGGAGAGTTAGCTGCTAGGACCATTTTTGTCAAGGAGTTTTTCTTGAGGCATATTGCTTCAGCATGGGCTTTCTCTAAACAAACTTTTTTTTCTGGCTACATTGTGACTTGTATAGATTTTATCTATGGAGATGCTCTTCAGTGACTTTCTAAATGATTATTATATTAAGGGAGTGGGTTGTGAGTGGTAAGTTTACTTTGAAGGAGAGGCAGCAGATATGCCTGCAAATGCCACAGTGGTGGGCAATTATAGTGTTATAGTGCAGCATTTCTAGAAAAAATAAAGGTTGCTTTTAAAAATAGAAACATCTGTTTTCTTAATCTTTTCATGTATTGCACATATCCAAGATTATAGCATTTTTTTTTTTCTGAAGGAAATCTCTATATGGAGATTCAAAGTGTTTCCATCTACATAAGTTATAACTAATGTTATGATCATGAAAATTAAGGTAATGTAGATAATTCCTACCAGAGCAAAACCTCTGCTCACCAGTGACTCTGCATTCACAGTTTCACACCTGTATAGTGTATTGCAGAAACAGATATACTTCACATAACGGGAACTTTCAACCTTAAGGAAGGCTTAAACTTGTCTAACCTGTCCAACGCATTCTTTGCAGTTTTCTTGTGTTTTTAATTTTCTTGTTTGTTTATATTTTCTTTGAGAGTTAACAGTAATTATTAAAGCAATACTTATTTGTATTCAAAATTCTTATTGTTGCTATTGAGGATAGACCCTATTATTTTTAACTTCTCTAGTTCACCAAATCCATAACATTTGGAGTCTAGTCTTTATTGTAAACAAAGTTGTTTACTAAAGGCCAATTAGTTACACTGTGGTAAACCAAGGAGTTTGCTACCACTGTGAACTGCTGAATAGAAGTCAATGTCATTTTTTCCAATGTTTTTCGTAAATGTAATAAACAGCAGAATTTTCAAACCTAGTAGGCAAATAACCAATTAATAAAAACAAATTAAACAGCAATGCAATATCACATTTTTCCCATCTGAAATTATATTTCTATTATATTTAAAACACATTATTCTATAACTGGAATGAATATATCTGAGAGCTGTAGTTCTGTACCAATTCTTTGGGCCTGTCTCTGCCCCAGACACTGTTAGTGAGACTGATGATATGAGTCTAAGCAAAGATTCATCATGTATTTAAAGTTAGGTTTTTCTAGAGCACAGGGAAAATAAAAAGTTGCAGGTTTGGGGTGGGTTTAGTGAAGGAAAGAAAATCTCTTTTTTAAGTGCCTGAGAAGAGCTTATGCTTGAGATATGTTTCCTTTTAGTTTCTACTATTACAATGCTACGATGAAGTTTAGTTGATGTATTTAAGCCATCCTTCTAAGAAAAGATCTATGAAAAAATAATCACCTCTCAGGAGAAAAACCATCTGCACTTTGATTGACACTTTTACTTTGTCTTAAAAGAGCTTGCAACTCTGCCCTTGAGGGTTATCCTTCACCTTGTCTTCTGAAAAAGTGGTGTTCAGATGCTACTCCAAAATGTGATCACACTGCAGAGAATATGCATGTTTCAAAATACGTTCTGCTTATAATTACCCAAACTTAACTAGCTTAATTGTATCGATTTTTTAAATTATCGTTTATCATTTATTTGAAGATTTGATTCCTAATTGAAAAATTATTTGCATAAGCCTAGGCTTTATTCTAGCCCTTGCTTAGACAAATCTCATATAGACCAGAGAACTCACCGAGGCTGCTTTGACAGACATTATACAGTCCAAAAATAAGGTAACATTGGCACACAGCACTGTATAAATAATTCTAGGCCTTTCCTAAGTTGTCAGGTTGATAGACATTTAGGCCAAAGAGTGTAAAGTTATTTTATAAGACAGAACATTTTGCTGATATGATTATTTTAGTCCTTTAATCATCAAACACACCAATAAAAAATCTAGGATACTTGTTGCTAGATGACATAAAAACTTTCTAGTTTTTCACTTTAAAAGTGAATTCTAAAAGGAAGTTCACACTTTTAGGGTTTATAAAAATAAATATCAAAAAGGGTTTCTTTCCAAGTTTGTTTTTTTGGGGAGTTTTTTGTTATTCTTCCAGTCTTATACCATTAGATCAAAGTCAAATTAGAGGAAGAGTAAGCTGTAAAATGGATTTCAAGATTTGCATAAAGATATCAAACAGATGTTACAGGAAATAAAAAAAAGTGTTTAAATTTTAAAATTTCGTCATAGTAGTAATTTTTTTAATCTTCCTCTTTCTACTGAAAAGTTGGACACAATCAGCATAATCACTTTTGTGTGCTTCCAATAACTTTCCTATTTAAAAGACAATTGATTTGTGAATGTGCCTATATTTAATCTGATTAACAAACACCCTCCACAAATTACTGTAGATTGATTATCTATGAAAAGTGAGTTAATTGAATAATAGCCATTGATACAAATGAGTAGTAGATATTTTACTAAATGTATGTCTGAAATTGACATATTTTGCTGCAAAATAAAATACAGTGAAAACAAGTATATTGATTCACATTATAATTGATTAATCTATTTTTAGTGTAATTTAATTGTCTGTAAAATTAGTTGCTAAACAGTAGGAAAAAACAGTCATTTATTGTAATTGTCTGTGTCAGAGTAAAGGAATGATATTATTGTTGTACAAATAAATCCCAATTTCCAAATATATGTATTAGGACAAAGAACAATGTCATTTGCAATCAGAAGAATTACTATGATATTATAACAAATAGCTATTCACATTATCATCTTAGTTAATTATCAGACTTACTGTATTCAGCAGTCCATGTTATAGAGCAGTTTAAAGTGAAAGCCGGATAAAAGAATTCATTATCAATGGGAAAAAAAGAGAACCTAATTGAGAAATACCAGCTAGTGTCTGCATCCTCAATAGAAGAAAAATGGAGCCTATCACAAAATGCCAACTGCAGCCATGTTCTCTAATTTGCTTTTCGAGGAAACTAAGCAGTAGATTGGTTTTAAAAAGAACTGCCAAAACCATTATCTTTCACTTTCAATAAATATGCATTGTGTCCAAGTGAAAAACACTAGACTTCATCCCTCCTTTCTTGAGGAAAATAACAGAACTGGTCTGCACATTTTATGCTTTCTAGGAAGGAATAATAGCACACAAAAAACTGCAGTAGCAAAAGAAAATTCTCATGAACTGCAAATGCAAACTGCGATGGGGGAGCAGGACAACAATAAAAATTAAATATGGCCACCCAATACATTTGATGCACATGTTTAAATAGGTTTGGTGTTCCTCATACATATAAAATGATATTTTTCTTCTGAAGTAGAGGAGAACAGAAGACCTTTTAAAAATGTCAGCATCAAAACCTAAAATAGTTATTTTGCTTCATTACATTCCTTAGTAGGAATAACCATACCATATAATTTCTTAGACCAACCAAAAATGGTTTGGCCTAACATCCGTAGTCTTATGTGTCTTGGGGTCTCTAAACCAGATGAGAAAAGACACACAAGATCGTTTCTTTATTCAGAAAAAAATCCAGAAGCTTTTGATGACTACAAGTTATAAATTTAGCAGTATCCAAGTAGAGATACTTTGTCAACAACACTCATCATGCACATTTTCCTTCTGAAGAGCTAATCTGTGGTCTGATGTCATGGGTTAAAAAAATGTGACTGTTTTGCTTCTGATTGTAATTCAGTTTCTGGTCATCGTTTGAGAGAACTCCCAAACAGAAGCTTTTTGTTACCATCTGACTCCAGCAATTTTCATTATGCATTGAAATTTCATGGAGGAAAAGAAATATCCCAGTGTCATTCCAGGCCTTGTATAATCCATGGTTCCAGAGTAGCTTTGTGGTGTATCCAGGATCATTTACAGCTACTGAATTCATTTAACGATGTTCAGTACATTCTGCATGGATTTAATTTGCTACCTTGGTTTGCGTATGTCCAAATGGAGAGTGCCCTTTATCAACTTGCAATCACACTACTGAAGTGTAAGTCATAGAAACAGAACTCATCTCTAAAATAGATGCTGCAAAGTCGTTGGCTAGATACCATGAAACAAAAAGGCACACTGTTTTGTGCTCATCCAAGATGAGATGGGAAGCAGGGGCATGTGTAGATTGTAAAGGTGAGGAGCCTGGATCTGAGAAGTTATTCAGTAGATGCTGTGCTTTAAAAAAAAAAAAATCACTTTTGTGATCTCAGCAGTCTGCCACTCCCTCTTTGACTGAAAACAAAATGTAGCTATATATACCTGCAGCTATACTCTGCCATTCTGCAGGAGAGCAGTGACAAGGAGAGAATTACAGATTACGCTTGACTCCATTACTTCTCATAATGACCTTGATTCCCTCTTTCTGTCCTTTTTTTAAGTTATTGCATGTGCACAAATCCACAAAGGATTTGAGAAATACTGTCACTGAAAGAAAAGGTTTTTAACTGAGAAAACATGTATAAATATTGTAAAATAAGGTCATGTCATTGCCAGATACTTTCTCCTTTTCTGAACCCTCAAAATAGCAATATGTTAATGGTGGTTTTGATGTGCCAACAATGAGATGTCCATTCATGCCACTGTAAAGTTACATTTTCTTTTACGTGATATTAACAAGTCATAGCAACAACACGATGTCTGACTAATGGCATATAGCCAGTGTACGTGCAATGCATACACTACAACACGCTTTACTCTCAGAACGACTGACCTCCACTCTTAAAAGAATAAATAAATAAATAAATAGATAAACAAACACTTTTTGTTGGTGATAATTAAGCAGTAACATACGTTTTCTGTGCAGTTATGATAATACATTTTTGATAGTGAGATTGTTATGTTCATGCTAATTGTTTAGTTGGTGGTGCTCATGCATATATCATCTAATGCAAATCTTCCTCGATCCATTCCTAGCAGTTATTGTTACTGTGGATATTGTGAAATAGCAACTGCATCAAATCAATACAACAGAAAAAAAGATTTTTTTTTCCTGAATTGTGCAAACATTTCTCACACATTATATTTTGTCTTCTTAGCATATTAATCTCAATATCTATTTTAAAAACTTGGTTCATCTATAGAAAAACTGCAGGATATAAAGGTCTAATATCTATCCATTAACCTTTTCATAAGTTTATAATGTCGGGTGGGTGGCTTGTGTGTAAGAGAGAATTCATGCTGACTTACTCAAAGACTACTTGTTCCCAGACAGTTCTTTTTTTGATCCAGATATACAACAAACACAGAAGAAAGGAATACCTGAAGTTCAAATTTCTCTTGGAACTGAGTTTAATAAGAAACTAAAGTTTAATAAGAAACTATGGCTCTCAGTTACCTCCCTGTTACTATTTATACAATATAAGCCTTTAACTGAAGACTGAAAAGCACGGGCAGGTTTCATGCTAAGAGGCTATCATCTTAACTTAATCAATACTACAAAAACAAAAGATCATAAAAATTATGTTCTGTAAATGTCCTAGTGTTTAAATAAAGGTAATTTCATGAATGGAGATTGTTTCACATCCATGTTTGCTTGGATGACTCATAAAATATGGGATACTAGATATTAGGGGGGTAATTTCTTGTTTCTGGGGAAACGTAACAGTGTCTTGCTTTCTACACACTCCACTCACACTGTTGCCTATCTCCTAATTGATTAATTGACCATCTATTATACTTCACTATTGTACTCTACTTTCCAGCAAATTAAATAATCCTGTTCTCAAATTGTTGCTAGTGGCAGTGGAGCTTCCATCTATTTCAGAAACGTTGGAGTCTGAGGAGAGCTATAAATAGTGGCAAGTTATTTTTTATGAAGCTTTACAATGAGTATCATAAATATCTGATGATTTTAATTGAGTCTTATTAAGATATTTAATCTCTACTGATTACATGGAAAATAGTAAAATTTTATCTGTTTGACACCTGTGAAAGCCAAAGTAGGTATTTGCAACATAGATTTTACCATTAAGTAAATATGTTCAGCAACACCTTGGGGTTTATATATTTAACACAAAATTGATGCACTTTATCTGCTTTTCCCCAGCTTAAAACCAGAATAGATATTTCAAGCAGCCACACTGTACAATGTACAATAATGACATAAATGAGATTTTGAACCCATCACATTGATATCTGTTACATAGCCATTTATCATGAGTAAGTAGTTTATTTAAATATTGTTAATCATGAGCATTTAGCATTCAACATACGGGTGCTGTCTCAATGAAAAATTAAATGCTTCTGTGAGACTCTATATTCAGTGTAAAAAACTACTTCAGTTTTCTTATAAGGCTAGAAACACCTGTATTAATACAGGGGAGAAACCAATATTGCTAATAACCAATTGTCTTAATCTTGAGCCTTCTCAAATTGACATCAGAAAAACAGTGATGTTTTTAGATGGGTTTAAATTATAAAAATTAAAGCTATGTAAGCATATCATTTCATAAACCTCAGCCAATTGTTAATGCTGAATATGCTATGTAGGATACACCTCTGGATGAGTAGACTGGCACTCCTTGCAAATCTGGAGAGAAAATGTATTAACATGTATGTAACTACAGCATGTCTAATTGTCTGAATACATTGTGGTTAGAACATAATGCTCATGCGTTTCTTTGTGTTAGTATCCTGGCACGGTACAATACGTAATACTCTTTGAGCAACAGATAACCGGTGGCTGGAGAACTTGAACAGAAGGGCACATAGTTTATGGGCTCAGAAAAAGATTAGCATGGCATGTAATCTGTTCCATCCTGGTAAAAAAACCAAAACCAAAAACACTAATAGACACTTACAGAGGCACAACTATATGGAATATATAAAATATGTAATCAGAAGAGCTGCTTAAGTGTATCAACGTCTAGTATTTCATAGAAGTTCATCAGTGGTCTTCAGGATTGTAATTTACTGAAATATTTGCAAGATTAGGAATTTAAGTGTAAATGATGTTAAACGATGAGAAGATCTTTAGGTCTGCACATTTCAAGTACTGAGATACTATGAAAGAATCAATGTATCATCTAGCAGAATAAAGCAATCTCTACCCTAGGACTGAAAGGAATGAACGTTGTGCAGTTTAGGAGAGTTTAGAAAAGGTTTGAAAAAATGCAGAAAGTAAAATCATTGTGCACATGACTTTAAATCTAGTTTTAGTTCCTGTGAGTAGTTTTCCCTAATAATGAGCTGGTTATCCTTACTGCATTCTCAATGTTGAGTTTGTTCTGTGAGGCCAGCTACAGTTTGGAGCAGATATCAAACTTTTCCACTGGTGGACTACTTGTCACATTAAAAGGGGACACAGTGGTTTGGCAGAAAGTAAACCCCCTTACGTTTTAACTCCTCAATGAGATAGGAGGTCAGGTGCGGCTAGGTTTAAATTCTGAGTGATGCCCAATTTACCACAACCAGTCCAGGGGCATTCATCTCCTGTGAACTGTCATAACTGGATTCACTGCTAGTAGACTGCATCTTCAGTCCAGTCACACTCATGAACTATCATGGCCACACACCAGGGTTTGGTGACATTCAGTGAGAAACTATGACGACTGGCTACTTAAACAGAATGGTAACTTGATCTTGTTCTCATCCTTATTGAAGGACATGTGGGTATCTTCTCATTTTGTCAGTATGGATTGGCACAGAATCGAGTTGGAGTCCTGTGACCAGTAAAATTCCATTGGGATTGGTTCTAAGGCCGGTCTTATTCAACACCTTCATCAATAACCTAGATGATGGGACAGAGGGTACCTTCAGCAAGTTTGCTGATGACACTAAACTGGGAGAACTGGCTGATTCACTAGAGGCTGTGCTGCTATTCAGCGGGATCTTGACAACTCCATGCACTAGTACAGGCAGTGGATTGACCTACTGAAGAGCAGCTCCAGTGATAGGACAAGGAGTAATGGACAAAACCTGCAACACAAAAAGTTCTATTTAAACATATGGAAAATCTTTACTGTAAGGGTGAGGGAGCCCTGGAACATTGCACAGGGCAAGTGTGGAGTCTTCTTCTCTGGATATTTTCAAAACCCTCCTGGATGTGTTCCTGTCCAACTTGATTTAGGTGAACTTGCTTTAGCAGGGGTTTGGACTTGATCTTTAGAGATCCCTATCAAACCCTACCGTTCTTTGATTCTGTGATGCTGTGAAAGTTTTTACAAGATAAAAGTTGATAATGTACTGTAGTTAAATGAGAAATTTACCTTATGTCTTTCCAAAGAGACATGTTCACTTATGGTTTTATTGCATATGCAGAAAGTAACAAAATTAAAATGCAGAACGTTATAATTGTCCCTTACTCCATTGTACCCTCTGTTTCAGTAAACATCAAACTTGTTCAATGCATAAGATTCCAAATTTAGGATTTCTACAAATTCTGTAAACCAAAAGTATATGTATATGTCATCCAGGATAGCTATAGTACACACCAGAACATGACATGCTTCATATAAAATTTAGCTTTCTCAAAATGAATAATTAGTATATCAAGATTTTAAACACATATATAGCTTTCCACTTTGTCATGGCTTAGGCCCATCTAGGGATAAATACCACAAATAGACTTAAGTACCATTGACTTCAGAACTCCTGAAGGACAGGGAGGGTCTTAATTGCCAGTTATGGTCCTGGACAAAACAGACAAGTCTACTCAGCTTGAGGAAGAAAACAAAACTTAATTTAATCCACCTCCAACTAAAACATAACAAACAGAAATAACCAATGGAAAAATAATATAGAATAAGGCGAATGATGGAAGTGCCACTAGCTTTTTAAGATCACCTTTCCGCCACCCCTGCACAGGCTGCTCCCATGGGCCATTGTAACCCCAGTTCATCTTCTCAAGAAGTTCTAAACTACTCACTCCCTCTGGCCTGTATTCTCCAGCTCTCAATCCCTCTGGCACAGGGTCTCTACATCTCATCACAGGCTGCAGGGATGTCTGTGGTCTAGCATTGCTCTTTTTGCCTTCACCTGGCAGCAGGGTCCACCATCTTACCCTTCCCTTCCATCTCCTCTATGCACTTCCCATCCTTAAATAGTGATGGTAGAGGGATCAGATTGGCCTAGCCGGGCTGGAGGTGGATCCGAAACTCAGAGCTGGGGAAAAGTCTGAGAACTCTTTACCAGGCCTGCACTGCAGCCCCCTCCCACTATTACCAAGCAAAAGCATCTCCTCACAAAACCATAACACCTTTGTTGCCTCTTTCCATATCCTTTTTCATTACATCTGCTGTTTCATGTACAAAATAATGTGATGACAGTATTTCCCTTCCGTCTACCTGCATATATTTTAATTTTATCATGTAATTTCTTTTCATGCAGTATAATTTACGAAGGATTTGTCTTCTTTGATTAAAATTTTAGCTTATTTTCAGGTTTTTTTAGCTTGATCTGTTTTATACTGGTTCTGCAAGTCCCAGGACTGTAGTCAATATTTGATAAAGATTATTAATAACAGTGAATTAGTGAGTCTTTCAGAACATTCTTCTCTCATCCTCCATAGCATTTCTCTTGTATTACATTCCTAGTGTTCAGAGAGTAGCAGGATTGCCCTAGAATCATTTTCAGATCCATTTTCTGAGATCCCAGCCTAAGAGTTGGTTATCAATTCTTATTTTCTTGATAACACAGATCATTTCATTTTTATAACACTTATCTTTCATTTACAGATATTAATAGAGAAAAGCTCATGACTTCCTTGCTGAAGAGGCGCGCTAACATTATTTCTTCTGTTCTCTGGAGTATGCATCTGGCTCAAGTCAGACATCTCTTTTCGATCACCTGTGTTAGGTGGCTTATATATCAAGCAGAAAATAAGTTAATAAGTAGAACTTTTGAAATTATTGCAAATTTTCCTGGCATTTGAAGCCAGAGGAGATCATCAGTTAATCTATACCAGGTCATTAAGTTTCACCAAGGGAGTGCATTCCTTCAGCTCTCAAGCTGTTATGTTTCAGGACTGAGAAGATACTTGATTTCTTTCCTGGTATCCCCAGTACTAATACTGACTACTTTCACGCTTCAGGCCAAATAGAAAGGAGTATCCATATGGAACTCTTAAGTACTTACAGGACTAGGGGCTAAGAGTCCGGTCTGCCTTGATGGAAGCTTGTTAGAGATTCAATGTTTTAATGGAGTGCTTCACGATACAGGACATAAGGGAAATACTTTCAGTTAACTGCACTTATTTCTTGTTCTCTCCTGTCAAGTATACTCCTGGATCAAGAGGGAAATCTCTTTTTGATCAGCTATGCTAGGTGGCTTATATATCAAGCACAGAAGAGGTTAATAAATAAGATTTTTTTAAATGATTACGAAGTTTCCTGGAGCTTGAAGCCAGAAGGGACCCTCAGATCATCCATATCAGGTCATTAAGTTTTACCAAGGCTTTATTCTAAAATTAAAGGTGTTCATTAGACCAATGAATTTTAGACCTCATGAGGTTTAACTATGCTATAGGCAAAGACTGGAACTAATCCCTGACGCCCTTGCAATGGTAGGAAATTAATTAGATGGAATGTGCCTGGATGATCCTAAAAAAATAGTCTTGTTTATGATGCTGAGGAAGGCAAACCAAAAAATAAAAGTCCAGCTTCAATTTCTGTTCTCTGGATTTTGTTACATCTTTATCATCAAAGACAGAAAGCTCTGTTACTGGAAATCTTTTCCTTCTATAAATACCTATAAGCAGTGATCATATTGCCTCAACTTTTTTTTTTTTAATACATCACACTGCTCAAGTTTACACAGCAAAGTTTATTTTACGGTGTCAGGATCATTTTGGCAACTCTTTGAAATTCTTTCTAGGATTTTCACCTGTCTTGTGAACTTGACTTTTGCTGTGATCTTACCACAGCCAGTTCAAGTACCTAATTTGACCAAATTGCATGCAAAGGAAATGAAACTTCTCTTTTTACCCTATCTTCTCATTTGAATGCCTTCTTAGATAACATTTGCTGTTTATATGACAGCACTCCACAAATGAGATCATTATCTATGGTGACCTCTAAATACATATTGGATTCACAAACTTGGGTAAGCATTTATCTAGGGAAACTTCTCCAGTAATAACTTTAAATTTTGTAACGAAGGAAAAAAACCATAATTGTCTCCCTTGCCAAGACAACTGTAGCAATGACAAATGCAGCAATACGAAGCAACTGACATTTGTAGACACTTCAGAAATCTGCTTGGTTGGATGCATTTTAGCTCTACATTTCTCAGTAGATTTCTTGTTTGATCTGTTCTGGTAATTGTTAAAGTTCCTTGTTTTTGCATTGCAATTTTCAGCTCAGCTAGTTTTTCCAACTGCTTGAATCTTTGATGTCAGCCACACGTTGATTGACTTCAGTATCTGTTAATAATATTTCTTATTTATTTGATTTTCTTGATATGATTCAGAATTATAAACAGTATTTTACAGACTTCATTATTTTTGTGAATGTGTGGGCGTTTAACTTTTACTGTGGGCTTTCTCTAGATGTCATAAGGATTTTGTCCTTTAATGTAAGCTGTTTTGTTGTCTTTTTCTTTTAATGTTAATTGCGTGTTTCATTGTCACTGTTTAAATGGATACACTCCTTTCTGTTTCCCACTAATGGTTAGGGTCAGAATACATTTCTAAAGATTCGTTCTGTCTTTTGAGATCTTTGTTAAAGAGAAATATAGAGAGGAGCTGCTGATACCGATAGTGAATTGAAACTTTGGAAGAAATTCTGAATAAACCTGAACTGAAGCCAAGGCTGAAACACAGCTCTAAACACATTTATATGCATGTACCAGGCTCTGAGTATTCTGCAGCAGTCTGAATCTAAGGTCTGGTGCCTTTGTTTTTTTTTTCCTTTGTGTACCACATGTTTACTTGGAGATATGCCACCAGGAGCAGAATCTCATTTGATTTCCTAAGATAAGCAAAATCCAGTTAGGTTGGTGTTTGAAAAGATGGTATCCCTGGGAAATCTCAGCTTTGTGTTGAAAGGGGCATATTTCAGTATATGCCATTCTTACTGGAAATTGAACCTGTCTTTGGTCATATATTTTAAAAACCTGATCTGAATTTGAGTTGCTAGAGATTTTACAACCAGGTGACTCATGGGAGTGGGGATTTTTGTGATAGCTCTGTGCTCAATAGGGCAACATCCTGGAGTTGGTTCAGGGAGTGTCAGTGTCAGTCACACTCTGATTGATGCTGGCATTGGATAACTGCATGTGTACCCAATTTTGATTAGCTTTGAAGCAGAATAGAAGGCATACTGCCTTTGGTAATCCTTCTAATCCACTCAGACTTCATGTGAGTGACAGGGCAGCTGTTAAGAGTGTGAGAAGCAAACTTGAAATGGGGATAGAAACTTTCTACTGCATTTCAGCCTTTGTTCGCTCCAGTTTGGATCCTCATCACTGTGTTCTAATTGCATTCTTAGTGTTTCCAGGTTGCAGTCTTTTGCAAATGTCTCTTAAAGTTGATATTTGTTCATTGAGCCTGTTTGTACAAACTGGAATTCTTCTCTTTTTGCACAGCAGCCACTTCCCTTCCACAAATACTGAAATATTTCTTAAATATTCAACTCCATCCATTTGATTTGCAGAAAAGTCAATATCTGTCTATAAAGCAATACATATATTTCATTATAGGGTGGCTCAGCAAGAATCAGCAAGTTTTCTCAGTTGTGAACACAGATACAAAGTTTAAGCCATGTATCCTGGTCATTGTGGCTTCACTGAATAACTTGGTAATTTGGGGTTCTGGGTTTTTATGCATAATTTATATGTTTCATTACAATTTTCAAGATGAGAAATATTGGAAATAGTACTATTTTAAAGAAGATATAAGACTTATGCACAGTAAATGGAAATTAGAAACCCTGAGATTGTGAAGATATTTTCTCTGTTGTTACATGGAGGTTGCACTAGTGCAGAAGACGGTTTCACATTTACCAACAGGGATTTTACCCATACACAATTTCATTCATAGATGTGTGGATTTTACTGAAAAATCTGTTAGAAATCTGTCTGGAGAAAAACAGTCCCAGTTGGTAGACAAGGATAAAAAGTAATCCAAAATCAAGATCTGAGTTTGAATTTTTTCATCCATGCAAACAAAGGCCCATTTTGGCTTGAAACATTAACTCTAGGTCTTTTCTGGCAAGGTAGCTGGCAAAAGTTTGTAGACATGCCTTGAGTGCAAACATACATTATGAACTGCTAAGGTCAACAAGGAAATAAGAGAATCTGATATCACTTATTTTTACTAGAAAAATATAAATTCTAATATTAGGAAGTTTAAATTAAATATGTTTGATTAAAGGAGAACCTACAGGGAGCTACTACAAAATAGGTTTGTCATCCTGTTTTTTTATTTATGCTACATTCTTTAATTAAAGATAATATGCTAGTCAAAGACAAAGTGTTACTCTTATTAGTAGGATATAATTAAACAGGTAACAAAGGTACAACAATTTACATCAGTGCTTATAGGTAAAACGAAACCAGATTTGTAAATCAATAATTGCTGCGCCTTAAAATTATATAATACAAGCTGTGTCTATTCAGAAGATTGAAACACAGTTAACTATTCTCACTTCATACTTTAGTTGTTAAGTATAGATATGCTTCCAGGTTATCTTTTACTGTTTGAAAGAGCATCGTAAGATCATCCTCTTTGTATAGCTATTCTATATTTCAATCAAGTAATGGTGGGAATATTTTTATCCAACATCAATTAATAAACTCGTTGGTGTTTCCTCTTCAGCACCACTGCTCACCACTTCAATGTTCACCACTTCAGAACCATGATGGAAATACAGAAAAATTACTTGAATTTTGCAGAGCCTTACAAATGCGATCCCATCTTAAGGATTACAACATGGAAATGAGGTATCCATAAATATTAAAAATTATCTGCTTCTCACAGATGTTCCCTCTGCTTATTATCTGCAAAATTTCTGGATCAAATGTTCAATATGAATATGTTAGTATCCACTAAAGATTGCTTTTGGCAGCATATGTGTTGATATCAGCAGGAAATAAATAGGAAAACATTAAAAGGTATAAAACTTTAAAACAATAGCTTAAAGGTGTTTTATAAACTACAGATGGCTTATATCATTCAAGTGGATGTCTGGTGTAGAATGAGAAACAGAGAAGACTGGAAAAAAGGTGGAAATGATTGGAAATAATGAGTCCCATGCAATATGTTGTATTTAAAGTAGAGATAAGCAAAATGAAAATTGCTGCTCTTGTACAGATAGGGAGGTTATGCTAGTGTCTGTGAATAAGAGTGGTTCACTATTTTTTAATATAATACTGTGTAGAATGAAACTTGTTACTGTGGATACTCTCCAAAAAGGTGACACTATCAACAATAGATTGGTCATTTTGCTGTGCTCACTCACAAGTCTTATTGACTTTATATGAAGAAGGTGTTCATGTCACTTAGACAAACTGTCGATCTCTATAAATAAAATGAGAGCTAGAGGAAGCAAACATTTTTTGTCAAATTATTAGTATCATTGGTAGCACCAAAGCTACAGATGAAGTCTCTTTGCAGAAGAGACATTCAGAATTGTTTATTCAGAAGCTAAATATGGTTGAACATGCATAGAGCTTACAGGTTGCAACAGCCCTCTCCTAAAACACCCCAGCACCACGAACTCATTGATGTAGACAGTACAAATGCCAACAGAATTTACACAGACAGAAAAAGAAGAATATCACTGAAAGAGCTAAGAGGAAAGCAGAGATGCTGGTGTAAGCAGACAGGAGGACTGAGTAGTTACAGCATTGATAATTTACAAATACCCAGGACTACACTGATAGAAACAACAGCTACAAGTTCCAAAATAAAACCTACACAGTAAGTGCAGTCAATAAGACACTATATATTTTAAAAACTACTATATGATAGTGAGCCATTTCACTCTAAGAAAACTTAACTGATGCTCCAACATTAAAAAAAAAAAGACAAAAAGAAAAGACAGGAGTTGATTTGGTTGTTTTTTTAATGATTAAAATACATATTCACTTGTTTGGTCATTAAGCCTCTGCCATCTATCTAGAGAATGAAGAGCATCTGCCTCTTTCTCCAGGTAAAATTGCAACACTGGTAATTAGCATCTCGTTACATTTCATTTTCTTGTTTTCATTTCCTTTTTGTAAACTGTTGTGCAGCTTATAACAGCTGCTTTGTTTCACTGTATTAGTAAGTGAGAAGAAGTGTATGCGGCATGTAGTCCGCAATTTTGTATACAAAGGTTGATTAAAAGTCATTGTAGGGCAGCCCATTCCAATGCTTAATAATTCTTTCGGTGAAAAAGTCCTTCCTAACGTCCAATGTAATCCTCCCTTGGTTCACCTTGAGGCTATTTATCTTTGTCCTGTCATTCATTACTGGGGAGAAGAGACTAACCACCACCTCACAACAATCTTCTTTCAGGTAGTTGTAAAGAATGATCATATGTCCTCTCAGCCTCCTCTTCTCCAGGCTAAGAAACGCCAGCTTCTTCAACTGCTCCTCATAAGACTTGTTCTCTAGATCTTTCCCTTGTTTCATTGCCTGTCTCTGGATACACTCCGGCACCTCAGTGTCTTTCTTGTAAGGTGTAAATTTAACACAGCATTAGAGGGTCGCTGAACTTAAAAAGTTTGTCTTGGGAATTAATATGACCTCTGCACTTTAGACATTATTTTTTTTTTTCTGTATCAACGGAAGGCCTAAAAGTAGTCTGTCACAGAGTGCAGTAGCAATGACTCCCTGCTCTCCTCCTCGTGGACCAGGCATTTAGTGAACAGTTTATGAAGACTACACTTTTGTCTACTGAGTCCTCCTTCATTGCAAACAAAGACAAGAACCTGAGCTGTGGAATTTGATATTTTATAAGCAGTTGCCTAGGACTTCTGAGCAAAGTTTTTCTATTTCTTCAGCTTTCTTTGAATCCAACCTTATGAGCAGAGGCAGTTTAGGTGTCTCAGTGATGGTGATGTTAGCAATACTGATTGGATTTACTTCTATAGAAAACCCTCTAACAGCTGTACTGAGGGAGAATTCCCTTTAATAGCTGACAATGTCATGTCTCCTGACCTCCAGTTGCTACAGAGAGACAACAGCTTACTCTCCTCACTTTTAACAAAGTATTCAGTTCATTAACTGAATATGACACCTACTCAGTCTATGTGCCAGAGAAGACATTTCAGAGCCAGTGTGTAAAACCAGTGAAAGAATGTGGAGTCAGTCATTCATATGCTACTGAAGCCTATGCCTTTAAAATGGCATTTACTTGGTGTCTAATAGTTGCCGTCTTCTAGGAATCAGTCAGACCATAAAACCTCTTCTCAAATTGTCCAGTCTTCTTACCTTTCTGTATCAATGGTTTCATCAGCATGAAGGACCACTTGATATGATTATATATATATGATATATATATATGATTATAGAGTCCTTACACCCTGATAAGTGGCTATTGGTACAGTCTCTTCAGACTGGCACCTCTTAATCTAAGACTTCATCACAGAAATGTGAGAAAGTAACCAACACAACACAACACAAAACTCAACACTTGAACAATTTGTACTTAGGTATTAACAATCACAAAAGCTCATTTCCCACCTAAATATTCAAATAAAGTGTCCTATTAGGAACTGTGCTACAGGTATTTGAAAGGGACACATTGAGGTACACACAGAGACACATAGGATACCTAACTTGCTACCGGAAGACAATCAAAATTTCAGCTTCAAAGAAATAAAAGTGTCCAAAGGATTTCATCTTTAGTTACACTTTGGACAGGAGATACAATTTCAAAGGTGAAATTGTTATTTAACCGAACCAGTGTCCAAGTGGTAGGTTTATTAAATTCCACAGGTAGAAACAGTACAAATAAAACAAGTGTTTGTCAATATAAAGCTTTGGCAAATGCTCTCCAGAGAAAAACCTTTAGGTCGGTTTAGGCAGGCAAAGCAAGCAGTGGATTTGATGGAAAGGTAGTAAATTCCACATTTTACCATTGTGAAAAAACACCTCAAAGCAACCAACGTTTGAAGGTAAGACAAAGATGCAACTGGCAGTTTCAGTTTAAAAATATTGCAAAAAAAAAATTAATACTGCTTTGAAAACTGCTCTAAGGGGGAAAGGTGCCCCACGCTTACTTTCAGGACTCTTAAATTGCTTGATTGTGACTATATATTGCAAGCCAGGTGCTTTCTAGTAAACTTCAATCCCAGTATCCCAGTAGTACAGACAAGTAGATGCTGGAGAGCACCGTGATTGCTTGCTTGACTGTATAGTCTGTGCTGGAGAAAACCCATGGTGTGGAAGGTGAGAAATGGCCTGTAATATGTCTCATGCCCCTTTGCAATTAAAACATAGGTGGGATTGTACATCTGAACCCAGGACCTTATGAGCCTTCTCTGTACTGCTGTTTACACTGAGTGAATCAGCCGCACTTTAAATTATTTTGCCATGTTCATAGCTTTTGTATAATCCATGAGTAACAAAAGTCACTGAATACTACACTTAATGTTTTACAACATCTTTTATTTTCTCATGTTACTCAAAAAAGAGAATTCTCTACAGGTAATTGAGCTATAAGTGTACAGCAAATATGTTCAATGACAAATGTTCTGTTCCTTGGCAAAGAGAGGATGTACAGTAAACTGGTTAAAAATGCTAACCTGTGATTTTTTTTGTATAACAATAATTTTATGCAGTTAATAAGATTTTTTAAATTGCTGAGCAAAAAAAGATAAATTAACAAAAGAGTCGTATGCAAGTTACTTCACATTATTTCATTCTCTTAGTAATTTCATGATTGCATCCATTCAATGCACCATACCACATTTTCTGAAATGCTTTCCCTGGATTTTAGTCTAAAGGCTCATGGATGTATTTTTTTTTAATGACAATTAGCGTTCCATAATGCAAGCCTTTTTCCTTTGGGTTCCAGCTTTCTAATTGCAGTTTATACCAGCACAGAACTGTGGCTCTTTAAACCTTACAAAATATATTAAACCAAAAATCAAACATAGAAGGCTTTTATTTAAATGGAATGGTTAGAGGGATCTATTTCTGATACAATGTAGACTAACTTTGCTTATTCAATATGTAGCTAAAGCACAGATCTCTAGACAAAGAACTAGAGGGTCTTATGGTAAATGCCTCTGTTCTAGGGTTGTTTTTCCTGTCAGTAATTACTTTTCTTCTCTCAAATTCAAGGCACCTTCTGCCTCCAGGCACTTAAGGGAGAGTCCTGATGTCCCAGAATCTGTGATCATCATTGACTTCACAATCTCACAAAACACAGCTTAAAACATGACATATATACTTGTATAGATTTTGATTCCTATTTTAACACAAAGCTTCCTCTTATTTACTGATTGTTAGGACTTATGGGGACAGATTTTCAACCCTTCTCCTGCCTCCAGCGCTGCTTTAGCAGAATAAAGAATGAAGAAAACTCTACCTATAAAAGTGTATGGCGTAGATCCATTTGAGTTGTGTTTAGCTTCTGAACTGAGCCTGTTTGCAATGTTATTATCCTCCTTGCAGTCAGTGAAGTGATATGGATGCCTCCAAAGATGCATTCAGATCCGAAGAATGATGCATCAGCACTTGGTAACATCTCCATCTACTCACTGATTTTAGAGGCGCATTGTGGCAAATTGGCAGTTTAGGAGCTCAAAGTTTAAGGCCTAGTATGATGAGATACGAGGGAGAAAACACTGTAGTACACTAACTGGAAAAGTCCTTGTAGAGCAATTGTAGTCAGTACCATTTGAAACAGTCAGATTCAGAAGAACATTTTAAAACTTCAATAACCTGGAGCAAAAATACAACATTTATCACATGATTGTAATTTGATCCTATCTCAGCTATGTGAAGAGGTTAGCATTTCTTTTCCAAATATCACAAAACTTCCATGCAAAGTCTTCCAAAAATTCCAATTGAGTTTATTCACTTATAGTTATATTAAAACCTTGCCAAAAATAGCTGTGTGCATATTGAAGGTACCATGAAATCTGATAAATCTCATTGTCATGATATTGTAACACTGCTATGAAGACAGAGTGGGAACATCTGTGATTATTAAATTGTGTTATTTTTGAAGGCGTTCTGGATAACATTTACGAGTGTTAAAGAAATGCACCAAATCGAAACACCCTCGAGCTGAAAAATTGATTTCCTTGGAGCTACTGCACAGAAACACAAGACTATAGCACATTAAATGTTGATTTTCATGTATTAGTCTGTTTTGCGGGGATTTAGAGGCTTCTGATAATAGCTGATGGTTCTTAATAAATACATTGAGATTTTTTTTAAGGAACATTTTTAAATATGATTCTTCATCTGTATTGTAATCAAAGATTGCTTGTGTCCTCCAAAATAAGATACTCAAAGAAGACAATTTCACTGTCAAAACACAAATGAAAAAATTGTTATGTCCTATGTACGAAAAAAGTCAATTTCACATTTTTTGTATTAACGCACAGTTCAGACAACATAGATAGTAGCAGCCATTTCCATGGCTTCAGAATGTATTTGAAATTCATATAAACTAGACAAATACTTTACATTGCTTTTATATAAGTGATATTTTTTTTCTGAATAATGGTGGAATAAAGTATGTGTCTTAATATGTTCTGGGTAGATGTAAAATGAAGAGTTCAGCTCAATTCTGTCTCCTGAGTCAGAAGATAGCATGCCAATACTGAATTAAACTAAGCAGCCCATGGAAGTTTTCCAGGCACTGTGCTGCTTTTTTTCTGATTAAAGCAAAGGTGAGATTATTGTACTGAGAGGTTGCTAAGGAGCCTGATATTTTTAAACACTAATCCAGTGGAAGCTTATAAATAAAGCTTTCAAATAATTATGATGCTTCCATTTTCCCCCAAAGTAAATGCACTCATGTAACAACAGCAAAAAGTTTGATCTTTAAAAAATACACACTGAACAAAATGATCATGAAGGTATGCTGGCAGACTTGAGTAATTATTTTCTAATCCTATAATAAATTGTCAAATGTTCTTTTGCACTGCTGTTGAAATGGTGATATCAGAGATGTCTACATTTCAACAGAATGATAGAGATGGTGCTGAACATTCAGTCTGAAGTGGATTAAGATATATGCTTTGAGAAGAATGCATTTCTAAAAATACATTACCTGTGCTTTTCCCCTGTTGTTTTGAGTGCAACCTGATATTTTTAAATAATAAGCTTCTGCAATGAAATTCTACTCGGTTACAATTTATGATAGCAGAATCACTGTGTTACATTAAAAGCCCACAAGGAAAGAAAAGCGTTGTTGTTACTCTATCCATAGGGATGAAAAATTCCCATATATTGGTCCTTAAAAATCCTCCCGATTCATGTATATCTAAAACTATTCTTTAATTAAAACAGTAAAAGCAGAGGCATTAGTTACCATTTTCTATTGCTGCTCTGTTCGGATTCATCCCAAGACAGTATGCTATTTAGCTGCTATCCCAATCACATTCTCTAAATAGGTCTTTTTATGACAACTTAAACCTCAACATCTGTTCATCAGTTCGTCCATAGCAGTGCCTTTGACATGTTTTTGTGGATTTTGTTAAACGAATGCATTGGGGTCAACTGCATGCATTGCAGAGACAAGCAGAAACCTTTGCTTTAGTTTTTTTTTCCTTAAGCACTGGCACAAAATGGCACAGATTTCTACCTGTTTTAATGTATTGAGCAAGAACAGTTAAGCATATGAAAAAGAGTGTAACTTCCTCTCATTTCACAGCATTTCCTCCTGTGAGGCAAGATACCTATCATGCCTAGATTCCTCTTGCTTCACTAAATTTTGTTTTATTTTAGTAAGCTTATAAGACAATATTCTTGGCTAGAAACACACACTTCCCAGATTGTGTCTCTGTTGAGCTGATGATTCTTTAAATCCTGAAGCAGAAGACTTTGTTTCAGAAGTTACTCAACAGAGAACCACAGGAACATGGATGTTGCAATCTATTGCATCTAATTAAGAAATCCTGCTGACTTTCATCCTGAGATGAAAGATTTTTCGAAGATCTTTGTCTTCCAATATATGAGAAGAGGACATATGATATTGTGTGTAGATAAGTGTAAAGAAGTGTAACACACTGATGAAGAGAATTGTGTAAGAAATTACAGAGCATGACATTTAATATTGTAAATTATTTTTTATTTCATCCTAACCTCCTGATCTGCCTTGTGTGTTAACCCCATTCCCCTGGAATTTAATGTAAGATTGCAACCTCTTAGCAATTAAAATTAGTTTTTAAAGCAAGTCAGTCATTGTGTTTCTCCTCCTCTTCTACAAATTTGAAATCTCTTCACAAAATGTGTGCATATTTAAGGCCAGAAACAGATTATGCTGAGGGATAATCTAAAGTCTCTTTATCTTAAACCCCTGCAGGTTTAAAATGTCATCTTTGCACCTTTTGTAAAGCATCATTTCTAGGCTTTCACTGACAATGTTGCACTCTGAAAATTGTCATTTTTGATGCACAGAAGTTTTTTTACATCACATTTAGAGGACTATTTGGGTGTCATTTTTCATGACTATGTCTTTACCCTGCATAAAAAGTAGAACAAATGTGATTCTGACATGAGGGAACGGGAACTTTAACAAATATGTTTAAATTCAAATTAAAGTAGCAAGTTCCTTCTTCCTAAAAGGCTAGTGAGAAACCATATTCAAACCATATAACAATGTTTTATAGCTTCTTATTGCACTCATTAAGTATGAGGTTAAATTGCGTTCTTCAGAAAAGGTACACACCAATTAAAGTTTGTGTCACTAAAATACTACATATTGTTATCTACCAGAAAAAAATTATAGCTTGTATATTGGTGATATCATAAATTGGGAAGTCAGTTGTTTGATCAATATTGTTCTTTTTTCTACTTTTAATACTTATACTAAGCTCAATGTTATTTTTTTTGAACTAGACCTCAGAAATGGATGGTGGTTTTGTGGTGTTTCATGATTGTACTTCATGTGTATTCTTTTCTGTATTTGGTTGTGAAGAGAAAGAATTACACAGAGAAAAGAATTACACAGAATTACACAGCTCAAGGATGTTATGACACCACAACTTGAATTAGGGAAATATTATCTGTACATTACCTTTGAAAATATCTGACCCTTTGCAATGGAGCTTGTACTTAATGTAAGAAATACTTAAAATATGATGTTTCATAGATTATTTTTGGGCAGAGATATTAACATTCTTAGGATCAAGGTTTCCATACAAAATATGACATTAAAAAAAAATCAATTCTGTGTCACAATTAAATCAAGGAAAGGCAGGAGAAAGCGGAGAGGAGGACAGAGAGAGAATGATTATGAACCACAAAGTGGCAGTTACTCAAAATAATTAGAAAATGCCTGTGGGACACAATGATTCAACATCATCTTCTGTTTAAGTCAGGAATTGTATTTAAGTTTCTCAGTCTCACATAAGCCACCTTACTTCTGTACATCATATATTCTGGTTCAAGTGTAGGGCCAGAAAAAAGAAAGTCTTTCTTCCATATATGGGTGACACATTTAAATTTCTCTGAATTCACACTTTGTGTGAATGTAGGGGTGTTTTCTGCTGAAGAATTCTAAGCCAAGTCTATACAGGCTTATCCACAATAAAGCACAGTTCTCAGAGATAGGTGACCTGACCTTGACATTGGTGGTCATACATCTAAAAACTATACATCAACTTCTTAATGACTCCAATTTAAAGTCAGTAGCCAGCGGTGGAAAAAAGCACAGAAACAAAGAGATCGGTGGAATTCTATGACAGAACAATACCAGCCTAAAGGGAAAGGATGAAATTGAAAGTACAGTAAAAGTAAGCTGAAAGCTTTTCCACAAATCTGATTAGGAGGAAGAAGAGGGGAAAAAAAAAGAAAACAAAACAAAAGGACTTCAGTTGGCTGATTTTCTACCTGACTGCCTGGATGAAAAACATAGATGTACTGATCTTGTCCATGTATATTTCTTAGAAGTTCAAATAGTCAGTCTGCTCCAGTTAACCAAAAAGCCTAGGTTGAATAGTTACTAACTGAACCCTAATCACTCATGAAATGTTTCTTAGTATTAGAAAAAGGTCAGAAATGTCCCTTGCAGGTATGTTCTGCTATTCATCCTGAAAATATCACTTTCCAATATCAAATGTATCTAAAGCTTTAGCTAAAAGATGAGCAGAATCTAAATTGTTACCAAAAGTTTACAGTAAACCTTTTTAATTTTTTTCTTAACTGCTCCAAAAATTTCAAACTATCTTTGCACCTTATTGACTTGTTTTTCACTTTCACACTTCATTTCCTACTGCTGGCCAGGACCAAAGTACAAAGATGAATCTCAGGAGTTCAAAGGGATCTCGAAAAGATAATCTAGTCCAACTCCCATGCCAGAGCAGGACCACCTAGAGTAGGTCACACAGGAACCCATCCAGCTGGGTTTTGAATATCCCCAGAGAAGAAGACTCCACAACTCATCCGAGCAGCCTGTGCCAGTGCTCCCTCACCCTCACAGTGAAGAAATTCTTCCTTGTATTTCTTTGGAACCTCTTATGTTCCAACTTATACCCATTGCCCTTTGTCCTATCATTGGACATCATTGAGAACAGACTGACTCCATCCTCCTGACACTCACTGTTTACATATTTGTAAACATTGATGAGGTCACCCCTCAGTCTCCTCTTCTCCAAGCTAAAGAGCCCCAGATCCCTTAGCCTTTTATCATAAGGGAGATGCTTCACTCCATCACCTTTGTGGCCCTGAACTGAACTCTCTCCAGCAGCTCCCTGTCCTTCTTGAACTGAGGGCCCAGGACTGGACACAATATTCCAGGTGTGGTCTCAGGAGGAGAACCTTTCTCAACCTAATAACCCAGGATGCCATTGGCATCAAAATTGGTCTTTCAGATTAGATTACCTCAAGTAAATAAATTGCTCATCTCCTCTTGACTATGACTTTCTAACCTAACCAGAAAAGAGAATTACTGAAAATATATTTGCAGTTCAGGTTTGTTTTGGGTTTTTTTAATCACATAGTTTAAAATATTTTAAGTTCATCCATCCTTTAAAAGTACTATTGATGGTTTACATATTGCTAGTCTTAATAATGTTTCTTGTCCCACTAAAAACAATCGACAGATCGGGCTGATTAAAGTAACTGGAAATTTATATAGCTTGATTGGTTGAATGGTGTACCTAAGTTCCCTGGTTTCTATTTCTATTATAAGCACCACTGCAGGCAGCATCTGGAAATGTCCATTTTTTAATATCTTGAACAAGATCCTAAAAATGTTATTTTTAGAACTGACAGTTTATGAAGTGGAGACACATCTGCCAATTCACATTGGTTCTATCTCTTCCCTGCTTGATTGGGTTTAGGCCTTATTTTAACTAGATGGCCAAAAGAATAAATTTTCCTCTCCAAGTAATTTTTTTTCTGATACCAAAATAAAGTTTACAAGCCCTTTGTTAAGTACTTGCAAAGAGTTTTAATGTAATTCATCAAGAAATCAAATACCTATCTGAGTCTGAGTTTGTTTTCATTCATGCAAGTGACCATACATTTACCTACAGACCAATGATTTACAAAACAGGCGCCAAGGGGTATTCTTCTGAGACTTGGGCAAATTTGGGACTGGCAGCTTAAAAGTCAGGTCTTCTCCATTACCAATCATTCGCAAGCTCAGCATGTATGGAAGCTCCTGACTTATGAGGAGGAAAGGTACTGCAAATATGTTATAATACACCTGAGAGTCATGACTTTATGTCTTTGCAGTAAATATCTTCAACAAAACTCTTGAAAACTTTTGAAAGCATAGGATTTTCTTCCTGTTTTTCTTAAACTAAAAAAAAAAAGGAAAAAAAAAAAAGGGAGGGGGGTATTTTTCTAATTTGTTTCACTCAAATGAAAAAGACAAAATAATCTAGATCTTGCACCATGAATATCAAGAGACACTAGACCTCAGTAAATGTCCCTGACTGTCAGTAGGGAAAAGAATGTTTCTCATAACTTTACAGGGTTTTCTATCTGTTCGAGTAGTCCTGTCAGTTTTGGTTTCTTCTGTACATTTCAGTTACATCAGGAAAGTAACAGTATTAGGATCTTTCTTTTACCCCATGCTCTTCAAATTGCCACTGTTCTCCTCGGTATCTTGAATTGCCCATGTTTGCATGCTGTGCCTAATTTGCTTTGGCAATTCAAGTATTAACTATATACCAATCACTCTCGCTTTAGAGATTTATTCCTTTAAGCTATTTACATCTTGGATTTATTTAAGGGCTGGGAACAGCCTGATTCCAGCTGCTACTGCTCACTTTCACAACTTGTTTATTTTCCTTTATGCTTTCCTGTTTAGGCTTCTTGGCCATCTATTGAAGAACAGGGTCTATGTGTCTTGGCCACCCATTAAGGTATTCCTTGTATCACCTCTTTAAAAATATTAGTCTTATTAGTATACTGGCATATAAATTTTATAGGCCTTTATTTCTGCTTCTCACAGAGAAAACTTATTTTTGTTTGGTTTGTTCTGGGTTTTTTTCATATTACTCAATCCTAGATTAGATCTTTTGACTTCATTTAACTTCTGTCACCTTCTCTGTCTTTTTTTTTTGTTGGCTTTTGCATAAGTAATTTTCTCTTGTGAAATTTCACCACTCCTGTGCGTGTTCTATGGCATTTCAAAAGGAGCTGATGTATCGAAAGAGCAGAAATGTCACATTTCTCCAATAATAAATGACTGCTACTGTCACTACTGCTTTATTTGACATTTCTGGCATTCAAATAGTTAATATTACTGATGAAAAGGGGGGATTATGGTGGTCATGACCTTGTGTCTTCTTAATACAGAACTGATGATGTCCACAGTCCCTTAACCTAGGAAATGGACTTCTGAGGAATGTGGCATTACATGTAATGTTGCGCTCCCAACTGAGAAAATGTAACTGCTCTGTGTTGAAAAGTGGGCAACCTACTGTGTATTTGAGACAAGGCAGTGCACTAACAGTAAATTCCATCATATTTAGTGTGTGACCACACTTATAGATTCTGTCGATTTATCATATACTGTAAACCAATATTTGCCTTGTTTCTAAGGCAAGACTTCAAAGAAAAAAATAAATCCAAGGAAACTAAATGGAATATTTAAAAAGATTTAACATCTTTTTTTTCCTCTTTCGTTTTTCCCCTTGGTATTTTCAGCCTTATTTCCTTTTGGTCTATCTCCACTTATGGCAAGCATGACTGATCTGTTTTATTAAAGTCAGTAAGATTGTGTGCAGTATAGGCAGATGCTTTAAACTTGTGTCCTTCCTATCTTTTCTGAGACCATTTGGGAATTCTTAGTCCTGAAATGACTGTGGCTCATCACAGCTTACTCTAATATAGAAGGAAGGAAATTCCTAATCAGCATTGTCCTTAAGGTTTGTGATAGTGAACTGTGAGTTCTTTGAGCACCTTTTCATCTAGACTTGAAACTGTCTGATGGCCATTTCTTGAAAACACTTTGAATTTAACTTGCCAACAAGAGGTTTTATTTTCCCCTTCTTTATCATGAAATGTATATTTGAATCATTTGTTGTAGAAATTAACTTTTAACTTAAGGAATTTTGACAGAATGTTTGTGAGTGTTAAAGTATCACCAGATTTAGTATGCAAATATTTTTATAAATTATATTAGAAGATTCTTTTAGAGTTGCAAAGACTTCAGAAATACTGCAGCAATGATGGTAACAGTGAGATTTCCAGTTCTGCTCACTGAAAAATGAGTCTTGTGCACTTGCTTTTTTGGTAGCTCTCCTTCAATTTTCCCAATGGTTACAGAACTTGCTGGCAGAAATCAGAAATGTTTAACAAAGAGATAGTTTCTAGAAGTAAATATAAGAGTAAGCAAGACCCACATTGTTCTTGTGGGAAAAGTTGTTCTGTTCATTGCTCTGGATAGATCAGTGCTACCCTGACATGCATATGTTCATCTTGAAACAAAGTAAAATGGAAATCACCTCAAGTCCAACCAGGAATGAGGTAGTGTGGAATACTGAAAGAGAAGATAGTTTTGAAAGAAGATGCTCTGAATAGAAGGAAAACAGAGTTATCACAAAATAATTTTGGGGACGCAACATGTCTGTCCTGCTGCTCATTGAATAGCTCTTCCTATTTTTCCATTAGCGAAAACCATGTTTGCATAAGTCCAGGGTTTTTTTTGAGGGTATAAGTAACTACTCAACGGATTTAGTAAGTACATTTCAATTGCTCTA
Source organism: Urocolius indicus (assembly GCA_013401255.1). Classification (NCBI taxonomy): domain Eukaryota; kingdom Metazoa; phylum Chordata; class Aves; order Coliiformes; family Coliidae; genus Urocolius; species Urocolius indicus. The sequence goes on from WBNH01010368.1 coordinate 40,258, forward strand.
AACACAACACTGTAAGGGTCCTATTAGATACCCTATAAAATCCACCTATTAAGTATAAAAACTGATCACTCAACACTGATGAAAAGCCCCTGTATCAAGTCACAGTTATTTTAGTGAAACCTGGAAAAATGTCTTAATAACTACATTTGAAACTGAGCCATGTGTATCTAGGGGCAGTATGCAAAATAATTGCAATAGAAATTTAGATGCTATGTGTGTGGCTTGGAACTGTGTTAGAAGCCAGTTCTTAGGGATTATAGCTGAAAGTACACACTGAAGCTTTTTAAAACATTTCTCTTTCTTGGTGAACTAGAAGGATAAAACATTCAGCTATGCAGAAAGAAACGGAATAGTTGTCCAGCTCACATGAAAATGAATGTAAAATGGTCATCCAAATTCCCTGAGCAACTTTGAAAACATCAAAGTCATTCCTAATTATGTATATATATATATAAAAAATGAAAGTGGTAGCTACAAAGTACTCTTTGAGTTCTAATAGCACCTTGGGCTAAGTTGAGTAGAATTTGGTTAAGTTCAGTATGATTTTTTTTTAATAAAAAATATTTTTTTTTTATTTTATTTAAATGTAAGTGAAGAAATAGTTTAGAAATGTATTGATGCTGTCATAAATTAGGCCCAGGAACCAGGCAAGTAATGCACTATATATTAATCTTTCCATCCTAATTTAAACTACAAGAATCATCTGCATAGTGAAGAAAAAAGGAAACCAGCCAAACACTTTTCATTAAAACCCTGAGTCATATTATCTGGCTTAATGTAGATTTCCTGTTGCTGTTTCTTGCTGGTTTCAAATAGTTTTCTTTTAGTCATCTGCCAAACTGCTGAAAGCTCTGGAGTCAATTTTACAGTAAATTCTACTCAGAGCCATGTCAAAGATTGAGTCTCTTGCACTTCCCTTGTGTTGCGTTAATGGAAGGAAAAATGGTTCATGTTTAGTCTGTGAAAGGTACAAGATTCAACATACTAACTTCATTAAAATCTGTATCACTTTGGTGGCACTTTCTCCTTCAGTGTTTTACTCTAGATACTAAATGTAAATGCAGTAAAGGTTTCCTTCTTTCTACCTTTCCCTTTTCTTCATTTCAGCCGTCATTCCTCTCTCTCAGAGAGGAGAAGCTGATGAAACAAATTAAAAAAACTCTTACCTTTTTTTCTCACACAGAAGGACTGGCACCCAGAGTTTTAGCTAATCTGGGAAAACAAAAGGAAACTAAAATTAGAGGTTAAAAAAAATCTCAAGGAACTATCTCAAGGTAAATAGAAAAGTAGTATGAAATGGGGAAATATAGCAGTGAAAAAAAAAAAAAGGCCAGAAAAAAAAAATGTCAATAAGCAGCAGCACTGTGCCTCAGAAGCTGCATACTATGGGCAAAAAGCTGTTAACGGCCTTACTTCTACAAGACATCAGAAAGGTATCAGAAAGCTATCAGAAATACAATGCCTACAGTGAAAGGAGGAGTTAGTACAATATTAATTAGTTTCTCCATAAATACAAAAGTGTATTTGGACACAGATCAACCAGAGGTTAAAAATTAATCTTAGTTTCTTGAATTTCACAGAATTTCTGTTTTGACCAGGTGGATTTGGCCTTTCATCCTGTTAAAAATGTTAAAAATATTAAAGGACTTGTTAAAAATCTCCTTTTTTAGATGCATATTCTATTTTTTCCAGCCTTTAAAGGAAGAATTGTATTAAGAAATATCTGAAAATATTAGGTAACATGCTAGAGAACAATTTAGCTGGAGGGAAATAAATTCAAAGACTGTGTCTGGAACTTCACAAAGTTATTGTAACTTTCACCCTGAAGATTTTGAAGCTTTCAACTTTATCTACTGTGGCAACAGCATTTGTGATGGCTTTTACAATTTTGACCTTACTTTGCTTTTTCTGTAGTTTCTCTAGGTTGGGAGTAATGGTGGGCATATTTTGACTGTCTTGTAATATATTCCTAGATCCCTCTTGGAAACAATTTTCCATGTATCCAATGTGTAAAACTTCATCTGAAAAATAATTCCCTGTAATTATTGCAGAAAATATTTCAGATATGAATCACTAATTGTGCCTTCTGCTCCCACCTGCCTGGCCACATTATACCAATGTCTATTACCACTCAAGCCAAAGCCAGAAGATGAACCTGAGGGAACATTATTTGGGGCCTAATTAACAAAGGTGTGATGTCTGAGATTGAGTTAGCGGGTTTTCAAATTCTGGTAATCAGACTATAAACCATGCACTGTCAGTGGAATTGTCCTTTAATATCATTTTAGAGAAGTACAATAAGCAGCTTGAAAAAAAAAAAATAAAAGGAGGGAATATTTCAAAAAGAAATTACATAATTAGAAAGAAACTCACAATTAAAAATAATCCAACCTCTGTATTACCACAGCAGCATGAAACAATTTATACAAACTAGGGAACTCTCAGATAAGGATTGTGTTATGTAAACCAGTTACAGAAAGTGCTACTTTCATAATATTGGCTTTATCCCCATCACAATTAGAATTAAAATTTCAGTCCTGACCTGTGACTTTCATTACTTTTGAGGGTTTGTCTCAGATTATTAACATCATTTTAATGCAGTACTGCTATGTAAATTATAGAAAAAGTGGAATATGCCAGATACTATGTAATTATTCTTTCATATTCACAATAAAGCACAATTGAACATATGGCAGACATGGTTAACTGTACTTTATGCTAATCTCTGCGTACTATTTAACTCAACTAATTAACTATACATGGTATACTAGACACTGCCTCGCAGCGGAAAATCAGGAAGGAATCCTCTGGATGAAGCATTAAATGCCTAAGAGAAGAGGAAAAANCCTGAGCAACTTTGAAAACATCAAAGTCATTCCTAATTATGTATATATATATATAAAAAATGAAAGTGGTAGCTACAAAGTACTCTTTGAGTTCTAATAGCACCTTGGGCTAAGTTGAGTAGAATTTGGTTAAGTTCAGTATGATTTTTTTTTAATAAAAAATATTTTTTTTTTATTTTATTTAAATGTAAGTGAAGAAATAGTTTAGAAATGTATTGATGCTGTCATAAATTAGGCCCAGGAACCAGGCAAGTAATGCACTATATATTAATCTTTCCATCCTAATTTAAACTACAAGAATCATCTGCATAGTGAAGAAAAAAGGAAACCAGCCAAACACTTTTCATTAAAACCCTGAGTCATATTATCTGGCTTAATGTAGATTTCCTGTTGCTGTTTCTTGCTGGTTTCAAATAGTTTTCTTTTAGTCATCTGCCAAACTGCTGAAAGCTCTGGAGTCAATTTTACAGTAAATTCTACTCAGAGCCATGTCAAAGATTGAGTCTCTTGCACTTCCCTTGTGTTGCGTTAATGGAAGGAAAAATGGTTCATGTTTAGTCTGTGAAAGGTACAAGATTCAACATACTAACTTCATTAAAATCTGTATCACTTTGGTGGCACTTTCTCCTTCAGTGTTTTACTCTAGATACTAAATGTAAATGCAGTAAAGGTTTCCTTCTTTCTACCTTTCCCTTTTCTTCATTTCAGCCGTCATTCCTCTCTCTCAGAGAGGAGAAGCTGATGAAACAAATTAAAAAAACTCTTACCTTTTTTTCTCACACAGAAGGACTGGCACCCAGAGTTTTAGCTAATCTGGGAAAACAAAAGGAAACTAAAATTAGAGGTTAAAAAAAATCTCAAGGAACTATCTCAAGGTAAATAGAAAAGTAGTATGAAATGGGGAAATATAGCAGTGAAAAAAAAAAAAAGGCCAGAAAAAAATAATGTCAATAAGCAGCAGCACTGTGCCTCAGAAGCTGCATACTATGGGCAAAAAGCTGTTAACGGCCTTACTTCTACAAGACATCAGAAAGGTATCAGAAAGCTATCAGAAATACAATGCCTACAGTGAAAGGAGGAGTTAGTACAATATTAATTAGTTTCTCCATAAATACAAAAGTGTATTTGGACACAGATCAACCAGAGGTTAAAAATTAATCTTAGTTTCTTGAATTTCACAGAATTTCTGTTTTGACCAGGTGGATTTGGCCTTTCATCCTGTTAAAAATGTTAAAAATATTAAAGGACTTGTTAAAAATCTCCTTTTTTAGATGCATATTCTATTTTTTCCAGCCTTTAAAGGAAGAATTGTATTAAGAAATATCTGAAAATATTAGGTAACATGCTAGAGAACAATTTAGCTGGAGGGAAATAAATTCAAAGACTGTGTCTGGAACTTCACAAAGTTATTGTAACTTTCACCCTGAAGATTTTGAAGCTTTCAACTTTATCTACTGTGGCAACAGCATTTGTGATGGCTTTTACAATTTTGACCTTACTTTGCTTTTTCTGTAGTTTCTCTAGGTTGGGAGTAATGGTGGGCATATTTTGACTGTCTTGTAATATATTCCTAGATCCCTCTTGGAAACAATTTTCCATGTATCCAATGTGTAAAACTTCATCTGAAAAATAATTCCCTGTAATTATTGCAGAAAATATTTCAGATATGAATCACTAATTGTGCCTTCTGCTCCCACCTGCCTGGCCACATTATACCAATGTCTATTACCACTCAAGCCAAAGCCAGAAGATGAACCTGAGGGAACATTATTTGGGGCCTAATTAACAAAGGTGTGATGTCTGAGATTGAGTTAGCGGGTTTTCAAATTCTGGTAATCAGACTATAAACCATGCACTGTCAGTGGAATTGTCCTTTAATATCATTTTAGAGAAGTACAATAAGCAGCTTGAAAAAAAAAAAATAAAAGGAGGGAATATTTCAAAAAGAAATTACATAATTAGAAAGAAACTCACAATTAAAAATAATCCAACCTCTGTATTACCACAGCAGCATGAAACAATTTATACAAACTAGGGAACTCTCAGATAAGGATTGTGTTATGTAAACCAGTTACAGAAAGTGCTACTTTCATAATATTGGCTTTATCCCCATCACAATTAGAATTAAAATTTCAGTCCTGACCTGTGACTTTCATTACTTTTGAGGGTTTGTCTCAGATTATTAACATCATTTTAATGCAGTACTGCTATGTAAATTATAGAAAAAGTGGAATATGCCAGATACTATGTAATTATTCTTTCATATTCACAATAAAGCACAATTGAACATATGGCAGACATGGTTAACTGTACTTTATGCTAATCTCTGCGTACTATTTAACTCAACTAATTAACTATACATGGTATACTAGACACTGCCTCGCAGCGGAAAATCAGGAAGGAATCCTCTGGATGAAGCATTAAATGCCTAAGAGAAGAGGAAAAACAGTATCATACTGTATTATGTCTTCCTCTCCACTCTCTGTTTTAAAAATCTGTTCTTTCTTCAGTAACAAAGACACGGAAGCTTTGGATGAGATCTGACCCTTTTTTTTTATCAGTAGAATGTTGTCAATTTCTATAATAATCATATTATAATATAATGTTCACAAAAAAACCCAAATGTTGAAGAATTTAAACATTCTTGTCAGAAAGCTATCCAGTAAGAGAGCTGCAATCAACTCCAATTGACCTATACATATAATAAGACAAAATAACTGAACTTTTTTAAAGGTGAAAGTCTATTTTTTAATCAGATTCAAATCCTAATTTGAAAATTGCAGGTTTATTATAGCAAATCATCAGATTCAAAATATATGGTAATTGAACAATAAAACTGCTGTTTCCTTAGCTGTTGTAGAAGTAAAAACTTGCTGAAAGAATATATCTTCTGTGTTTTGACTTAGATAAAGATCAAATGTAAACCATTTATTCATAATCTAAAAATTCTTTGTATAGTTACCAATGTACAAATAGCAAACAGTACCTAACTGCCTTTAATACGCAGGACACAATCTGTTACAAAGAACATAGCAGACTCCATGGATATCTATATACCCACTGACCACTTTCAAATGTGTTACAGAAAAAAAATATCTAGCAATGATAGAGCAAGCTGCAGAAGAGGTGTCCTGATTAATAGAAAAAGATGGTAAAGTAGCTTCAAAATTAGGGGAACCTGAGGCAGTATGTTGCATTCCTATGTACATGAGCTTCTCTTAGCTTAAGCTGCTGCCTGACAGGTTTCGCAGTATAATTAGGCAAAGAAGGCCTCTTTCTGGTAGACTCCTTAAGGTGAGAGGCAGTTCAGAGCTCATTTTGAATGTATTTACGGCCAAGCATTTGTTACTGTTAGCATTAATTTAATTTTCTTAAGGCTCCAAACTTCTTTATTTAGAGATTGCTGCAGTAACTTTATTCTTAATGTAGCAAGGACATCATCAGCAAGACAGAGCAATCACAGACTTGTGTCTACATGATAGAATATATATACTTAGTTTTTTGCTGTGGCTGTCTGATCCTCCAATAAAACAACCACACCTCTTAGGGCAATCATCATTGTTGGACCCCTTGGTAAATTCATCAACATTATTTCCTTTAGAAATCATAGAAAAAAATGGCAAGTATTCTAGAAACAAAGTGTGCAAAGCTTTTGGGTAAAGAAAAAGAATGGATTTAATTCTTGAAGGGGGTGGGGGGAGAGTGGTGTTTGGGTTTGAGATTTTTTTTTTCTATTGGTACTGGTTACTATTCAGATAAATTTTATTTCTTCCATGGAGATCTAGACGAGTCTTTCTTCACAACAACTTGGTTGGATATGGGACTTTTTGCAAATACAGCTTTTGTATATTTGTTATATAATAGCAATAACTTCATGGAAAGCTCACATTACCAAGACACATTATTGTTTGATTTAACAAACAGCTTTTCTTTCCTTTGTTGTCTGCATGCTGAATATACTTGCTCCTTCATGCACTCTGTGCTGTTGCTGTAGAGGGTTATGACTTAATTAAATGTCTCTCCCGTTTTTCTTAAGGTTTTATTTCAGGACTGTTATAAAAAAGCGTCTCTGATCTACTTTTATCCCTCTCATTTACAATCTGAGAAAAAAATCAGCACACTGGATACCTCCTAGTGAGTAGCTGACAACTAAAGATGAGCAAAAACTAATACTTTGTTATTATCTAGCCTAGAGAAAAGTTTACAGGATAACCAGCTATTGACCTTTCCAAGTAAACATATTTAAGAATTCAGTGTTTGTGGGGAGCTTAGACAAGCCTCAGCATGAGCCCTTCAGAAAATGTCCAAATGCTTGTACTTGAAGTTTAAGTGCATCACTGAAGCATTTTTTTTTATAATTCGTCTAACATTTCAGACAAACTCAGTGGAGCTGAGCTTCCATTTTTCACTTTATATGTATTATAAACTAGGTGTGCATTTTGGACATTTCTCAAATGGCACAAGAACACACTTTAATCAGTACCTTTCACTTCCTAAACATACAGAAATATGACTGCACTGCTATCTGGAAACATAAAATGGTGAGGAAATTATGATCACTTTGAAGTATAACAGCAATAGATATAACCTAGTCTCCTTCCTTCCTTCCTTCCTTCCTTCCTTCCTTTCTTTCTTTCTTTCTTTCTTTCTTTCTTTCTTTCTTTCTTCCTTCCTTCCTTCCTTCCTTCCTTCCTTCCTTCCTTCCTTCCTTCCTTCCTTCCTTCTTTTCTTTCTCTCCTTCAATCTTATTTTCCTTTCTATTTTTTTTCCCTCTTTTTCTTTGTCATCTACCTCTCTGTTTATCTCCCTTTATCTCTATTCTTTCTTTTCTTTCTTCTGTAAAGGAAAGTGCACTTTAAAATTAACTAATTTAAATCAAGTTTCTACTTAACTGACTATGGCCAGGATTAAAGAAAGCTGTTTTTCTTATAAAATTTAAAGGGAAAAAAAAGAATGTATTTGTAAACTGCTGCCCATTCGCCATGGTGAATTCTGTGGTGCATGTTGATATAGAGAGAGCAGGGGTTTGTTTTCCGACATGAGCAACCAGAACAGATGAGCTTTTCAAGGTTGTTGCTTCCCTTAACTCTTCGGGAAAGAAAAAAAGGTTGAAAATTCAACACAAATCTCATTAACTGTGAATACATTTGCTTTAAACTTTCATCAGTTGCCTTGAAGTTTTTCCATAACTTTCTATTCAAGTTGCAAATAAACATCCAAATTGAGGATACCTACGTTCTTTCTTTCTAAAATGTTGCACTTGAGTTGTTCTTTTGTCTTCTTGAGGACAGCAACATGCAATGAGATGTGTTATGTCTTATTGCATTGTTTTGTGTGTTCTGGTACTCTTTACTCCTGCAGGCTGAGGTTTGGTTGTGGTGTTTTTTTTAACTACCTTGTTTATTTTATGCTAGCTACACTGTAATGTATCATTCCTAGTTAATGTTTGCAAGCTGAAGCATACATGTGTCACAAATCCTGACAGTAAATAATTAAAGTATTTAAATAAACGTGTGTCTGTATGGTGGTTTTGTGGTTGTACAAATTTGTAGAGCAAGATCTTATACTGATCTATAATTATAACTGCCACTGACTAGCATGATCCTTACTGAGTCAGATTAATTTACACATTAAGCAGCCATCTGTAGAAATTTTCATTGTACCTTGTTTGCAATGCCAGGGCTCACACAGGGATTCAAAAACTTAACTTGGCCTCTAGGGAAATTTTTTTAGCACAGCTATTGGATACATTTACTGTGAACAAATTATTTTAGACATTGACATCTTGTACCCTTTGTCACTGTTTTATAGCATGATCAGCAGAAGCTTTTTAATATTTTACATATATAACAACATAGTAACTGGCATGCTAAGAACAGTGTTTTATATATATGTATATGTATGTTTTTTAAAGTCCTTGACTTTGTGTTAAAAATCCTTCTGAACCAGAACAGATTTGCCATCATTTGTAGTCATAAAAGATAAAAATGCAACATATTTTGGCTACAGTAAGAAACATATTGCAAGCCTGTTGATGATAATTCTCTAAAAAAAAAAGGATAACAACTGCAATGTACTATGTAAGAGTCTTCTTATGCATGAGTGTTTTGTAAGTGGGCACAACTTGTGTGCTATAAAGGGGAGATAACAAAACCCACTTTACCTGATACAAAAATAAATTATGAGAATTCAGTATAAATACAGTTTGTAAACCCAGTTTTCCAAGATGAACAGTGTTCTTCAGTTATCTTCAATCAAATGGGTTAATAAGAGAGCAGCTGGAGTTAGAAAATGAAGGTTATAGTCCCCATTTCTATCATTAACATGCTCTGTAATGGGGAGCAAGTCACTCCATTGCTTTGCTATGCTTCTTCCTTTCTCATTTTTGTCAGTTTTGCCTGTTGAGATTACCAGTGTTTTCAGACAGAAAAGAGTCTTCTAGTTCTGCTAAAGCACCTAGCACCATGGGGCTTTAATCCATATGGGAGCTCTGAGCACGATTGTAATACTAGTAAAAATAACTGTAATGAAACAGTAAAAGCACAACTACCTGCCAAATTCAGTCACAAAAATGGGCTCTCTAATATGTAGAGAGTGTTCTAGTATGCAATAAAATATTCATGATACTGAGGCCAAGAAAGTCATGGATATTCATGGAATAGATCCAACAATAATATATTAAGTCACTTTCCATCTTAGAATGGGCTTTTAAACAGAGGTAGAATGATTTAGGGTAAATCTATAATATTTCAGAGGTTCTAAGTGATGGCAAAACAGAGCCCAGTATGCCCACTTTCTGACTCAACACTGTATGAACAAGGGTAGCAGGAGTCCATCCAAGCTAATTAAATCTGATTAACAAATACACTGTAAGAAATCAAGCTAATTTGTATATACATGCACTCACAAAAGAGCATAATGCCAGCAGATAATTAGTTAGTCTTGCTATTTCTGAAAAATATCAGCTAATCACAAAACCAAGAGCAGTAATAGAGATCCCAGTACTACAAGGAGTAGGAGTATCAGACCAGATCAACCAGCAGCTTTTTCCCAGCTGTTGGCAGTCAGATGCGTGTTCTTGGGAAAGGAATTTTAGAACAGGACAAATGGACCACCCCAAAGTAGAGCTTTCTAGGTTAGGATTCAAGAGTTCAGTCTTTCTTAGCCTCCCATCTAACATATTTAACAATAACTAGCAGGGATTTCCTTCAAAATAATTCACATCACTTTCTGAGCTGATTTTACTCTTGCTAGCTATGGCAGACTGTGTTGCTGAGATTCACGATGGCAGGTTTTACAAAGAAGTACTCTATTCGTTGGTTTCTTTTGTTGGTTTTAAATCTCTCATGTCTTCTTTAATTACAATATTGTAATATCATAAATGTTGAACAATACTATTTCCTACTAATTTTCTCCCCACTTATGGTGATATGGGCATCTCAGTCACATTTTACACAATTAATTCTAAAACTAACTTTATCTTAATTTTGTTCTCATACAGAGATCAACTCAATCTTTCAATAATTTTTTTCCTTAACCAAACATTTGACCATATCTCTGTGTTCTCTATGGAGCTAGCATGTCTGGAACACCACACAGTATTTCAGAAGAGTAACACAAAGCTGTAAAAGAGCATGACTATCTCTTCTATTTTGAAATTTTCTATAATTCCTAACTTCCCAATAATTCTTAACGTCATGTTTCTGTTTCAGACTGCTCATGAGCACAGCTATGAAATATTTAGAGGACTATCCGCACCCTTGTCTGCTTCTGACTGTTTTACTCTTATATGAATTGAATGCACTAGTACCAGACAGTTTTCAAAGTAAATTTTCTGAATGATATTATCAGGAAAACTTTTTTTTTTACATCACTATTCTCACACCTTCCCAGAACATGTAGAAATTTGTTGAATAACTCATGTTCCAGTATCTGTCTCTAGAGGATCTCCTTAGGAAACTTTATTTTTAAAAGCACTCCTGCACCTTGTTTCTGCCCTTTGAACCAATACATGAAAACACTTCTTCCTATTCGATAACAGCTTATTTTCTTTCTTTGGGAGAGAACTACTGTGATGAGAATGAGCAGGCCATTCCTTTTCTTACAGATTCTCAGTTAATTCTACCTAGGTACATAAAGCAAGACTTTCTCTATTTGTCTGGAACCTAGATACTGATAATCACTAAATCACAGAGTCATTATGGTTGGAAAAGACCTTTAAGGTCATTGGGTCCAACCACTAACCTTTCACACAGCCTGTTCCAATGCTTTACAACCCTCTTGGTGAAAAATTTCTTCCTAATGTCCAATCTAAACCTACTTTTGTGCAACTTGAGCCCATTTCCTTGTGTCCTATCCTTCGTTACTAGAGAGATCAACCCCCATCTTACTACAACTCCCCTTCAGGTAGCTGTAGAGAGTAATCATATCTCCTCTCAGTCTCCTATTCTCTAGGCTAAACATCCCAAGCTCCCTCAGCCACTCCTAATAAGACATGTTCTCTAGACCCTTCACCAGCTTTGTTGCCTGATAATGTTTGACACTTTCAATTTCTGCAACACCAACATTGATTTAAGCAGCAGGTGAGGCACCACAGTTTACTGGGTAACTATTTCATATTTGTAGCCCCTTAAAACTCCTGAAGAACATATGGAAACATGCTATCACTTCTTTTAATTATAAATTTTAAAATTCTTCTTCCAGTGCTTCATCTGAGGCTCAGTCTCTGATTACCATTCTCCCTTCTTTACTGCCCCATTTTATTGGGCTCCATATTTACCTCAGTCACGTATAAAGACTGATAAGTTTTACATAAAATTTTTTTTGTACTTGATCATTAATAATGATCACTTTTGATTTTTAAGAAACTCTGCTATGAAGAAATTTCTTTATTCTGCAGTTTAGCCTGGTTGATTTTATCATGTTTTCATGTTTTCCTTCAATCTTTTTTTCTTTTCCTTTTTCATGCTTTCTTTTCGTCCACTTGATGCTGAAAACTATGAAATAAAGTTGGTGGAAGAGAGAGCTCTTGCAACGTAGCTTATGTTGAGGATCATGGCCTAGTAATGTCAAAAACCCTTCAGAACTCTGCTTTGTAATCACAGTGATACTACAGAATCACTTACCAGAGAGTGCAGTGGTGGCTAATGGCACTTTCATCTTTGTTTTGCTTATTCTGGGCACAGCAGACTTTTTGTAGCTTGTGATACTGGAGAGGCTTCCCTCCCATATAGTTCCCTCCATGCCTCAGCATTGTAGTTGCAACCAAACAATTTTTTTTTTAGTTTGCTTGGACTAATATTACTCACAAATCTCAGCAGGATCTTTGAGAAAATCTCCCTGTAACATTGAATGGAATGTTTGTGAGAATATTCTTTTCATCACGACTCACATTAAGACTTACAGTGGGTGTGCTAGGATCTCATAATCTTTTTTGCAGTATTAAATTTATTCCAATGTAGATTGCCATACTACTTTTCTTGTTATATAGATTACAACTGTGCATGTTAAATGTAATGTTAATTTAGAAACATTAAACAAACACTAAACAGAGAAACTAAAGTTTTACAGGTTACTATTAGAATATCAATTTGAGTAGATGATTATGAAGTATATAGTATCTCCTCCTTGAAAATCAACTTCTTACAGAATATCTTCTTTGGAAATAAATGTTTAAAAAGTCTTCTCATAAAATATTTTATGACATGACTTTTGAGGCTGACCCTAGGGAATGGCAAATAGGTATAAGATTAAAAAAAAAAAGAAATTTTATTGTAAACAATCATTACAAGAATAATTGACTGGAAAAGGCCAGCTTTATTTCAATTGAAGTATGATTTGGGACAAAAACTTAGAGATAATATAAAGATTCTTATTAGGCTGTTCTTTTCTGTCCAAGCCCATGAGTTAAGACAATACAAAGGAGGGTGTGCAAGATCACCTTTTCTTTATGGGAAGAGCAAGGAGGCAAGGACTAAAGTAGCTACTATGAAAAGGGAACACAGCAAACTTCAACACAGTGATCTGGCAATACTGATTTTCTTAACGGTAAGTGTGATATCCCAGTTTATACAGTTTCAAATAATTTAGGGAAAGTTAAGCGCTTGTTATATGTGCACAAAGAAATTAAACATACAAAACTGTACTTACTGTTGTTACCAGACCAACAACTACCATCTCACTTGCAACACAAATTCCAAAAATTCTGCACTAATTCCATCTACAGGACCAATACCACTACTGGGTATTCCTATCATCTGATAGTGCTATTCTTCACTGTTCGCCTGCTGTCGTCTCTATGAGGATTTCGAAATATTCATGTACATGCTCTAACCATGTATTTCTACACTTGAACAAAAGAATGCTAATAAAAACGTGCACAGTAACATGAAAAGCTTAACAGTTGCCTGGAGAGTTAAGGAACACATTTCCAAATGTACATTATCCTTTGCTTAGGCTGCTTTCCTAAAATACAACTTGTCATACAGGATTCAGAGGAGCCATAATTTGCAAGACATTCTTTTAGTGTATGGAATAACTATTTACAGAGTCCCCAGCCCAAAGCTATCAATGGTTTAGTCTCAGATTTCTCAGAAGATATAACTTGTGGCAGGATCAAGCAATTGACCCAGGAATTAAACAGGACTTAAACTCATCTAAAATTACAGCCCTCAAAGCCTGCACTCCAACCCACCTCATCTAAGAACTTATGGCATCGCATCAAAGCGCACTTTCCAGATACAACTTCAGGAATGACTGTCAAGAGCTTCTTGTTTCACTGCACGTATCACAAGAACTTGCAAGACAAATGCATAATATTAAGGAGTTCAAGTGCTGTTTAGACATTTTGCTGAAGTTTTTCCTTTGCTATTCTTGGACTTACATACCCAATATCTTGGTTTTGCTGACAGCAACCTCTCCTTCAATTTGAACTAAAGCCAATCTTATTCAGTGGAATCCCCAAAACTCAAAATCAAGTTTACTTAAGTGTGATCCAAAACAAATACAATTACCCAAACCAATACAGAGCGGTAGAGTTTACAGTGTCACCTATATTAAACATGGCCAAGAGCAAAGAAATATGGTAGATACGGATGAGTCATCCTCTATTTAGAGGAAAATTACCAAGATGTGAAAGGCCACTTCTGTGCTCCTTTGCCTGGCAGATATCTTCCATGTGATAATATATGAAACCATGGTTTCAGGATTAACCACCTTGTATGCCAGTAAGCATTACTTTTACTGGAAAGCTAAAATGTAGGGAATATTTGAAGAGTAACTAGAAAAGGTGGTCCTAAACTAGGTAAATTGGGAGGACAAAGTGAAATTTTAAAATCTATACAATCTGTAAACCAGATGGCTCTCAGAGGAATTTAATTATAATACATAAAATCTAATATGCTGCAGACAGAGTCAATCCAAGTTATTGTTTTTCCCTTAAAACAAATATTGCAGCAAGAGGATATACTGTAAATTGAAATTACAGAAGAACCTTGAGACACTGGGAAACAATTTTTTTCCTTAACTAAAAAATATTCTGCAAGACAAATATACAGAAAAAAACCCACCACAATTTTCCAGAAACAATCAAATGTTATTATAGAAGAAAGCTAGGATAGAAAAGTATGCCTTAATTTGTCAGCTGTTTTGCATTAAATCCAAATTTTTTTAAGCCATTATATTTTTTCATACTGTGCATACATGAAAACAAGAAGTACAATTGTGTGACAGTTTGCAGACACAATAAAGAATTGCAATAAAAAGGGAAGACAAAAGGTTGTCTGAGGGAGATTATATTTATTTTCTGGAATAAAATTTACTTGAGGAAGCTAAAAATGTGACTATGTGGAAACACATCGTACAGTGTGTTCAAGGTAAAAAAGTTTTGCTGCAAGATCTGTGTACATCCATCCAAGTTTAGAAAAAAGAAAAAAAAATTACAGTTTGCATATACTCAGTGAAAAATTCCTAGAGCTTGGCAGCAAAACTCTCCAAGGATTCGTCTGCATTAAACAAAGACTATTCTTGTGCTGAGCAGGATTTACTGCAATTTTCTCTGCAGTTCTTCCTCCTACCTTATAGATGCAGGGAAAATACTCCTTCAGGGAGCCTGCAGTCTAGGCCCCAGGGTTTGGGAAAAGGTTAAAAAAAAAAGGGTTGCTGAACCCTGAACTGTTGGTAACAGAGGGATGAGGAACACATGAAAGCCTGGAGACCAAAGCTGTGGTGAACACATGACACGTGGTGGGCGGAAAGGCCGCGTCCAGGAAGGTACGGCAGAAGAGACATCCAGCCAGACTGTCCAAAACCAGGGCCTCCAGGAGCTTTGGCCACCACAGTGCTGTGTGCCTGGGGAGCAGTCCAGACTCTGAGCAGTTATCCACCGCCAGCAGCTGGCTCTGAAACTTCCTCACTCATATGAGCTTTCTTCCCCTTGCACCCCATGCCTAGCAGGCAATGGCATTATCCTGCTGACAGCTGTTCTTGTTGCTTAGGTCAGGGCATTAAAGCAGGGCCCTGAAGGAACTCACAGGCCTTAAAGCCCTTGTCTGACCTCCCCCAGGGCTCTCCCAACCCTGCCCATGTCCCAGGACCCCATTTCAGCCCCCAAGAGCTATCTGTCTCTGCTCTGCCTTAACACAGAGCTCAACAGTGCCAGCCGAGCCCATTCGTGAATCCACATCCCAGTCTGACTTTAGCTCTGTCCTGTCCCGCAGGGACATGCTAGGGCTGGGGCTGCTGCCAGCCTGTCTGCTGCCTGGCTGGGACTGCCCTGCCCTGCCCCAGGAACCAATCCGCAGGGACTCAAGTTCAAGGACTATAAATGTTTCATGCCATGGAAGGTTTGGAGTATAAAACCTCTGCAGATTTACCTTGCTTACAGTAGGATAGTCCTTTTTGTGAAAGGACTCTAGGACAGATCAAGAATTCACAGTGCTCTTGCTAACAGGAGCTTTTCACCACTGTTTAGTGTGTCTGGTATACCCTGCTATTTAATTGTGCACCCAAAGTCACATCAGCTCCTGAGTTACCTTGTAAATACTTCCCCCAGCCCTAAGCAGTGACTTTGGCTGAGCATGGAGTGTTCACTGACAACATCACCAGTACCACAGACATTAGAGTCACATATTTTCACCCGGGCTACAGCTAGTATTGTGATGAAGAAACACAGACATGGGTACAGTGCATGCTTCATTTTTCAGTGTTCATCTCTATTAATGTAATCTGTAAGGATATCAGCCATTATCCAGAAAAGAAAACAAAAAACCAAATCCTTCAAGACTGTAAATATTTTGCAGTATCACTCATCCACTATTTTTCATGACAATGAGGCTCCATTGAAGTAATAAACTTACTTAAATAACAGATGAGGTCAGATGGTAGTCTCTTCTTCAAAATTCTATAGAAAGGAAAAGGTTTTTTTTAACTACTGAAATGATGGAAATTTACTGCCAACATTTGTTAAATAGAAATTTGACAGAAGTTTCCATTTCATTATTTGTCCTAAACATCTTATGGACTTCTGGATGAGGAACAAGGTGCATGGAAAAGCATTCAAGAAGCACCTGGAAAAAAATGGCAAAGACCTGGTTTTATTCATATGGTTCAAGAGGAATGAATTGAGAAACAATGTTTTGAAGTCCATTTGTGGACACCTAGCAAAAAGTTAAAAAGGCTATTCAAGATGTAGTCTGCAGTAATAATAATGATAATTCCTAAAGAGCCACAAACTAAAAAAAGGACATATGTGAGATATAAAGGGATTCAAATTAATCCTGTCAGACCTTTAGCAAAACTGCATCTTTCCTCTTTCTATTGATGTCACTATTTGCCATTAGCAGAAAAGGAACTTGAGTTTTTGAGACCATATGCAGAGACTTTTTTTTTTTTTTACTGGAGTGACTATCATCACTGTCTATGAAGTACAGATCTTGTCTGTTCTACTTGTGTGAATAGAGCTGTGATCTGCCACATGAACATGCATAGCAGTCCAAATTTAGCTAGCCTAGATTTCTGTACCTGTGTTTCCTGCTAGCTGCTTGGAGGCCATCAGGGGCACCTAGCCAGCAGGAAACATTAGATTAAGGATATTTTGTGGAATTGAAGCTATCCAAATCTGGGCCAATGTCTCAACATTTCTGCATCTGTAGAAGTGCTTCTCAGGAAATTCATTCTACCTATTCTTTTTATTCAGCTATTTTGGTCATTTATGTGCACTAGTTCCCCAAATTGCCTATAATATGTAATAATCACAGAGGCATCATGGTAAATCACAGCAATGCAACACAGCTCATCTTCAGAACAAGTTCCTGAACATTCATTAAAAATCTTGACAGGATGTTCCGTGAAGATGGTAAAGCTGGTAATGTGATGCTGTTTATAGCAATATGGCTAATCAATGCACACACATCCTTTCCTGCAAGGTTGCTTAAAGTAATTAGTGACACAGAGAATTAGAAAGCAAAACTGAAAAATAGTGAGTATCAGCTACAAACCACTCAAACATAAGGACAGCAGGGTACAGGAAATTCTTGGCTAGAAGATACTTTCTTCATGGGGGATTTTAGCTGCTCGTAAATCTGTTGGGAAACAGATGTATCCAAGCATACTGTGTCAAAGAGAGAATTTCATCATTTGCAAAAAAAAAGGGCAAAACTGCCCTAGACCTAGTTCTTACTGAGAGGATGGAGCTGCCTGAGAATATGAAAATAATGGAATATCCTGTAGCTAAGAACCATAAGCTGTTTGAATTTAGTATGTCAAATGATGGATCCATTGCAGAGTACAAAGACAAACAACTAAACTTACATTAAGACACATAAGCTAAGTTTTGTCTGTTTCAAAGTGAATATCACTGTTGTCATTGAATGCTGAGAGTCCAGAATTTCATTTGTGATTAATAAAATTCATGGAAGATGACTGAGGAAGGGTATTTTAACTTTTCTTTTTTCTGCTGCTCTTAAACAAAGAAGCAGCCAATGTTGCTTCACAAGAGAAGAACCTGAAGTTTGGTAAAATAAATACATAATTCTACTGAAATTAAAAGATAACCAAACTAGATTACTTTATAGCCAACAGAGCATCCTCTATCACTGTAGGATAAAAGTTGTAAAAGAATAGAATAAAAAAGAAATATTAAGAGCCTGTGAGAACAAAAAAGATTTAAAGTGTTTCTAAAATTCGTAATGAGAAAGTCCTTTCAATAGAAAAGGAAGATTACATTAGTAATAATTCAGAATTATAAAGATGATGAACAATTATTTAAAAATATGCCCTTAACAATAATAAAAAATTAAAAGAATGGAAGACAGTAAAGATAAATGTGGACAATTAAAAAAGAGGGCTTTGTATTAATTGACTCTTAGAAAAGTCCAGATAAAAGCACGTTTCATAGATTTGAACACAGCTGAGTCAGCCCTCAATGTTATTGTCCTTTGATATTAAGAGATTCTACAAACATGTTTTGTACCATTGACAAATATTTGCTGAAAAGCTACTGGAAGAAAGGAGGAAGATTGTCTACAAGAAAATTGCAGGAAGCCTAGCAATTACTTTCTACTTAGATTAATCACGGAAGTCTTTGTCTTGGAAGTCATGGGTCAGTTTAGGCATTCAGAGACACATGTATGTCTTTCTGAGAGTCAAACCTAATAAAAACAAATAAATAAATAAATAAGCCTCTTATCCAGGCAGGAACAGTTAAGAGAATTACTGTAAGGAATAAAACTTGTCAAAGTCCTTCATAAAAGTTAGAATTGCTAGGTATCTCAGTGTGTTAAATTTGGGATCAAATAGAGGATCAAGAGAATGCAAAACCAAAAAAAGAGCAAAATCATGAAGGAAAGTAGTCATTTCCCAGAAGCATAATCTTTCTGGAGAATCATTTAAATAGAGATCAGAAAGAATCCACAATTCCATCATTTATAGCATGATGATGATGATGATGATGAACGCTTCTTTCTCTGCTGTCTTTATGCCTGTAAATAAATTTGGTTCCAGAATTTTAACAAGAACTGCTGCTTGCCTTGTTTTCTAAGAGCCTCTCTTATCACTTTAGGCATTAAGAGACAGGAATCTGTTAATCTGCCGAGCATGATTTAGCTTGATTAACATTAACAATGTATTGCTGCTTCTTTACTGGTTGACTTGCTGAGAGGGAAATTTAATGAAGTCTTCTACTGGCTTTGTTTTCCACCTTTTGTCTTGGTTTAAAATGTAACAAAAAGTACACAAAATGCTCTTCTACTTTTACAAAGGAAGAAGTTCCTCAGCTCAGCATGATCAGATGCCATGGCACAGGAGCAATGCTGAACTGAAACAGCAGCAGCTCCCAGCCTTGAGAAAAGCCCAAAGGGGACGTGCCTTTTAGCCCTAGCTCATTCTTCTCCCCAGGACTCAAACAGGATTATAACTGTGTCACATGGGAAGAGACAGGTATCCCTATATTTATTAGTACATATTATGGAGACATCAACTCTCTTGCTTTTGCGTTCCTCAACTCCAGGCATTTCCACTACCATCAGTAACCAAACCTCTTCCTTTGCAAACCTCTGCTATTTCACTGCAGATAGAGCAAATAGAAACACTCCTTCAATTTTAATTTTAAAAATATTGTCTGCAAACACAGCAAGCAATTCTGACAAATTCTTAGTCCTTTTCAAGTCAAATTAATCCAAATTCTAATTACGCCTAGCCAGAAAGTCATACCATACTCATGTTAACTTGGACTAGTCTTGCAAAACAGTTCTTACAGAGACACAAATGCTTGGTGTGTTGGTTTATATGATGCTGTGCAGAAGAATTGCTGATAAGTAACACCAGGACTCAATTAAAGCTTCTCCAGAAATAATCTACAACATGACAAAATGAAGGCTACAGAGTCATTGAGATATTAAATATGAAAGACCTTTCCGATTTACTTACAGCATTCAGTATAACGGATTTATTAGCAGTTCCTATCTTTATGGTAAATGATGCATAAATGATGGCAAAGGTGTACAAGAGAACTGTATAAAGACTCTTGCAGAGTGAATAAATTGGTTGAGTGCCAGTTTTTCTAAGGGTGAGTGGTTCCACTGACTTGTTTCGGGCATATCATGCAATGATGGATGTAAAATTACAACATTTTAGAATGCCAGCAGTTCAAGGGAAGATTCCAAATTTATGAGAGACAACACTCTTATTCTAATAAACCAAACACGTGACCTCAGTCTCTCCCTGCAGGAGAATCAGTTTTCTGTTCCAAGGTAGGAGAGGTAGGACAAAGCACTTCGTATGCACAAGAGCTTGATTTTAATATATAAAACTGAAGCTCAACTGAAGACCAAAAAAAAGACTTATTTTCTTGTTTTGTTTTCATAGTTTTACCTATATATTTTTAAGGCAATCATTTTGACATGTAATAATGTGATTTTTGAAATGAGACCAGTACTCCAGTGAGCTTTCTGCAAAATTCCCGGCTTCTTTCTCATCATGGTCCGTTGCCATTTCCACAGGGCTTTTATAACATACATAGGGAAAATGTCAATTCAAATTCAAAGACAGAGAATACCTTTTTTGATGAAGCATCCTGTATATCATGTACTAGCTGGAGGTGTTCTCTGCTGCTTGACAGTGAACAATGACATGACAAGCACAGAGAGAAGGAGCTTTTAACCAGTTTAATGTGCAGAGAGTTGGCACTCGCTGAAAAGTCATTTGCCTGTTTGCTGGTTTTTTTTAAGTAAGTCTCTTTCCTTTGACTTGTCATTACTCCTGTAATATACAATTTTGTCTTCTATTTGTAATTTTCTGCTGCAGTGATTCCGAAGGTTCAAAATAATCTCTTTCTATCTTACTAGAAACAAGGTAAAGGAATGTGTATCTAAAATGGTTTGTTTATTCCAAAACCTAAATGAAGTCCCATTTAGTATACTTTCTACTTCTATACTTTGCTTACTGCAGCTGCAGAGTCCTTGCATCAGTATTACAGTGCTTGTGCTCTATACTTTTCACACTTCATGGAAGTTATTTGGGCCAAAACCATTTTTCATAAAAGAAAATGGTCAAGATTTGTTCTAAATGGCAATCTGTTAAGGACTGGTCTGTGCAGAAAAAAAAAAACCTCAGATAGTCATTGCCCTTTTCTTCTGGGAAAGCAAAATCAGTCTATTAAATGCAAGGCAACACAGAGTTCTACTTGAAGCCAAACAACATACTTTGAGCTGTTATCAGGCACACTACATGACATTAAAGATAAAATTTAAGAACCAGTAAAGTTTCTGCTGTTCTTGCATGCAGTTTATTTTTCAAGTCGAGCTTTCAAATATTGAAAGTTCACATTCAGTGCCTTGATCAAAAATGATAAATGAACTACTGAATTAGAAGAAGATGCTGCTATTATTTTAACCAGTAAACTAACTCAGGGTTAATCTGGGTGTTATTTAGCCTATTGAAAGTGTTTTGAGTGAACATATGGTTTCTATTGTGAAATCAAGGCAAAGTTTTAACTATGAATATAGATAATTACCCTTTGGACTTTAAACATTTATATGTGTCACGTTATGTTGGAGCATTTTTCATGGTCAATAGGTTGAAAGGTTATAGAGTTGAAAATGTAAATTGAGTGTGTTTGAGTAAAACTATCCAGTGCAATGATAGTACAATTCACTACTGCTCTCTCTTGGAAATAGGTAGTAATAACACTCAGTGAGCATGAGCAATGTAACAAGCTATTTATTTAAATACAGACTGTTATGGCAAACGATTTTAAAATGATTATTACAGGAATCCAAACATAGTATATATTGCTAGAAAATTCCTGGCTACTGGAGCATAATTTTTTTAATATATACATACAGACAATATATTTGGGGGCCTAATTGTAATGCTAACAATAAAACCTTTAAATAAGCTCTGTGTATGTGTGTGTGTGTGTGTGTTTGTGTACACGTGTGCACGAGTGCCTTAGGGTCTTGTGGTTCAAACCCAGCCCTAAATAGACACTCGTTCACTCCCCTGGGATGAAATGGAAGAGCAAATCACAAGAATAAAAGTGGAGAAAATTCTCTGGTTGAGATAAAGACAGTTTAATAGGCAAAACAAAAGCTACTCATACAAGCAAAACAAAACAAGGAACTCATTCACCACTTCCCATTGGCAGGCAGACGTTCAGCTGTCTCCAGGAAAGCAAGACTCCATGTATAACAGTTGGGAAGACAAACACCATTAGTCCAAATATATCTCCCCTTCCTCTTTACCTGTCTTTACATGTTGAGCAGTACACCATATGATCTGGGATATCCCTTTGGTCACTTGGGGTCAGGTATCCAATAAACTTCCCCTCTCAACTCCTTGTGCACCTTCAGCCTACTTGCTGGCGGGCTGAGAAGAAAAGATCTTCACTCTGTATAAGCACTGTTCAGCAATAAAGAAATCATCCCTGAATTATCAACGCTGTTTTCAGCACAGATACAAAATATAGCCTCATATCAGCTACTATGAAGAAAATTAACTCTATCCCAGCCAAAACCAGCACAGGACCCAGGAGTATTGCTATATTCCCACCAATACATTCTGTTCTTGATTTAAGCTTGAAAGTGTTTTTAGTTTTACTCCCAGAGCATAGCCCTTGGCAACATCTTCTTACAAGGAGCCAAACATTATATATGCACTGAGGATGGTTGAAGGACCCAGCAAGTATGTATGAGGAGTGCTAATGTCCTGACAGCTTGGCAGCTGAATCACAGCAGCCCTACCACCATATGTCTGCCAGGGCAAGCCCATTGGCCCAGGATACCATCCCATCAGGGACTTTAACAGTCTTTTAATAACATAGTTCATAGTGAGAGGAAGCTGAAAATCCTTCTGGTCTCTGGCCTAAGGAGGTACATTTTCACCCTGCTTTAACAACTGGAGGTATTTCAGGTGAGGGGAGCAACTTCCCACTTTGTCTTCATGGATCACTGGGATGCTGGGCACTAGGAGTACATTTCTCAGCCAGACAGCTCCTGAACCCAAGCTTACTTCTTCACGGCTAGCATGCATTTCTCTGAACACCAATGCACATTCCAGTATAGATGTACCCTAGTGTTAAATGTAGAATGCCTATGCTATCTCTGTTATCTTCCAGTTATTGACAGCCTGGGAAATACATGACCCACAACAGATTTAATCAAAATTAGCTAATTACTTATTAATAAATTATACTTTTTGTGTATTTCATGTGCATTAACACACACAGAGTAAGCCATTAGATTACAAACAGTTGTTACAAAAAATGTTCAAAAAGTCCCACAAATAAAATGTTTATTCCTGCATTACTCTTGCATGGATGTTTTCTTTTATTATGTTTTAAATGTATGTTTCTATGCATTGTATTAGATTATGAAAAAGAACACCGTCTTTCTCCATGCACAGTAAAGAACAACAAAATCCCTTTTTTCTCTGCCCAGTCATATGCTTTTTATGATGAGACCATTTTTATTACAGCGCATCTCTATTCCAGTTATTTCCCATTTCTGGAAACACACACAAAACCCCCAAATTTATAGGCATTTCTAGAAGTATGCATATTCAAAATATCCTTTGATTACTCTTTACATCATTGAACTGCATCTAAAACTACTTCCCTTATCTATTGCTTTCCATGGCAACCTGATTTTTAGCACTTTCCAACTTTGTTTTTTAACTTCTGAAAGCTCTGTCTTTCCTTCCTGTTCTTCCATCATAGGTGGTCATCTGTCAATGCCAGTCTAGGAAACACATAGTGAGGTTATTGTTAATTTCTAGTAACTGTTCTTCAGTAACAACAATTAGCAAAAATTCATTGTTCTGTGAAAAATCTCAAATACATTTCAGGCTGTTATCTTGAAGGAGGACAAAATATTGAACTTTTTTTTTCCATAGATTTCTAAAGGTTATACTGTTTTTCCATTGGAAAAGATGGGGCTTTTCCAGGATTTTACTTAAATATTATTGTTTTTATATCAAGTCAGCTCAGTCTTAAACCACATGGCCCTATAGTAGTCCTGGTTTGCTGTCTAACGGACTCAGCTGGATTTCAACCTGCAACAAGCCCCAGCTACTAAGTGACCGATGGATTATACTATTTAAAATATGCATTCCTATGAATTTATATGCAGTTTATGAAATTCAGTTTCTGAAATGTTTTGTGTGAGTTCAGATAGAAAGCATTTTTATTTTGGATGAACTGAGATAAAACATTGTATTTTATCCAGTTTTCCTGATGGAAAAATTGAATATCATCTCAGTCAAACTTTGTCAGCATCACATATCTTCCATTTGCTGCTAAAAATGTTAAGGTGAAAAATTATTAAGAAGCTTTCCCAACTGTTACTTCCCTAAACTGTTGGTACTACAGTAATAGTAAGAGACATACATTGAGAGCAAGTCTCTATCTTGTTTAGCACTGTAAGAACATATAATAGGAGACCTTTTCCAAGAGAGTTTAGAGTATCTTTGGAGAAGATAAGATTAGGGAAGGGGAGTAGAGGAAATTGAAGTCTGGGACAGGCCAAAGATACAACCAGAAGCAATGAATTTTTGTTTCAATTTTAGTTTTAAGCTTTAATTTGTTATTCCCTTAAAAGTAGCCTTTTTGCTTCTTTTTAAAAGTGAATTTTGTTTATTGTCTGTACATCACTTTGCCTTCTTCTGTGTCTCTCTTTGGTTCTTTTCCTTTTTCCCCTCTCTTCTTGATTACTTAATCTGAGAATCATTTTCCTAAGACATCCAATTTTACCATCTCATGTAACGTATTTTGCTTGGGTTGTATCGGCTTTTAGACCAGTATATATACTCCCTCTATAATGAAGTCTCTCTTTGTTATTCCATTCCTATATAAAATTAGCAGGTTTTCTTGCTGTTTTTCTCTTTATTGTTTGTGTAGAGACAGGACTTCTAGATTCCTTGAATAGAGATGTACAAACTCTTGGGGAAAAAGGAAAAAAATAATATCCCTGAAGGCTTTATACCCCAATGGTGGAGAAAACAAATTGCCATGTTTTTCTTTTAATAGGGAAAGGGAATAAAGGAGCTACCAGCATTCTCCAGAAGTTGTGTCTTTCCACCAGCTGGCATTAGAGGTGAGCTTGAAAGAGGTGACAATTGCATTTTGCATCTGCACCTTGAATGGAATTTCTGGCAAGTACTACATTTACATAGAAACAACTGCTGCATGAAAATGTACTTTCAAATATGCAAAATCTCCTTGATATTTTTGAATTTTCAGGTAATTTCAGTGACCATCATATTTTAGATCAGAATAGAAAGTCTCTCAGAGCTTGGCCTTGGCCTGCCAGTTAGTGTTTGTGTCTCTCTGTGAGGCCTTCAGCTGCAGCTGAAAAAATACTGAAAATGGGGCCAATACATGTTTTTAATCTCCCCTCTTCCTCCCACCAAAAATATCTTTTTTTTTCCATGCAAAAACTAATTCTTATTTCTCTCCTAATAAGCTTATCATGCTGATAGTTTGGCTAAGCTCATGTTGTATTCAAAACTCAGAGTTTCCTAATTAAAGTCCAATTTCAGTATTCCTCCTTAGATATTCAGTGCTTCTGCACACTGTGAAGAAAGATATTTTTAGAAAATATGGGCCACTTAATTCACGTTAAGTTTTCTATAACAGATGGTATAGTTATTTGATTTATGCATTCACCTTCACGTGGCCCTGCTGACTGCCAGGTTTTCTTAAACCTCTGAAATTCTTTTTTGTTATGCACTGAAACTTCACCCTTTTCCACTGCATGAAATATTAGTTTTACTTAGAAAATCTAACTGCGTGCAATTTTCATGTTACTGAAATTGTGTACGGTCTGGTGATTAATTGTATTGTCTTGATCACAGCCTCAGCCTGATGTTCAGGGCTCATTACGGCAGGAGGAATTCAGCAGAACACGAATCTTAACCAGGTATGGCTTATTAAAGTAGCAGTGCCCAATTTAAAGACCATAAAGGATTTGTATCAAAATTGATGCTTTTAGCTGCTTTTCCCTCCCAGGATCGTAGAGATGCAATACAAGAAGGACAATGTATCTTGCTCATGAAAATCACTCACATCCATCATGTGAAAAAGCAGCTCAGACCTCTTCCTCCCTTGAGTGGGAAGAGTTGCAATATACCTTTAGTACAGCAGATTCATACCAAACATCTTCAAAACTTTCTAGTTTGACACAGATTACAGTTCCTTATGAACAGTTTACATTATGTACCGAATCATGTATTTCTCTTCTTTCAAGAAAATGTTTTTCCTCCCTCTGAAGATGCACTTACACCACAAGTACTAAGGAGAGGTAAATCTTCTAGGAAGCCATCAATAGCATTTGACTTGAATTCAACCCAGACTTAATCTTTTCATTCTGTGTTTTATATGGTCTGATCTGATGCAGGAGGAAACTGCAAGGAACAGGGTAAGGGAAGATTTTTTTTTTTATTTTATTTTATTTTTTTTTTGTACTACCAATGAGCCAATCTTCATTCTGATCCCTCACAGCTGACAGTAATATGCTGATGTTGCCAGCAGTTAGTCAGCAAGGCTCTTTATCTACCGGAGAATCAAGACAGCTTGCTTTAAGGGGAATTGTTGCCCCCCTCTTAAGCTTTGGGAAAGCTAACCTGCCAAACTGTTACTATCATGGAGAACTACAGCCTGATACTTCTCTGCCTTAGAAATGTAAAACTTTGAACCTTCTCACAGGTACAGAAAACGAGGTCACTAGTTACAGTGTTTGAAGTAGCTGCTCCTTGCAGGTCAGTGCTGGCTTGTGCTTCCTTAAACCTAACAAGTATTTTCTTTCCATTAAGGATGGAACTGGGCATATTGTGAGTCTTTTGAAAAAAAAAAAAAGGACTTCTGTGATATTGTTTATGACTTAAAAAGTTTTTATGTGATGATTTAATGTCTATTTTCTCATAGTATGTACCTCTGAAGAGCTTACAAGCAGAAAACAGTATGGGAACTCTAACACAGCGTAAAGATTCAGAGTTTAAAGATAGAAAGAAGACTAGTTTCTTTATTCTTAGGCAGAGCAAGGAAAGCAGCAAAATGTATTTGAAATACGACTGAAGCTTAATCTTCAGCAAATTCATAACCTTATACAAGGTGATACTTACCTTTTTGTGTGTGTTCTGCGTGCTTTGACAACAAGACCTGAATGAGCTGCAGGCAAGCCAATAGAACAGCCCTGTTCCATATCCACAGGAATAGTAATCTGATATGCTTTCTGTAGCTACTGAAGGGGAGGAAGATGACAATTTGAAGCTATTAGTGACAGGAATTGATTGTATTTAAATTCTCCTTAATGCTTAAAAATTATGGATGTGTTGGTATATGTTTTTTGAAGGAGGTTCATTCCTCAGGTTCAGTACGTGACAAATGCTTTGATCTATTCATAATGATTACATGTGGCTGAACAAGAACTTTGGCAGTGGATACTCGTTATCCAAAAGGGAGTAAGTCAGTGAGTAGAAAATCAGCCTTACCAACAGCTGTTGTGAGAAGCTCAAATAAGGAAAGGGGAGAAGGACCACGCCTGCTGAGAACAGGGAGTCTGATGTGGGCTGGTAAGAAAGGGAATTCCCAGGCAGCAAAGTCTAAAACAAAGGGAAGGTGTGTGTCCTAGTAGCCTTTAAATACAGGACAGTACTTTTTAAAGTTTACATAGCTTCAGTGAAAGTAGGCCTTAAGGAATGTGAGATCCAGTCCAAACAAGATCCCACAGGAAAAACAGTGTTGTTTCAAAGCAGAAGAGTATTATCTAGATGGGTGAAAAGGGAAATGCTGATAAAGTCCTAAGGCCAGCTGCCTGAAGGCAGGAGTGTGTGACACTGCTGGTTTCCCCTAAGGACTTGCAAGCAGTGCAGTAAGATTACCTGTCCCTCCCTCAAAGCTATCATCCCTAATTTTTGTATAGGCCATCCATTTTACTGCCTCTTAGTGACTGTGGAAACTTAGACTTTGGCTGGCCTTGTGGTATATGTTTCTTTAAGAAGCTGCTCTATAGAGATGTCTTAGAATTAGCATGTGTACCGTGAGACATAGAGGTTGCCATGGTAAGTACACATTTTTTAATTGAATAGCGGACTAATAGGCACATAAAACCTCCATAACTTGTTGGCACATAAATTACCTCTCTTGGGGCTCTAGGAAATTAAGCATACTTCCTTTTTTAAATTCTTTCCAAGTCTTTTTCTCTGTTTTTGTTTAGATC
This sequence comes from Urocolius indicus, assembly GCA_013401255.1. NCBI lineage: Eukaryota > Metazoa > Chordata > Aves > Coliiformes > Coliidae > Urocolius > Urocolius indicus. The sequence continues at coordinate 68,312 of WBNH01010368.1, forward strand.
ACAACCTCTCATATTTCTTTTCCTTTCTCTCTCAACAATGCTTTGCCGTTTTCTTTTGTCCCTTTTAGATTGTCTGTCTCTCCTGTTTTCTCCTGAGTGTCATATACTTCACAGAGAGGATGTCATGCTATAAAAGTGTTCTGGTTGCATTTTAAATTGTTATTTTAAAAGCATAATTTGGTAAATTTGGTATTCATAGAATTCTCTGAGTGCAAAATAGTGTGAGGCTCATACAACATTATTCACCTTGATTGCCCAAAAAAATAGAAGTGACCATTAAATCCCAAAAGGTATGTTGAAATCAAATATATGCATTCATACACTACAATCTAAGTAGGTGTTTTAATAATCATTTTTATGTAGCTCCCCTAAGGCCTTATGTTCCCCCAGAACATGTGAATGACATTTGTTAAATTTCAGAGAACAGAGTAATGCTACTATAAATCTTATTTGGGTTTTTTTTTTTGCTTCATTTGAGCTATTCTGATCTGAACTGACCGGCCCAGAGATATTTTGGTTTTATTCTCTTTCCTGACAATACTTTCCTCATTGGGCATGTTTTATTTTACTCTTCCAGTGGTATAATGAATACATCATTCACCTAGGAGCATTGTTTCAAAAGTGGGCATTGTCTCTAATCTCTTCAGCAATACAATAAATCACAAGCTAGGGCACTGCCTTCTCACTCCAGTTTTTAAAGATTTCTTTTTTTATTGCTTTTTCCGGTTACACAGTTGTTATTGAGAAGCAAATCAAGAGAAAGTTATTTGTACTTGCTCTTACCTTAGTTATTTTTAGAACTCATATTGACAAATTTTCAACTAAACATTGTATTTCGTAAAGAGCACTGCCCTGAAATCACTGTGGCTTGAACAATAAGAAAATTCAGGACTCCAGGAGGCCAACACAACAGGATATCCATAAGTAACAACGCCTACTTATCAACAAGGGGTAAGCTTAACAGTCTTGCTCCTGGCTGTGACAAACGGTGAGCAGAATTCCTAGTGAGCCTGAGAGCAGCGAATAAATGCACAAGATAACTGTGAAGAAAGATTAGGCGTGGCTGATTTGGTCTGTTCTTTTGCACAAATCAGGACCAATTTAAAGCAATAATGACTGTTTTTCACAGGCATGCTGGCATTTATCCTATTGCAATACAGAGTTCACCCACCTTTGTTTTTTTGCTTTGATTTTGGTGCTCATTTCTTATGAGAGTGGTGGTCTTGTCTTGAAGGAACAGATGAGTAGTCTTTTTCTTTTTTTTTTTTTTCTTTCCCCCAAGTAGTTCAAAGACACTTTTAACAAAAGGAAATTATTGTACAGATCAAGGGATTACAAAGCAATGTTTTTACAGATTTAAAATAAAATATAAACAGCTGTTGAGAGATGAGCGTCACAGAGACAGTTGTTGCCAATTCATTAATAATACCAACACAGATCCACGCTGTTTATTATGTTTTTAACACATGTTTGTCAATAGGGAAAAGAGTCATAATTTGAACTTGTAAAAATAATGAAAGTATACCAGGTAGATTCAGTGTAGAGATTTGAGAATACCAGCATGACTAGTGTTTGCCATCTGTGTCTGTGTAATCAATATTTTCTAACAGTGTAACGAGAAATAGCTCATTTATATACTTGCCCCTTCGGCCCAAACAATTAGTCACTGTTTGTAGCCTTGTAGGTTTGCCTTCGTTAGGAGTGGAACAGAGAATGCAAGTGGTCGCATCTATTAGTGCAATCCATGTCTAGTTGGAAAGAATTTACACAGTCTATTTCCTTGAATGCAACAGAAACAAATACATTTCCAGCCTGCCCTGAGCATGGAAAGTTTTGAGGTGGAGCTGAGTCACTCTGCTCTTTCTTTGGACTATTTCCTCAACAGCTTCTTGTTACTTCCTCTTCCAGTCAGATTCATGCTGCCAAAGTGTTCCTCCCCACTGTTTCAATATGGAGCTCTCTAACCACCTTGGTGGCTCCTGCAGACCATTGCTATGGGTGGTAACTTCTCATCTTCCTCTTTGACTGCAGAAAGTCAGTCAAACAATTCATCCAGCATGCTAGAAATAGTGTTTTCTAATGGAACAATAGCAGGAACATGACAATAATAACCAAGCTTGAGCTCTTTGAGCAGTAGGACAAGTGAGAAGGGATCTGAGAGAAGCAAAGATAATACTCATCTCTTGCTAAGGGCATTCGCGTTAGCTTGCAGCTAGACAGAAGTTCCTGTGGAACCTGGAATACAGAACAACAGGTTTTGTAATGGAGTGCTAAACTACATCAGGCCCTAATCTCACCGCTGTGTACAGCTCTTACATAGAAAACAATTTCAGTGTGTGTTTATAGCAATTTTCAGTCTTTAAACTGGGAGAATTAGGCTCTCAAATAGATGAAATTTTGTTGGTTTTTTTTCCCATGAAGATCTCACTATCTCTGTGTACCTGTAAGGTATATAACAAATTGATAAGCTACAATCTAAGAACGGTAAGTACAGTAGATAATAGTCCACTCTGAAAGGTGTTTTCTCTTTGGAAAAAGCTTTCTATAATTGAATAGACATATGAAGCTTTCTATAGAATTTCTAAACTGTCCATCACTGTATACTAGAGAATCACAGCTTTCAGTTTTGGACAATCAATTCTTAACCTTTTTCGTTTTTTCTTCACTAAAGTTGACATACAGGTCTTTGGGTTTTAGTAAGTAAAAATTTAGGGTGATGTTAATTGTGTCTGTTGCTCTCTTCCTAAAATGCCATCAAATCAGTTTATATACTCTCTAAATTAGTGTTTTTCTTTCTTGAAAAGACACCAGACATAATGATGTTAAAGGCATCCAGTGATATAAGATAGGCAAATGCATAGCAGTTTTTATTTATTTTGAACATCTTGTTAATATTAAGGCTATCTTCCTCAGGAAGCCCGTCTGAATTTTGAACACTTGACAATGATTATCCCATCTCTTCATTGCTGGCAGCAACAACCACAAAGGTAGTACATGCTACTCCATATGGTGGAGGGCATTTATATGGTGGAGATAGTACTTCAGAGGGTGTTACACTAACTACTAACAGTTGCTTAGTTTTATAATGCTCTATGGTATACCGTCTCTATCCCTTCTGTCAGGACTTCTTGAGATACCATCGTATTATAGAGTGGTGTTGTGCCAGCCAGTTTGATTTGGATGAGCTGTTGAACCATGCTCCTTCTCTAATTTCTGTTGATCCTTAGTTAAAATGAGTGCAGGTAAAACTTGAGTATCAGTATTTTGACCACTTTTGTTCTAGCCAAAATAAACCTATTGATGCTTCTTTTCCCTGTCTTTCAAATTATTACTTTCGTAATGCTGAAAAAATATTTTTAAATCATAGCCTTTTTTAATAAGGCCTGATTCTTATGTCTTTGCTTATGCTGAGTAGGACTTAAATCAGTTCACTTACCACCTTTTTATCCAGAATAAGAATCTGACTCCTATTACCTCTTGAGAAGGGTGTATTCCAAGAAACATGGATGTATTCAGGTTGAGCTAATTTGTTCAGAAATGGTGATAAGGTAGTATGCACGTGTGTGATGTGTATATATATGAAGTGTAAGGCATGAACTGCAGATTAATGTCAAGGAAACTCAGTGCTGAACTTATCAAAGGAATGTAAGAAGAAACATTAACTGTGCAAATGTGAACAAAATCTTGCTACACAAAGGAATTAAGATACTTGTATACAGACTCTAGGCAAAAAGAGAAAACATGTCTCAGTTTAGAATGAGATAATACAGATGAGAAGTGTAGAAAGAGGCAGTTAGTGCTTACTGAGATGGATGATGTCTTTATTTTACTTATTTTCAAAAATAGTCCAGGTCTTATATTGCTGCTGATCATAGTCTTAACAGTTCCTTTTCTGTGAGTAATTCTGTTGTCTCCAGTACAAGAGAAGACAGTAAATAGATCTTGAGCGCTTCATCAAAATTCCCTTTCTATCACCACTCAGCACTTCACTTAAATAAGCCAAATTAATGTGCCACGGGAGACTTTAAGTAGTTTTCTCCTTCTGCTCCCAGGTGTTTCTTCTGCTATAAAATAATTTAGCCATGTTTTATCAGCAACATTAATAGTAAATGCTTACTCGGTAATCCTTCCTGGGAGCACACATTTAGTGTATCTACTAGTGTGCAATTATGACTCTGAAAAGGTAAATTTTCCCTGATAAGATACCTGAGAAAGCCAAAATGTTTTTCTTGTTTTTATGGTGGCCTAAAATTGTCTATATTTATCAAGATAGGATAAATTTACAATGAACTTGGGATTAAACATATGTTTAGTATAACATCTTTCACTTACAATAACAATATATGAAGTGCTTTATTTTTTCAGTATTTAATTGACTATTAAATAGAACTGATTTATGGAAAAAGCAGAACATTCATCTACAGAAATCTAAATACCTTCAAAACACTTTATTTTAGATAACAAAATAGTCTCTTTAAACTTTTCCTCTTTTGGAAGCCAAAGCTACTTCTGATGATGCTAAATGAACCAGAGTTGTGTGACTGTTTCTTCTGTTGTGCCAGAATTGTGCATTTGCAACCTATTTTTACCCAGCAAGCCTCAAAAGATCAAGTCTGAATGGCATGGATTCATCTAGTTTTCCATTGTAATCTAGGGTCAATGGTTTGCAGATACTCAAGTTAGTTTCATTTGGCTTGTACCTATATGATTTTCTCCTTCATTCAGTGAATTTTTTGCTCTTTCTTCAGATAAGAAAGCATAAACATCAAAACAACAACAATAAAAATTAACATTTTTGCACTCTCAACTTTCTGGATGATTTCCTGGATTCAGTGTTTAAATGTTGGTTTGTATGCTGAATTTCTCTAGGCAGTTTTTTGGAAGCTTATCTTTTTAGAATAAATTAATTGTGAAATTACTCTGTGTCCTGGGTTTGGCCAGGTGTCATGGATTTGGCCAGGATAGAATTAACTCTCCCCAGCTGCAGCTGTGGGGCGTAGCCAGGCTGCTCAATCCCACGTGACATCATGCTCCGGATATAAGTGCAGCAGCTGGGCCGGGGTAGTGCTGCAACCAGTGCAGCAACTGCAGTTCTAGTGTTGGGCTGAGTGTCGCGCTGAGCATGGTGAGCAATTACGTTGGGCATTGCTCCTTTTTTCTTTGCCCTTTGGCCATCACTGTAACTGTCTACTCATTGTGGGGTTCTATTAAACTGTCCTTATCTCAACCCAAAAAGTTCTACAACTCTCTCTTGATTCTCCTCCCCATCCTGCTGAGCTGGGGAGGAGTAACTGGGTGGTTTGGTCATTGTTCAGTTAAGGCTAAACCACCACACTCTGTTGCATAACTGCACCAAAGCACATGTTTGTGCACCTCCTGCACTTGCTGCTAATTCATTCTGAAGTGTATAAATAAAAATCACTGTTCAGAAGTACAGGCTTAACATGGGATTTAAGATGGTGTTAGCGTGAACAATTTTGGAGGAGCTTTTCTTAGGGAACCATAGGCCACTATGTGATTTCTACCTGAACCCAGACTTGGTGCTGTGCCAAAATTTCTACAGCAGAAGCCAAAGCAATTGATCTTTTTTATAATGGGCAGTTAGTGTTTCTCCCATATGGAAAAGTGATGGTGATACAAGAGATGGTTTAGATAGTATAAAGCTTGATGTATGAGCAACTGTAGCACAGCAGAACAATCCTGTTGGGCCTTGTGCATTGAGGTCACACCAGGTCAGCACTTGGGCAGTTACTTACCCAAGCAACTATGAAACTGTTTCTTCTTCATAGATTATCTTTTCAGGCGCTTTAAGCCCCTTTAAACTCCTTTCATCCCTATTATTTGTGAAATCATCTAGGGAAGAGTCAGAGAAGTATGGGGGTAGGTAGGGATTGTCTTCACTTTTCCAGTTCTCAAATGCTTTGGACTTTTAGGATGCCCGAAAATACCACGTTCAACACAATCAGAATCAGTGTCTTTATACAATATGATACCTATTCTGTCAACTTGTCATAAAGTGACAAATACTTGCTCTAAGTTTTTAACATATTTAATTTAAGCATTGAATGATAACACAGTTTCATAACAAATTACATTTATTGATAGCAAATGAAAATGTATGGCATTTGATGCAAAATGGCAAGACTTGTAATACAGCCACTGATTAGTATTTGTTACAAAGTTTGTTTGAAATAATCACTGCTCAAATAGAACACATCATCTTCTGGTGATGTTAACTTTTCTATTTTTTTAAAGTAACTTTTATTCCAAAGTAATAAACATACAGCTTTTTGATGTATTTCAAGGCACAGAGCCGAGTCCTGCTCTCTAATGAGCTCTCTGCATACTTTTTTAGAGTTTAGTGCCTTGATCTACAGTGCAGCATTGTTGCTAAATGTCTTTATGGGGGCTTAAGTCCTGTGTTGTATTTGTCCTTTCTCTGCATATATGAATAGCATGTTATACAATGAAAGGACTAACACAATCCTCAGGGGACATGTAGAATGTGATATAATTGCCTCATCCAGAGGTAGGATTGTGCAGAGGAAGGTGTGGGTGACAGCCACACATGTGCTGATCCCAGGTGTTCAGAAGAAAAAAAAAAACAAAATAAAACCAGAAAGACCTTACCAGCTGCTGCTCCCTGAAGTGGCACATTATATCTCTGCTATGTTGTAAGAGTATGTAATTAAAGTCCCAGTACCTCTGAGGGTTACTTTCTTGAGGCTCCTTAACCAAGCTGGCCGCTCTGACTTTGTATTATTCAAGTGATATTATCCAAGTGATTTTAAGGCCCTGTGCAACATCAAGCACATAAGTTCTGTGCCACACTCTGAGCAGTACAAGGCTGGGTACATATCGTGACATGTTAGACAACTTAAATTGCATAAATTAGTCAGCAACTGCTTTAAAGGCTCTTGATTGCACACCTGGGTCTGTGTATTTCCACTTCTTAAAAACTTCCAGGATTAAGAGAAATCCTCATTCTGCAATAATACCTTTAATGGCATAGTTGTAGGCAGTGTCTCTGGCTACATTTTTTTGACATCTGGTACATGACTTTCTCAGGCTCCAATACTTCTTAAAGCACAAAATAATCCTTTTTCTTGTGGCAAGTTTCTCATCTTGGGTGCTTTCAGCATAACAACCTAAAATTTCTCCCTTGCCATCTTTTGAATCAATAACTTTAAAATAATATTACTGTTCCCATCTGAATGCAGGTCTGAAACTGCAATCCAATGTAAGATGAATATCCAGGAGGAAAAAAAAAAGTAAGGAAAAGAGAGACCTAACTGTCATCAGACTAGGTCACTGAAATTCTAACCTGGACTTTTCTTGTTATAATTTAAAAATACAGCCAAATATATGGTATGACCATTACTATATAATATATTGAAAAAGGCAAAGACAAGGGGAAAATAATTTTGTCTGGAGAATGATAGAAGCCTATTTCTTAATCTTCTGTTCAAACTTCCCTTTTTTCTTGGTGTCTTCATTTCAGGGCACTTTGTACAGGTTTCATTTAAAAGGAAGTGGGGGGAAAAAGGTCTAGAAAGATTCGCAGCCAGCTCTTACCATCGTGATCTCGAGATGTTGTGCTGTTAAAAATGACAAACTGCCGTCATCACACTTAGAAGCAGTTTCAGAGGTGACATTTTCCTGGCAAAGGTCATCTGCTGTTGTGCAAGACAGGTTAGAACATAATTTTTTTGTGAGATTGGAGTGCAGAGTACATCAGCAAAGCTCTCTGAAACACATCAAGGTATATTATCTTATGACTAAAGTAAAGAGGATAACAGGTTTCCAGATTCTGGCATGGCTGATGTCCATCAGCTGTAATGCTCTGTATAAACGTTTACCTCACACTATGCAGGGGCAAGGAATATTCCCCAAATTAGTACCATATTTCACAATTTTTTTTTGTCTGAATTCATGCTCTGTCCAGGGAAGAGCTGTAATTTCAGAGTAGTAATTGAATTTTTCTTGTAAACTGGGAGGATCTGGACAAACAGATAGTAAATGCGGATCAAATATAGTAGCCTGTGATAATGCACAGTTTGTGTGTATATTCTCATTACATATATGTGTGTATATATGCAGCTTTCAATTAGCTACAGAAAAACCCAGCTGACTGGTCGCTGTGCTTTAGCAGTCAGTTCCTCACAGTCAGGCAGAAAATGAAATGGAATAAGGAATGATGGACAGGAACTGTTCTGATTGGAATTATGAAATATTGTGCTACTAAGCGCATCTCAGCTTGGAAGAAAAAAATTTGTAATACACTTCCTTAATCTCTCCTCTTACTCAAAAAAGTGGCGGTAAAACCACTTGTCACTGTACAGATTTACATGGACACGTAAAGATTGGTTTTTTTCTGTACTGGCAATATGTATTTTTTCCAGTTGTCCTTGTTTGTCACTCATGCAAATTCAGCTGTCCTGCAAATGCCTCATGTCAGCATCAACCATGACTTTGGAGGTAATTTAAAAGTAGTGCCGAGTATTACAGCCATATTGGATAATGGCTCAGGGCAGAGAAGTTTTTAGTGAAAACAAAACTGAATTTTCCTTTTAAAGCCTTGTAGGACAAGAGTAAGAGGAAAAAAAATCTTCACTCCCGCTCAGAAGAATGTTTTGCTAGGAATTTTGTTACGTGCTCTTGTGTTTTACCTTAACTTTTACTTTGTAACCTTTGTTTAAGCAATAAAAATTACATTTTTAAACCAAAAAAAATCAGTATTTCTTAAATAATCTGCAATGTGGTGGTTTGATGCTCCTTAATTTTTCTTCCAGCTATTTTTTTTGTTGTTAAGGCACTTCATTGAACTTAAACACTGGTTTGGTCCCTCCAATTTGTTGAATGAACAAGCTAAAACTATAAATTTTAAAGTGAATTTCAGTGTTTTAAGGTAGAGAATTTTCTTATGATGACACATAAGTAGTACTTAGTGGATTTATTTATGTAGATGCAACAGTTTAGTAGCTTTCTATCCATTGAACCAACATAACTTGAGGATGAGAACTTCATGATGTTATTTTTCTAATAGTAAATAATTAAAGCCACATTAATATGTCCTTGGTATTGGGAGTGGGAGGGGAAGGAGAAGGGTGCAGTAGGAGTGGATGCTGTGGTGAAATAAAGAATGTTTTTCTTCGGTAGCATCTTGCATTTATGCATGAAAGTTGAGGAATTTATAACAGATGCGCAGTAATGCTGAAGTTTAAAACATCTTTACAACATAAATATTTCCAGTAAATATACTTGTAAACAGCATTCTCTTAAAAAATTGTCCTGTATGTGTGTTGGTTTAGGGCTTGCTGGACAGGGAGAAGGGACAAAGATTCTCCACTGATATGTCTTTCAACTGAAGTCAATGGAGTTTGGTTACATTAACTGAACAACTGACCCTCATGCTTTAATTGGAAGGGTTTGCTGTGATATTTGTTGGGGCTATCATGTCTTATATCTATTGATAAGAGAGATTGAGACAGACAAGGTGGTAAAAAATCTCTGTTATGTGGCCTTGGCTTTATTGAGAAAAGGCTGTCTGAAGATGAGAGATGGAGTTAGCCAAAGCAATGAATCAAAATGCATTGAATTGTGGTTTCTTGTCTTTGTTCCTGTGCTGCCATGTCATGTAGCTCCTCCTGTTACAGGGACAAAATGCAAAGGCACAATGCTAGAACACAGACAAGTCTGCAGGTGACCAGAAACTAGAAAGAAATTGAGAAAAAAGAAAACATGGAAAAAAATACATAAATTATGGGATACAACCCAATGAATGGCAGATAAAGTATGAACCCTTCAGAGGAGTTTCATGCCTTCTTAACATAACATCTATAAAAAGCTGTTTCTGGTCCCATGTACGGCCAGGGAGGGGACTATACTCATCACTTCTGCACTACCTGTCCCTAAGGCCACTTAGGATTGGGATGGGTATGGGCACTGATGAGAGTAGCTGACAACAACCAAATGCAGTAATATTTCAGACACATCTTTGGTCTACTCTGGTAGCAGTTCTGCATACGATTTATCTGTGTGCAGCAGAGTGGCATGTAGCCAAGTATGTCAGTACCATTCCCACTAGAGATTTCTCTGTATTAAAGTTTCTCAGGTGTGACAGGTTTACATCCACTCTGCATCACCAAAGAGATTGGTATCTGTCCTAAAATGTACTCTTACTGTTAGAAAAGACAAAGAAGTTACTGCAAAGTGATCTTGCATTAATTAAAAGAATATAATCACCTGTTCCTAAAATGTAGGTTTCAGTTGTAGCTTATTTCAGATTAAGTGGTTTAGCTCTGTACTTTTCAGGCCATTAGAGGAAAGCAGCAATTTACAGCAATAGAGTGTAACCAAATATCATTCTTCAAATTACTCTTATTACATGCAGTTGGGCCACAGGTTAGTGGAGAGAGAGAGATGAGTTTACAATTGGAAAAGTTTATAGAAATGTAGAACCCCTTATGTGCACATTAAAAAAGTTAAGCATATGTTTTTAATTATAAGTTTTCCAGATAGTAAACTGTAGTAAGATGTGACATCTGAGGAAAAAAGCTGACTGCTACTGCAGCTGAAATGCAGGCCATGCCACTGCACTGCATCTTGTTACAGGAGATATAATTTGATATAACTGTATCCCAGAATTCTGTAACTGATTATATTTGGTCATGTTTTCTCATAATTGAAGGAGGACAAGAATAGTGATGGGTGAACCTCCAATAGTCTAGGGGTTTGGATCAGTAAAGCTTAATCCTAAAATGTCTTACTGCTTACTTGAACCCTTTGATGTTTTGTTTTTTTTTTCCCCTGCCTGTTTCTATGCAGTGCCCTCCACAAATCTGAGGCTTTGCCCTTCCATTCTACTCATCCAGCTTAATCCTCCCATCCATCAGACTCGTTGTTTCCAGCTTCTTATAGCAAGCATTATCTGCCCACCTGCATTCCCAAACCAAAGTGTGAGCCCCATTTGTTCCTCCTACCTGTATTTTTTTCTTTCTTTCTTTCTTTTGGTCTTTTCTATGGCAGTTTCAAAGTCTTCCCAGATGTCTTTCTGGCAAATCAAAATTATGATGCATAGAAAGGAACAACAGCTAGGGCCCCTTTTTTTTTTGGGTGAAAAACATTGGCTGAAAGAAGCAAAAAGTGGATAGTGTGAGAAAACTGAGAGGAAATACAGAGTCAGAGTACAGCCAGAAAAGAAAAGATTTAGACAGATGTATAGGATAATAAGAACTAAAACTGTTTGAAGCCTGGGAAATGTGAAATACTGACCAAGAGCAGGTGATTTTACTGAATGAACTGGAAAGGAATTACTTATCCAGTGTAACGCATAGGCCAGGTTGCACAGTTGCCTTTGTGATTTTTGATTTGAAAATGCTTTGATTTAATATAAATGTTAACAGTTCTAGTAAAAAAACAAACTCATGTAGGAGAATCTGCAGGGAAAATTGTTTTATTAAAGCACAGAGGATAGATCTGAAGTTCTCAAACTAGAAAATTCCTGATTTACACTGTGGCTACAATTCTCTACACAAAGTATAATTCATCAGGTCAATGATATAAAGTTTACTCTAGCCACTGCTCGGGACAGAGAGTGTCTGTATTCAATCTGTTATACTGATATAGCAAGCGGCAAGTCCTGTGTGATACAACATAGTATAACCACACTAACAGTTTGGGAAAGATTCCTTTGAGCTTGGGAGTTTTGTTTGATTGTTTTCTTTTGCTGTTACAACAGAGAAGCTGAGGCTTTGACCAATGTGATATGTCAAGTATGTATTATTACATTTTGCTGCCCTGCAATGGTAGCTCACGTCAAATTCGGATTTTGCATGCTCAGGCCATTCAGGTTGAACACTTCCATCTGTGATATCCTTCTGCTATAATCAGTGTAATGTGTTAGCATATACATGATGAGTCAGGTTTTTGCAAAGGAGTCTTGGATTTTCAGTTATCTGACATGTCCCCAAAATGACTAATCTAAGCCTGTGACCACACCATGGTATACAGATGTTCAAAGCCTAACCTAAATATGGATAAACATCATCAAATCCAAACATTTGAGATGGGTATCCACGTTCTTTTGTTTTCTGGTTTTTATTTCTGTCATATGAAAAAAATGATTGCTACATGACAGGTAGTCTTACTAGCAGAAACAATAAGAAATATTAAAGAAAAGTTTTGATTGTCTGTCAGTATGTCCCCTTAGGAGAAACTGCCACATAATAGCTGACACTGATCCCGGCTCCATACGCTTATGCCATTTGATTTGATGTGAAGCACAGTGAGTTGCAGTTGGCAGATATTGCAATATTGAAGTATTTTATGGAGTAATGGTACATACAGGCAGCATGGTATATTCTGAACAGTTTCTATGTACTTTCAGTTTAGTGATACAGTTATGTATACAGATACTGAAGTGCTCTCTGCATTTAATTTGACAAGATCTCTGCAGTGATAGGGCATGTTATTTTCCTTACCGCTGCTCAAGTAAACTGACAGTAGAAGTATAATGAGTATAAATTAGTTACAGACCACATAGGCCATATCAAAACCTTCAGAAGTGTGTAGAGTAAGGTTAAAAGCATGAAATTTCATGGAAGGATGTTTGTAATTTTTGGTGCAGGCAGTGGAGTATTCTGCATGTAACCAGTTTCTCAGTATTTCTGCTTTGTTTTGGAAGAAAGCAGAGATGGTGAAGCCAAAGAACAATGAAGTTTAACAAACAGTGTGGCAATTTAACCCATAGTTCTTAGCATACCATACAGTAAACTGTTCATCTTGGACTTAAAATATTTTTCTTTTAAGATCTGTAGCACAACTAAGTTTCTCCCTGATGATGGTCAGCAACGTAAATATTATTCCTCTTACTGTTTATTTAATAGAGTATTTGGCATCTATCACCTTAAGGTATTCAGTTACATAAATATTTATGACAAGTTGACAAACTTAAGTCCTTCAGAATATTTGAGAAAGCTCCTTCAAAATATGACTAAGCACTGTAGAGCTTAAGATGCTTCCTCTTTGAATTTTACTTGAAATGTTCAGGGTAACTTGTTTTGTCACAGCATAACTTGTTTTGTCACTCAGAGCAGACAGCATCGTGCACCTGCAAATGGGCCTCTTTACAAAGGAAGTGTTCACTCAAGATAAGTATTGTGGCTTTCAAATCTCAAACTTTTAATAAAGCTTATTCTGTTCAGCTTCTTGAAAACAGAAATAAAATACAGCCATGATTAACATCCAGCACTTAATCAGATGCATTCATTCTCTCAGCATTCATGCAGTGTTTGTTTTGGTAAGCTACTTGCCAAGTTTGAAAGCCAGAAAGCCTTTGAGAGAAAACAGAGGAAGGAGAAATGTAGAGATTACAGAAAGGTCAATAATACTTCTTATTCTAAAAGTCATCAGAGTTGGACAGTTTCAATGTTTGTGAAGGACTAGGGGAGGAATAAAAAGGACATTACCTATTTGCATCATCCTAAGGTTTCAACAGCTTGAATTTTTCCCAAACACAACTGTATATTAGAGGAAGAGTATAGCTTAGTGCAAGTATTCCTTGTTAGCTTGGGCAGGATGAAATATTAGCCAAGCATCAGAGTGGCAAAAACCTAAAAAGGTGCACACAGAGTGTCACCTGAACTGGTGTGGACTGAGTGGATGTTAACATGGGATAAGAGGCTGCTGACGAAACACTCTGCCAGCCTCCAGCATGTTACAGGAGCTCCAGGAGGCTGTCTGTCAGGAATGGCCTGTCTGCAGGAGATCTTGATACTAGAAAATTTACTTTTGCCCCCAATAATAAGGCATGTTGAAATTTTAATGTTTGGTGTCATTAAAAACTTTCAAAAATGAAGATTTTTATGTCAGCTCTTGTTGAGGTAGTGTTTCAACTTATTTTAATGTAACACACTGTTTCAATAATGATCCATCAAAAATTTAGAAGAAATCAACGTACAGCTGTGGAAAGCTTCCATTTTATCAATTCATCATTTTTTTGGTGGTAAAACTGTTCCACTGGAAAAATGTTCTGCAAGCTTCAGTAGAAAAATCTCTGGACAATTATGCAGTCCAATAGCTCAGCAAGAGTATCTCTCCTGCCATTTTATATTCTTTTGATGAAAGCTTCTACCTCCTATGGTTTTTGCAGTTTATTCTTCTACTTTTGCAGTAGTCAATAGAACTGTTCTTTCCAAACACAAGAGAATGCTCCAAAAAGAAAAATCTATGAGTATCTGTTTCAATTGTGCATTAAGTCTCTTAGGGATAACACCTTTCTTTGTGTTATCCTATGGGAAGACAACTTTTAAGGCCAATGTTCATGCAAAGGAAGTTTATAAATTACATGGGAAAGTGCTTTTAGGGAGAGTATAGATTCACTCCCTTCCTCACAGAACAGATCAAACTCCCCTGACACAGCTGAGCAACCACAGCTAACCAATACTGTTGAGATGCAATATATATTATCATATTTTTGAGTGAGTCGTTTGCTGTTAGACTGTAGAAAGGGGAAAAAATAACTTAAATCAAGTCTCAATGAGTCATTGTCTCAACGTAGGGAAAAAAACCACCACTAAATTGGACAGGTAAATAAATCATTGTGAACTACTGGCTAACATCTGGGATTTTTATAAATGTGAAGTATTTATTAAGGATATTCAGGACTTATAAAGCTAAATCTATATAGAAATTAGAATTTTAATCACTATGTTAGTCATAGACCTTTGTCTATCATTTTTCCAAGTTGTTGAAATTAAGGGGGAAACTGACTCTGCAGCCATACTTGAGTATGATTCCGTGACATGGGAGACCTTGCTTCAGCCTTTAGATGCAGGACATGTTCACACAGAGCAGATGCTTTCTCCCATGAGGAAAACCTGCTCTCTTGCAAGGCCCAGCTGCTTCAGGAAAACTCAAGTGGTGGGCTCAGAAATGCAGAGCTGCTGAAATGGAAAACTGGGATGCTGAGGGACCTTTACTCAAACCAGGTATTCTGGAGCACCATTTTATTGTCTTTAAAAAGTGGGAGCAATTAGATGGTTCTGAGACTAGTGAGTAGTGTGCCATGTAAGATCAATTCTCGCCAGCCTCTGAGCAGACTGAAGAGATAAAAACTAACTCTCTTCCAATAAACATAGCTCTACCAAAGAAGAGATCAGTCTGACCTTGGGCTATAGAGTGTACAGCAAAGAAGTAAGGACGATGTGGATTTCTCAGAGGCATCCTCCTAGCTGTGCTGTAGGATGAATAGAAGGAGTTTGGCTACTCAGTGTGTATCAGTCGACAGTTTGTTGTGACTGTTTTCTATACAACGGTGCTATTTATCAAGAGGAAAGATGGCAGGTTCTCTGGGACTCGGGGGAAATTCAGAGGAATGCTACGTTCAAGATGTCAAGTCCTGTGAAAGTATACAACACAAGCAGTGAGACTGGATCCTCAAGATTGCTTCTACTGGCAGTGTCAAGCACAGAAAAGTCAAACAGAAGGATAACTACTAGTCCCACACCAAACACCAGGGAAAAGTCTTGCAAATGGCAGCAATTGTCTGATATTCACAGGGATAACAAGCCTGGATCTGTTTGAAAAGAAACCTACTTTTCTCAAATTCATTAATCATTCAGAGTTATTTTTGATTATTTGTTTAAACTCGAGAGTAACAACTGCCTTTTTAAAGACATGAAAGCTCCTTGTCACTTACTCAGAAGGCAAGAAAATGTTTGAATAAGCAGGAGAAAGTTAAAGTGTTGTCTTCAGTCTTCACAGAAACATATACATTTTCTTCCCTACTTCCCAGATGAATAAGGTGCTTGCTACATGTACATCTTACAGATTACTAATTGGTCTGATAATATGCACACTGAACTCTCTTATACCAATCTTAATGTACTGCTAACCATCATAAAATTTTAAGAAGCATTTAAACTTAGTATGCTTTAACTGAAAAATACAGTTAATAATGCAATATATGGCAGCTTATCTTTTCAGTAGAGAATAATTACAATAAAAATCTGCTTCTTATGCTTGCATTTATGGCAATTGTTCATACATGTACTGCTACCTCCATAAATATTGACCTGGCTTGCACTTCAGGGAGATAAATGTGCAAGAAATATTGTAGAACGAGTTAAAGGGCACCTGGCCTTCACAGCTGATTTTACATATTCACTTCACATCCCTGTATCCTTCCTGGATGCCATCTAATTGGTTTTGAATCACTATATTAACCCTATAAAGCTTCCAGTGTTGGTTGTGCAGGTTCATTGTGGTTCACTGTTCACGAGGTTTATGACAAGAAATGGATGGGAGATGGAGAAATGGAAAAAAAACAAACAAAACTCTGCAAAACACCTTTGCCTGATGAAATGAGGATGTGACGAGATACACTACCCAGTGAAATACTGGAGCTGTGCTACTTACCCCTCCACATGAGGGAAACTGTCCCCAGTTTACAGTATACTTTCTAGGTGCATACTGAGACAGTCCTTGTCCTGTACAATAAATACAATCAGTGGCATTTATTTTAAGATGTTCTTCTGACAACAGTTACAATAACAAACCCTGAGAACTAAATCTTTTTGATAAGCATGAGAAACCACTATGACTTTATTAATAGCCAGTATATATATTATCTGCAGCTGGGAATTTATTAATATTTCCAGTTGTGTATGGTGACTTATCCTGTAGGTTTTAGCTGAGTTTGGTTTGGGTGTATTGATGCAATAATGTCTTGTAACAAAATCTATGCCTGGTGTTTGAAGTCCCAGGAAAGTTACTGTTGTGTTTCCTGTCTTAGAGATTGTGTGCCTTGCTAAATTTTTCTAATCATATGTGGGGCAAATATTTCTGTCATCTTACCAAATACATCTAGTGAAATGAACACATGAGGAGAGAAATAATTTCTGATTTCTTCATTTCCACACTAGCCTATGCCCATTAATCCTCACCTCTATCCTGCTTTACAGTGTGTTATTCCTCCACACAGGCTGGCCTGAGGACAGAGGAAGCCAAATCCTGTTTTTAAAACAGATGGCCAAAACCATATATTTAATAAAATAGTAAGCAGCAGTCAGTATGAATCCACCATTTCAACAGCTTTACCTTTTGACTCTCACTGGATCTCTCTCTCCCGGGTATATTGCACTGCATATATTTTGAATGCTCTCTGAATGGTCCTAGCTGTCCCTTCTCTTCTTCTCAAAACGCCATGTTGAATTATGAGCTTTCAGCAATGTTTGCTACCTGAGCAGTTTTTTTCTGGAAGAGATCCCCTTGTTTGATTTTCAGTTTTGAAATGTTGATATCTCTGAGTTGACTAACCAGAATCTGCTTAACATTGGAATAAATAAGCCCTTCCAAAATGTTGGATCATGTTAGGACATGTAAGGTCAGAAACGTAAGACAGTTGATGATTTCAGAACTTTGACTGTAATGGACTTCAGATAATAGTTCAGATGTAGGTAGCTATGATTTACAGAGAAATACTATCTAGCAATTGTACTAAATTACAGCTATTAGGGAAGAGCTTTGTCTCCTTTGAGGACTTTAAAGATGGTTATAAACATAATTTCAGATCCTTTGTATGGGCAAAGTCTACAGTCTTACAAGGGCCGCAGAAAAATCAACACCATCTCATCTGGTTTATCTGCTATGGTTTATCACTGAGATGCTTTTTCAACTTTTTCTTTTAGACATATTCAGGTTTTATACTGTCAGTAAGAAGGAAAAAAAAAACATAACTGTGTGTGTAAAATAGAAGGGTCCAGAGGAAAGCTAAGAGTGAAATACTAATAGACAGTGACTTGGCAGCTCTGGAGCCAAAAGATATCAGTCTGGAAGCCAGCAAATAGCATGTCCAAGTAAGGATCTAAAAGAGAAAAGAAGGACTATCATGACAGCAGAGAGAACAGAATGATAGAGTTAATTTTTTTTCTTTCTTTCTCTTGCATTTACAAAGCTTGTCTTGAACAAGAAAAAGCAATTTCTTTCTTAGCTCCTCTGTCCTTCATTCAGCAAACATTTTGTCTGGCTGCCTCATACTTGCTTCTCTTGAGCAAGCAGAAACCACACCATCAGCTCAGGAAACAGTATCAGACACTTCACTAACCCATCAGATGACGTTCAGATTGCAAGTTTCAGGGAGCTTAGATAGGGAGAATTATTTTACAACAGTGAGACAGATAACATTTATTCCACTTCTGACTTTACCACTCACTTTTGTAGGTAGATATCTTAAATTAGCATTTATGCAGAGGAGAGTGCCTTTCATCATTAAAATGTGTCCATTTAACTTAAGCAATCTGGTGCTTCTCTGTGCATGTCAGCTGAGTTCTGTTGTGGGTGTGATACTGGCGTCTAACAATACAGTAGCAAAAAACATCATCAGAGTGATGTGACAGATTTGTTTGCTGAAATAGATTCACTTGCCTTGATTTATCACACGATTGCCTAAACCTCCTGTGATGCTGCTGCCCAGCTCAAATATCTCTTGAAAATTAATCTGCTATCAAAGTTAATAGATTTGAAGCAGCCTGTGTCACACACCAAGGCTTACTCTCTGGAGTTTCACATAGCTGCAAGAGCTGTCTGAGTCTCTGTATAGTGATCAGACTGAAAAATCTTCTCCAGGAAAGAGGTGCAAAAATGTCATCAAATATTTACAGAAATATGGGAGTAATCCTGAAAGATGAAACATCTAGAATGTAAATGTAGCGTGCAAAAGTGAAATTATGACAGATACCATCTTAACAGTTGTGCCTCCGTGTAAGGCAGAAATTGTGGCAGAAAGACCCAATTTTTGTACTAGCATGTCATGGCAAATACAACTGAAAGCAGAAAGGAGACTCAGGACTCAAGTGCAGTGAACACTGAGAAGTGGTCAGATATTTTAACTTGAAATTATTTTCTTCTGTAATTCAGTGAAGCTGTGTTTCTTTGAGGGGAAAAAAAATGGAGTTCTGCCAAGTTTTTTATTTCTCAGTAAAAAAAAAAAAAAGATACATTCTTACAAATTAATAACTCAAATTTGTCAAAAATCAGAAAAAAACTGCTACCAACCTTGGTTAGGTTGACATAGACAGCTGTCAGTTTGAGACAAGAGTGTCTTTCAAAGTTAAACTGCAACACTGTAATGTTAAAATTTTTGTTATCATTTTTTGATGCATCATCCTGAGTAAGAAAAAAGTATTACTAAAGCAATAGTTTGCTAATGATGTGCAGTGACACAGATTTGCACTGAAATGACCCCATTTTTATTAGCTTAATTGAATAATTACATTTCAAAGCTGGATTGTCACACTTTGTTTTTAAAAGAAAAAGATCAACCAAGGGTATTTCTGAATTTCTGTTTTCCATCTAAATAGAACTAAAGTAACTTTTCATCCTTTTTCAGGGACAAAAGTCAGACATGTGCCATGAGGCAGAAGTTCAGATTTTCACTGATATTTGTCTTTGAACGGTGTGAGTCAAGATCACCTCTTGCCAGATAAGACAATGGATAAATATTGGCATTGCTTTAATGTAAAGGAGTCAGAGTTAAGTGATTTAGGGCTTTGCAGTGGTTTGGTTTTTCTTGGTGGTGTGTTGGGTGGAGAATATTTTAGCGTAAGTGATGATATTTGATATCTCTAACCCTTTTACTGTGAATGACTGAATGAAATTGTAGAGGGTTATTATTCTGGAGGAGACAAGATTGAGATATGCTCTTTCTTTTGGGCACCCAGACTCTATAACCTATAAAGCGTGTATTATAGGATATACTTCTTATCTCTGTACCTCTAACCTCACTGCTACATCCAACTGAAACCCTTTTTTACTATGCAAAAAAGCCAGGAACTTTGAAGAGGTGCTGATAATCATCTCAAGTGTTGTTAAAAGTGAGCACTTATTAATATTTTAAATAACTGAATATATTGCAAGTTCTGAAGAATTAAAATTAGTTTTAAAGGCTCTATAGATCAAATTAATTTCTTGAGTAGAACTAGAAATGTCCCTTTCAGGATAAGAAGCGACTTGAAAATCTCCTTGATATTTTTCTGATTCTCAATATTTTTCTTATTCTTCTCTTTCACTAAAAGAGATTTATCTTTTATTTAAATAGCACTAGATACATTCCACATAAAAAAAACTAACTTCAAATGTGTGGAGCTTTCAATTACTAGAGCCCTCCAGGTGTTTTGTCTTTTACAAAATTACAGAGAACTTGGATTTCTGACAGATTCAGGAGGGGTCGTATTAGTCAAGAAATTCGCTTTCAACCTTAAAAGACCTATCTGTTTATGGCAAGCTAATTTTCTAGTTGTAACTATCTCCCTCCTCCTCCAAGATCTGCAATCTCTAAATATTTTTTAATAAAGCAAGAATTTATTCAAGAATCTGTTAAGACTTCAAAGAGGAGCGTTATTGAGTTATTTTACTGAAGTTATTTCACAAAGTAAAGCTCTTGCAAATGGTGAATGTAAGGATTTGGATAAAAATCATTAAAGGGAAGAGGATGTGCGCATTGCAACGGGATTTCAGGAATGGCTGGTGCTCACTACTCACCCAAGAATAGCCTGGCTAAACACTGGGGGGATAAATAGAAGTGGATTCTGAGAGATGAGGGCTTGTAGCACTGCTTCAGACAGCACCTCTGAAAATAATTTCGGACTTGTATTCTTTTCTATTCTACTTCTTTCTGAGATTTATTTCAGCTGAATGGCTGCCAGTGCTCTATTTATTACTATCTCTTGGAGCCTACAGCCACTTTAGCCAACCAGCCCTGTCTAACTCTGTCTTCAGTATGTTTTGAAGCTGTTTTGGCTGAAGGAGGAACCAGTGATTGTAGAAAAAGACTCTATTTTCTCCAAGCCATTGCCTGGCTTTAAATTTTTAACACTGGAAACAGATCAGAAAAGAGGAGAGGAGAAAGCCCCTGCAGAGCTCTTCTCTAGGGCTGCTCTGCTTCCACTCTTATCATAGACTATCTGTGAAGATCAGCTTCTATATGATCTGCAGCATCTTCTCGAGATGTGCCAGCAGAATCTGTAGAGCCCTGTTAGAAGCATGCCAATGTCTTTGGGGTAGGTACTTTATCTTCATTTAAAATGCAATTAAACAGAACAAATACTGTGAGAAAATTGACAAGATTTTACATTTGCATACAAAAATTAGGGGGAAGATCTTTTCATCACATTATAAATTTTAGATCAACATTTTGAAAGGGAAATAATATGTGTCGATAATATAGACTCATATAATGAAATAACTGGAACGATGGTATCCATGGGGTCAAAAATTGTTCCCAGTAAAGAATTAATAATTTATGGAAGTGTTTATCCCTGCAATTAAATGCTGGAATTGGGAGCTACATTCTGCCTAGATATTTTAAGTCTGCAAAAATTAGTCCTAAACTTTAGAAACAGAAACTTACATACAAAAGATACTTTCAGAGGTTATGGTATTTTCTGTGGGTAAAAAAACAAAACAAAAACAAAAACCACACACCAAAAAGAAAAAAAAAGAAACAACCCAAAACAACAGCCTCTGTAGCTTTGATTTAGAATGGAAAGAGCCGTATTTTCAAAATAAACTCTGCATGCAAGTAAGGGAAACCATGGAATTTGTTATGTAAATGGAACTGGAAATTAACAAATCTATTCTTTTATACTTCTAGTGCAGTTATACTTAATGGTAATAACATATTTCTTCACAATTTTAAGATATGTAGTGTTTGACACAGTCATCTGGAGCACACCTACCCAGTCATACACGTGATAGAGTTTCTCTTTATGTCTTCTTTGAGCTTAAATGAGGCGATTTCTGGATAAGGTCACAGAACTAAAATTGTAATAAAGTACTAATATGGAATAATACTTTTCTAGGAGTATCTTCTGAGCCAGTATCCCTTATACATCTCTTTAAATACTCAAGGAGTTTAATTCTAATCCAGTGTAAAGGGATGAATTCTCATTTCAATGAACTTTACCAGATGAATGCAAAAGCAAAGGCTTAGCTTTTGGCAAGCTACCTTCCGTATTTTTTCTGCCTAATGTTAATGAGTTTGATATTAGCATAATATAACCAATGCATATTATTTCTAACCTGCATAATTAAAAAAAAAAAAAGCTGGAGGCAGATGAAGAATAGGGAAGAGGAAAATGGCTTGAAATACAATCTGCCTGGTTTCAACTCTTAGGTACTAATCTTTCTTGGCAAGCTGAATACACTGAACTTGTTTCTACTGCTTAACGTGTCGCACAGAGCGCAGGTAAGCAAGGGGAAAAAAACATGAATTCCCACTTGCCCTTGAACAACTGGCCAAGCAGATCAGCCCTATGATTCCTTATGCCCCATAAATCCACACAAAGGTAGGCACAGGGGAGGGCAGTTTCTCTAAACAGCCAAGAAATATTCCTAGCAAGAGGGCTTGAAAACATTGCATGCCTATGGGAGCAATGAAGAAATGCTAAAGGACTGAAACTCTTATGCTGCCTCGGGGTTGGGAAGACCATGGGGTTGAATATGACACTGTGAGAGCCACACTTACTCAGATAATATCTGCGTAGATCACTGATATGCTCAGGTCCTCAACGAACATGGTAGTAAGTCACGTCCTTCCTCATTACCACCACAGAAACACAATTACAAGTGCCACAACAGGGAAATTAATAATAATAAAAAACATCTTTGTCCAGTGAGCACTAAGATACAGCTATGGGGTCATCACACAAAAGCAATCCATTATTTTGATTAGCGTAACACTTAAAGGCCAGCTTGCACATTAACTATTTTAATTGTCAACTACTACAGCACTGTGGTGTAACATTAAAGGTTTGCTAAAGTTTGCTGTTTGCTGACAGTGCATGACAGTTCTGCAGACCATAACACTTTCACAAATGCTCTGAGGCAGGCAATATATATTTACTTGTTGTTTTTTTTTTTTTTTTTATCCTGTGTAGTTTGAGTTAAGATGAGTTTGTCCAAGAGATGTCCAGATGCCTGGATAGTTATTAGTGACCCACACATACCACTCTCTTAGAGAAACAATGAAAAGGATAAGGTTGTTTAGTGTTGTTTGGGGTTTTGTTTTTGAAATTTCATTATATCAATTCCTTGATGAAAATGTTATTTTCCTTTCATTTTCATGAAATTTCAGGGAAGCTGGAATTTCTAACTTTATTTGTAATTCACCAGCCTCGTTCCCCATAAACAGTCATGTTTGTTGTTGCCTCAGCTGCTTTTGGATGTTTTCCTGGAAAAATTTAACATTTAATGGTTCAGGGAATGTCAAAACATAAAAGAGAATTTACAGAGGAACCCCTTGCTTGTTTTCCTGCCCTCAGGCAATGTAGGACTCTGAGCCTTCGGCATCCTGTGTCACCAACTGGGACAACGTGAAGTAGCCCTGTAGCTCTGTTTTCTTACAGCACAGATGAAATCTTAAGGACGTAGGGATTTTTTTCTGAATCTCAGCAGTGTCCTCTGAGGTAGCCTTCCTCTCTCAGGTCTCTTTTATCCTCTTTTGCAAGTCTATAGTCAGATTTTTTCGTTTTGTTTTGTTTTAAACAACATTATGAGGTCAAACAGGCCAGTCAGTATTTGCTGGGGCTGCTGGACTCTTTCACAGTCAAATCTAGCCTTCTGCCACCACATATCCCATAAACTCTTTGTTTCATCGATGATAGTATTGAATTCAGAGTTCATTCTGTACTTTTTTTAGTCTTGATGAGATTATGGAAGGGATTTTTTGAAGGCATAAACAAGACTTATACGTCCAAGTCCTCCTTTCAGTGGGAATGGTTGGCATCAGAAGCATTTTGTGCACTTGAAAATCTTCCTGTACTTATGAAAAAAAGATGGTACAAATAAAAGGCTCTTTCATTTTAGAGGAATTTGTAGAGATCATAAATTATAGCTCAGATAGATAAACAATTTCAACCCACTATGCTTTGTAACAGAACTATGCCCTAGAGTGCACTGTGGACTAAGACCCAGAGCACGCTTAATGCAACAGTAGTCAGGGCTTTTGCTGATTTACTGCCAAATATGCCAGACTCATGAGGATCTCCTAGTGTGGGGAGAGGGGCTGAGTGAGGAGTTTACTGAGATGGGACAGAGGGAAGCAGAGAGGGAGTGGGAGGTTACAGGTGTCCAGTGTCAGGAAATGAAATATTTGTGGAGAAACCAGATAGAGCAAGGATCTCTATTTCTTCTGTCTTGCTTCTCTCTTAAT
Organism: Urocolius indicus; assembly: GCA_013401255.1. Lineage (NCBI taxonomy): Eukaryota > Metazoa > Chordata > Aves > Coliiformes > Coliidae > Urocolius > Urocolius indicus. The sequence goes on from WBNH01010368.1 coordinate 92,523, forward strand.
TTGGGGAAGTCTTTCTCTGGATTACCACATGACACAAAATTTGGCAGTTATGGTGACTACTGTGCAAGCAAACTGCTAAAAATATCAAACTTCCAACAGATGAAAAAGCAATAGGATATGAGCTACCTAATCAGCTTTCTACACCTCTCACCTCCACAGATCGAAGTACTTAACTGTATACTATTCATTAAGTAAAATCCCACTGCTGAATTCTGTTTACCAGGTAAAGAGACTTTTTTTTTTTTTTTTAATTTGGTCACTGCTCCAATTAATTGGTGTTTCCTGTGCACATGGAAAGAATCAGTAAGCTCTGATTCATTGTAGCGAGTCTCCCGCTGTTGGGGATAATGGCAGAGTGGGGGTGGGCATGGCTGACTAATACACCATTAAATTCCGTTTGGGTTATAAACTGTTGAGGCAGAACGATTTTTTTAGGTGCTCTGTCATGTGTCACAATGTCACATCATATAAGGTAAATATGACTCATGTAATCCAGTTTGATACATTGCCATCAGTATATGCTGAAGAGGTGTTTTTGTGCAGTAAAATATGCCACGTGAAGTGTTTTTCCCCTGCATTTTAGTGTTTCTGGTGGGAATGTTTACAGGAGCGCAACCAATCCTTCCCATTTACCCTCAGACAGAAGAATCTCAAGAGCCTCTTCAGAGTCCCTTGACATGGCTGAGTATGGCACAGTTAAAATGTCTACTGAAAGCAGTGTGAAAGTGGCAAGTTTTGACCCTCAGGAAGACAAAAATATGGCTATTTTAAGAAAGAACCTCTTAAATCCCTCTGGTAAACAGCAGGAGTTGCAGTCTGTCAGTGTCTTAAAGCCTCTGAAATCTGCTGAAACATTTGTCATTGCCTCAGAGTTAAAAATGTGTTTTTCTTCTTCATATGGTAATAGTAAAGGGGAGATTTTGTTACGGTTTTCTTTTTCTGTTTTATATTTAATGTCAAGGAGACACCTTACGGTAGTAAGAAACTGTCCCATATAGTTATTTCCCCTTTTGCTTACCAGGTAAAGACAGCAGTGACTTGGTGTTCAAGCTAATAGGAGCTAAATAGGGAAATAGAGGCATTTCAGCAACCAGGTCATGGCTGTCTCTTACAAGCAGTGGCTAATTTTGTCTTTATTTCTTTGAAAAAAAAAAAAAAAAAAAGGCATCTCTTGGATAAACTCCTGGAACAATAGATTGCTATTTCCTCACCCATTTTGATGGGGGTGGAGTCACTGAGATGGAGTTGATTGTGTGTGTGGCATTGCACAAATAGCAGAGCACAGGCTGTGCTTTCCACAGAGAGCCTTTGGATTGTTTGGAGTCCACCAGGAAGTCAACTCTGCCCTAGTTTCCTATGTGACTCAATAGGCTATTTTCCAGAGATGTCTGAGGCCAGAATAAAAACTGTCTGATAGGGCCAACGAGAATATTCCCATGATTATAAGACCACAGAGGGACAACTTGTTTTGGGAGGTGCACTGACAACTAATGACAGAATGGTGTATGCATTATCAAGCAGATATTGTGTTCTTGAATAAAGAACTGATAATGCCTGGGCACAAAGGATTGCTTTATGCTCACAGCTATAAACAAACTGCTCCCACTGACTTCAAATAGCTGCAAGTAACTTGGAGGAGTAACTCAAAGATTTTTTCCTTTGGTGTTCTTGATTATTCATTCTCTCTGAGTCCTCCACTTTTCAAAACCCACTTCTGCAATGCACACACTTCTTTGAGAAGGGCTGTAGCCTCATGTGCACCCAAGAAGGTGAAGAGCGTGAAGAGTTTTGGCTTTTGAACTGTTATCTGAGCTAGTTACAGGAAGGAGGAAGCTACTTTTCCTTCTGGCACTGGGCTTCCCCTTGCTGTGTAGTTTCCCCTGTGACAGTGAGAGAAGCTAGTAAAACACAACTGCTCTCTACCCTGACCCTTCTCACAAATTCCTTTGTCACACAGGATTGTCACAGCCTCCCACCTCCCTTGTCCTGTCCTGGAAGTTCATATTGACCTCTGAATATCTGGGACACTCATGACTGAGCTTTTCTTCTTTCCCCCAGTATTTATTTATTGGATCTATAATGTTTACTGCTAGCTATTTGTTATTGCAGTCAAAAAGTCCCTTCAGATATTAATACCTAGCACTTGCACAGAGTTAACTTTTACTACAGTCATTGTCATGGGAGCATCTGGATGTCAATAGATCTATCTGACTCAAGTGTAGCAGTTTCAGTCCCTTTTACTTTGTTCACCTATGTATCTCCATTAACTACTACTCATTAAGTGCTCTTCCTTCAGACTGAGGCTAACAGAAAGAGTCCAAGTATGTAATGCGTTTTCCTGGTGGAGATATTAATGTATCCTGAAATCCTACTCCTCTCCCTCTTTGGGTACAAAACAACTTAACTGCAGAAGTATTTCAGTTCTTCTGTACACAATGGCTGAGAGTGGGACAAGGATACAGGGACACTTACAAGTGCTTACAGGAATGCTCATAATCCTGAGAATACTATTCCATGGTATTTTGCAATGATGACAACCAGGAAGAAGAAGGTTATTCAGTTTATCTGGTTATTTTGGAGACAGTCTTCTTGCAATGGGATGAACTAGGGTTGCTTAGATAGCTGGAATATGAATTAGTGTCCATGAAGTAACCTGAGAAACTGTTGGCAACAAATGAAACTATTCTAAATTTTAAGTCCTGACAAGAAATATGTACAACTCCCACTATGGAGAGTGTTTAAGGAAAGAAAATAAGGATCTGAGGCACTTACATCCTTTATTGTGCATAATGCTGGACATAGTGCAAGGAAAAAAATCCTGCACCAGCTAAAGCAAACAGTGTAATTTTGATAGACTTGCGGGAGATGACACTGAACTCACTGCGTACTTTTTCATCGTCTTCTGTCCTTTTTTTTTTTAACCAAATATCTTCACAGAAAAATGTTAGACTGTTTCACACTGACAGTTTTTAATTGGGAGAATTTGATCAGCATTAGTTAGTTTCAATAACTGTTGATAGGACTGTAAAAATTTGTCTTCTGCCAAGTACTTTTTACAGGGGGAGAGAAATCAGAGTGGAAATCAGAGCAGTTCTCCTGAAACCAACTTACTGTCTGTCACAAAGATGATCAGCAGCAAAGCAAGAGTGGCTTTTAAAAAGACTACTAGCATATGGGCAACCTAAGGAAAGCTGCACATTGTGATACTCCTAAAGGAAAAGAGGAGATTCAATGGTTGCTTTGTGAATCTCACAGCTGGACTGCTAAGGTAGGAAACATAAGCAAGCTATCATATCACTCTCACAGGAGTGGAGAAAAGATGCTTCTCTCCCAGAGTAAAAAAGCTGAGATGCTGCAGTACTTTTTCCAGTACTAATCCATGCACATCACATATGGTATTTCTGAGTTTTAATTTTAAAAATATGTATGTATATGTTTGTGTCTGGATTACAAAACTTTAGATGCATATTTTCTGCCAGCACAAAACCTTGCTGCTGTACAGCTTGACTGACTTCAGAGTATTTAGAGGGGAAAAATAAAACAGTTGCTTAAGGGTTTAAAAATTAATAAGCATAGCAAAATCTCCATAACTAAGCAACAGTTTCAGGCCCTGGTGCTCACATGTCTCTTCTGACTCTTCTCTATAATCTTATTTCCTTGCAGATGGGTGTGGGGTGGAACAACAGTGTATGATGTCAGGACAGAGATTATCAGTATAAATTAGTCAGGCTTACAGTGTTTCCGTGCTCCAACAGAGGGGTCCTTTGCTGTTATTTCCATGGCATGATGATGAGCAATCCCAGCTGCACCATTCTGAGTGGTGGAGATATACAAACTCCATATACCACTGTATATTTTTTCAGGAAGTTTCAGGATAAGCAGTGTTTTCCAAGCAATATCTCTCACTAAAGCATTTGGATCTTGTGTTATTTGAGAACAGAAAGGACTCCTCTTTCCCTTTATCAGGGATGTGTATGGGCTTGCACAGGCATACAAGCACACATAGATGCTCTGTTCCTTACACGTGTTGCCTCGTCGTGTACTATACAATTATTTCACTCTTAAATTACTGGATGTCTCTTCAACAGTCTTCTAGCATCACTGTTTTCACTCAGAAGAGCAGTGTTGCCTTAGAACTGTCAAAACGAAACAAGTTGGCATTTATGATTCTCTGTTTTGAATGAGAGAACTGTTTGCTAAAATGCAGGTGTGCTTTTGATCTTTTTTCATGAAAATACAAAACTCGTGAAATTAAAAACTTGTTTTCAAAGTTGCCTTGAACCATCCCTCATGGCATATCTTTCAGAGTTCTGTTTTTAAGAGATTCTCTTTCGTTAAACAAATACAAAAAGACATATTTAAGAGGCATAATATTAGTACTCAATTTGTGTCTCTGAATGCTAAAATTAGTCCTGTTCAAGATTTATCAAACATCCACCTTCAAAGATACCAGACTGTTTGGACTCAGTTTAATCTACAGTAAGTGTAGAGGGTTAAAGCAGGTGAAAGAAATGGTTATGCTTCTCCATATTAAAAAGATCATAGAATGGTAGGGTTGGAAGGAAGGTTTAGCAATCATCTAGTCCAACCTCCCTACAGAAGCATGTCCACCTAGATCAGGTTGCAATATAATACACTAAGGCTCAGAAGCTTCTACGTTGGCCAATATTTGGAAATATTCATTTGCCAGTCAAAAATGTCACAGATACCATGTCCTAAAGAGATCTAAGTCTTTGTAGATGAGTCAACTCAAGATACTGAATGGGAGACATAACTTACTGATCTAGCCAGAGTTAGGTATATGTTCATACTGGGAATATGTCCACTAAAGTACCTTTAAAAAGAGACGAGTGAAATTATGGCTTGAAGGTTAAATGAAAAGCAGTGGTGTTAATTTCTCTCAGACTGACCTTAAAGGTTGAAGAAGGATACGTAAAGTCTCCTGATGCAGGGAATGGTTGCACAGGGAAATGTGGAGAAGGAAATTAAACATGATGTGGAAGGGCGAATGAGCAAAACGTGATCCAAAAGAAAACTAAACAATAATCCTAAGTGCAGTTATAGTTTTACAGAATATGTTTCTTTAGAACTACTGTGGATTAATGAGTTTGCTACATTGATGTAAATTGGGTCAGTTCTACCAAAAAAAATAATTCTTAGGTTAAATTTTTTTAATCAGGGTGATTAAGGCAAATCTTGACATTGCACCATTCACTGTAGGTCTGGGTGGATTGTCATAACAGCTACATTTGGGCCTTTGTATTTGCACATATATTACCGTTAAATTCTCTGAGTTAGGCAACATACATGACATAGTCACTGAAAAGTCCATCCAGGAGAGACATCTCTGATTTCATGAGGAAGGCGGGTATAAAGGTAACATTCTTCTGCAGAAGAAGGCATAGAAACAAATCTTTGTCTGAATGGCACCCAGGAGGAGATATAGGGAGTGGAGCTGCAGACAGAGGCAGGACGTTCTGCAGTCAGTACTGAATTCCCTGCAGGTCCCATGGAAGTGCAAGGAGATTCCACAACAGCCTAAGCAACCTTTGCAACCTTTTCTACCAGCCATCTGTTTAATGCAAGATTGTTTTACATAGACATTTTTACCAGCTCCTTTCATGCAACTTACATACCTATTAGATTAGGTTCAAGTTTCACTTGCATCCATACCATATCCAGATGGCATGGATAAACTGTCCAAGACTACATCCTGTTCTGCACATTAATTAAGATCCATAGCAGCTTAGTGGAGCGTGCTGGTTGCTTGGCTCCTAGTTCTTACTGCTTTCTCAGCATCACTCTCTAGCCATAAAGTGAAACAGGTCTATTAAAAGATACCTTTCTCTAATTGAGGGTGAAGTGTCCCAGCCACAAAGGAAGGATGCTACTGTGCAGAGGCTCTGTCTCCAGAGCTAGATTATTCAGTAGAGCATTGGTTCCTAGATTTTTTTTTTTTTTTAACTTTGAAATCCTGCACTTATTCATGAAGCTCAAAGTATTAGAAAAATGCTTCATGTTTCAGCAAATGTACAAGAAGTTCAGGGAACTGGCTACCACATTAAACAGTTACCCTGTGGCCTCCACTGTAAATGAAGAGGAATAACAGCAGTTATTGAAGCTTGTTCTACTTTGTCACAGAGCTACTGGATCTGTCTGAGCAACATTGCTTGCCTTTTGGAAACCCTAGAGGAGAATATGACCTAGGAACAATCATACCTTTGTAGTCCAATTGTTCCCATGTTTAAAGAAAAAAAAAAAATGTGAAAGGAAAAAGTGATCAGGGTAGCAATATTGTACAATGTGGCTGTGTTTTGCAGTTACTCAGAAAGTCTATATACTGTTACATTTATTTCAGACACAATAAAAGGTCAGTTATTAATTCTGCAATTATCCAGTCTTATCACTGCTATCCACACAGGCTGACTGTGGCTGGACTTCTAGATGATATTGTTTTCATTATGGTGACCAAAAAGAAATTTAATTAGAGATCCATTTCTCAAATGGACAAGTGAAAAATGTGAGGATTAGTAAATTAATCCTAATACTTAATTACTTTAAGATATTTTGCCATTCTGGATGGGGGATATTTGATACTCTGGGCAACTCTCATCTATCAATTCATTCTTTAGTGCCTGCAAAGCACAATTACAGGGATGGGGGAAATGCTGTTCATGACATTAAAAAGCATATCCTTCCTGTCAGCTCTGAGCGTGGAACAGGAATATGTAATCAAAAGGGTTTGCTCTGGATCATATCAGTTCCTGACTGCAAACTCTAAATCCACATTATAGGAGCAAGGCAAAATGATCTACAGGTAACAGAAATGGAAAAAAAAATGAATTGATAGGGAGATCAGACTGTGACTAAATGGAAGCAGAGAGACTGAAAGGCAGCTCTTTAATAAGGAAAGTTTTTGTATGCTTTTCAGGTATGATTGGGCAGATTAATATAAAGCAAAATCTCATCCTGTAGACCATTTAAATTTCATTGATAAGAATACACTTTATTGCTTCATTTAGAAATTTCCACTGTTGCTTTTTCCCCTATTTGTATAAAAATAAGATCCATATGTAGGAAAAGAGGAAAAAACAGCCCCACACTTGCTTGTGTGATTGCTTTGTTGTTGTTGTTGTTTAGGTTTCTAAGAAACAGATGCATGGTTTTCATTTGGGGAAAGCATACATCTGTTCTGCCCAATTCTCTCCAGAAATCCATAATTTTCCAGTAAGAGCTTATTCAATTACATTTGAAAATAAGAAATTTCTCTCCATCATTTGTGTACACACAGACATGTGTTACATGGAAAAATGGTCATTTTGATACAGTGAGGAATTGTTTTCTCAGCAAATCCATAAGAGTTTGCAAAATTATATATACATATATATATATATATATATAGGTTAGAAGAAGAAAAGAGCGAGTATCAAGGAATTTACTAATCTGTGCAAGGATATCTGCAGAGTTGGAGCCGTTAGTCTCATATTGAAATGGCACACAGTTTAACAAGGCTGAAACCAATAAGATTGTCTAGAGATTTCTGTGTAAGGTTTCATAAAGTTGTAATTCCCATCTACAAATTGCTTATACTATTCAATAGAATTCTGTAACAGGGATATTATTGTTATTTCATATATTCTGTGGGATGGGTTAAATGTTTCATAGGGACATAATCATTCTTTAATTTTATAGTAAATTTACAGGTCTTCTCCGGATGGGAAGAAGGTGAAGTCATTTTATGTTCTGTATGTTAGTCTACTTTGGAGTCTACTTGAAAAAAATTACATGGTCTGTTTTTTCAATTGCTTCTTGTTTTGAAAAGAAACAAGTACTACAACATAACTTGTAATAGCATGGGACATATTCATATTTGCCCATTTCAGGGTTTGGATTAAAGTATCTTCCATTAAAGTATCTTCCTTTGGTTAGGAAATTTTTATCTTCAGCTTAGGAAGAAAAGATGAAAAAAGTACATAGTCAGTTGTCAAATCTTAGTGCAGAAAGAATTTAAGAGTACATCAAGAAGAGTAAACCTAGTAATTTGTTCCCCTTCAGGATGAAGATCCTACAGCAGTGATGCATTTTGGAAATAAATTTGAAGCAGGTGGACAGAGCAGCAGGAGGGCAGCATCAGCCTAATACAGCAGGAGGGCAACACCAGCCAGTTAGAAAAAAATGAACCACATGGAGTGTAGGGGGCTGCATATTAGAATAGTCAAGTTGAATATTTCCAACTGCATATCCTAAATAAATTAGACCTGCACAGAAATATGGGCAATGATAGCCCCCCACGTGGCACAAATAGCAATAGAAGTGAAAGCTGCCCATGTGTGCTCCGGTAAAGCTCTGAACATTCAGATGGTGCATTATTTCTGTCATATTTAAACCTGTCGCTGTGAGCTAGGCCTGCGGATAGATGTAAATGTCCCTGTCAGGACTTTTTAATAATATTGCTAGTATTGTCTACATAGCAGTGATTTTTTTTCACTCTGACAAATACAACTCCCTCTGCTTTATTTTCCTCTTTAAAGTTGGCATTTGTGTCACCTGATGGTGGTGATGTGGGACTGAACTTCTGTGAAGTGTCAGCCTATCCACTAACCTATCAGAAAGGGATAGAAGAGATGGCTACCTTGAGGATACTACCCAGGATGCCACCTGGAGCAGGACAAGTCCAGTCATCCTCAACTTTTATCTTGCCAGAATAGACCCCAACTCTCTTGAATTGTCATACTAGGTGTGTGGCTCCTTGCATTAAAGTGTGTGAGTTTGTTCATTTATCCATGCCTCCGCTGCTCTGCTTCTGGAAGTCTGTGATGTTGGCTGGTGCTCTTTGGGCAGCTGTTGGCAGTAACACTGCCTGGATGTTGTCCACCTGCTTCTCTGTCCATAGATGCCTGATATTTCACCTGCTGTCACTCTGGCTATGTCTTTTCTTTCTTCTGTGGCAACTGGCCTGCTTGCAGGTTGATTTGCTGCATGCAGTGCTTTTCCTCTCCTGATGGCATACCTTAGGCTAGAAATTATACTGAGTTTTCCATCTCACAAGGGTGCAAAGCAAAACCTGTTGAATGAAGCAGAATTCTCCTGATGATTTCAATGGAACAGTGAATCATATCTTAAATCACTGATGCTGTGTTAGCTCTTGGTGCTCAAAATATCTTTTTTTCATCACTATGTGCTCAAAATAATATGCATCCAGGAATAGCTTTTAATCAATTATCAGTTATATTTTCCTAGAGATATCCCTGTTCCTTTATTGAGATTTCCCAACATTTCTGCTTCCAGGCTTCATCTCCTCTTTAAGCATCCCTCTTGAGAATGTGTCTCTAACAATTTTAACCTGATGAATGTTCCTTCTCATAGAGTGCCCTGTTCTGNATAAGATCCATATGTAGGAAAAGAGGAAAAAACAGCCCCACACTTGCTTGTGTGATTGCTTTGTTGTTGTTGTTGTTTAGGTTTCTAAGAAACAGATGCATGGTTTTCATTTGGGGAAAGCATACATCTGTTCTGCCCAATTCTCTCCAGAAATCCATAATTTTCCAGTAAGAGCTTATTCAATTACATTTGAAAATAAGAAATTTCTCTCCATCATTTGTGTACACACAGACATGTGTTACATGGAAAAATGGTCATTTTGATACAGTGAGGAATTGTTTTCTCAGCAAATCCATAAGAGTTTGCAAAATTATATATACATATATATATATATATATATAGGTTAGAAGAAGAAAAGAGCGAGTATCAAGGAATTTACTAATCTGTGCAAGGATATCTGCAGAGTTGGAGCCGTTAGTCTCATATTGAAATGGCACACAGTTTAACAAGGCTGAAACCAATAAGATTGTCTAGAGATTTCTGTGTAAGGTTTCATAAAGTTGTAATTCCCATCTACAAATTGCTTATACTATTCAATAGAATTCTGTAACAGGGATATTATTGTTATTTCATATATTCTGTGGGATGGGTTAAATGTTTCATAGGGACATAATCATTCTTTAATTTTATAGTAAATTTACAGGTCTTCTCCGGATGGGAAGAAGGTGAAGTCATTTTATGTTCTGTATGTTAGTCTACTTTGGAGTCTACTTGAAAAAAATTACATGGTCTGTTTTTTCAATTGCTTCTTGTTTTGAAAAGAAACAAGTACTACAACATAACTTGTAATAGCATGGGACATATTCATATTTGCCCATTTCAGGGTTTGGATTAAAGTATCTTCCATTAAAGTATCTTCCTTTGGTTAGGAAATTTTTATCTTCAGCTTAGGAAGAAAAGATGAAAAAAGTACATAGTCAGTTGTCAAATCTTAGTGCAGAAAGAATTTAAGAGTACATCAAGAAGAGTAAACCTAGTAATTTGTTCCCCTTCAGGATGAAGATCCTACAGCAGTGATGCATTTTGGAAATAAATTTGAAGCAGGTGGACAGAGCAGCAGGAGGGCAGCATCAGCCTAATACAGCAGGAGGGCAACACCAGCCAGTTAGAAAAAAATGAACCACATGGAGTGTAGGGGGCTGCATATTAGAATAGTCAAGTTGAATATTTCCAACTGCATATCCTAAATAAATTAGACCTGCACAGAAATATGGGCAATGATAGCCCCCCACGTGGCACAAATAGCAATAGAAGTGAAAGCTGCCCATGTGTGCTCCGGTAAAGCTCTGAACATTCAGATGGTGCATTATTTCTGTCATATTTAAACCTGTCGCTGTGAGCTAGGCCTGCGGATAGATGTAAATGTCCCTGTCAGGACTTTTTAATAATATTGCTAGTATTGTCTACATAGCAGTGATTTTTTTTCACTCTGACAAATACAACTCCCTCTGCTTTATTTTCCTCTTTAAAGTTGGCATTTGTGTCACCTGATGGTGGTGATGTGGGACTGAACTTCTGTGAAGTGTCAGCCTATCCACTAACCTATCAGAAAGGGATAGAAGAGATGGCTACCTTGAGGATACTACCCAGGATGCCACCTGGAGCAGGACAAGTCCAGTCATCCTCAACTTTTATCTTGCCAGAATAGACCCCAACTCTCTTGAATTGTCATACTAGGTGTGTGGCTCCTTGCATTAAAGTGTGTGAGTTTGTTCATTTATCCATGCCTCCGCTGCTCTGCTTCTGGAAGTCTGTGATGTTGGCTGGTGCTCTTTGGGCAGCTGTTGGCAGTAACACTGCCTGGATGTTGTCCACCTGCTTCTCTGTCCATAGATGCCTGATATTTCACCTGCTGTCACTCTGGCTATGTCTTTTCTTTCTTCTGTGGCAACTGGCCTGCTTGCAGGTTGATTTGCTGCATGCAGTGCTTTTCCTCTCCTGATGGCATACCTTAGGCTAGAAATTATACTGAGTTTTCCATCTCACAAGGGTGCAAAGCAAAACCTGTTGAATGAAGCAGAATTCTCCTGATGATTTCAATGGAACAGTGAATCATATCTTAAATCACTGATGCTGTGTTAGCTCTTGGTGCTCAAAATATCTTTTTTTCATCACTATGTGCTCAAAATAATATGCATCCAGGAATAGCTTTTAATCAATTATCAGTTATATTTTCCTAGAGATATCCCTGTTCCTTTATTGAGATTTCCCAACATTTCTGCTTCCAGGCTTCATCTCCTCTTTAAGCATCCCTCTTGAGAATGTGTCTCTAACAATTTTAACCTGATGAATGTTCCTTCTCATAGAGTGCCCTGTTCTGCGTTTCACTTTGCTGTTTTTCCAGTGCAAGTGGTTTCCTGCTGTTGGAAAAAATACTCCTCCAGTGAAGACATCCTCCCTTTAGCCTTCTGGGAACAGATTGGAATTTTTGAAAGAGAAAGCTTATCTACTGGACCTTTTAAATGAGTTGCTGGAGTTTCCAGGCAGTCCCAGGGCTCTTCTCTGTCCTCTCAGCAGATTCAACAAATCAACAAGACACTCAGCATGTTTTACTCTCTCCTCTTTATTTCACTTCTTCACAGAGGAGCCTGAGATAGAGGAAGAGTCTGTCCACAACTAATTCCTCAGTGAGCAGTGGTCTCTTAACAGTATTTCTTAAATAATTACAGAGTTCTGTTACACAATCTTGTACCACATGTGCCTTTGCAGTGTCCACCTTCTGAAAGTCTTTCCAGTTTAATTATTTGAGCATCAACGTCTGTCTTCTAACCATAGCTCCAGAAGTTGAACATTAAACTATAAAGCATCATCTGAAAATTGACAGGTAATTTAGACTAGAACCATGTTTCTAAAACTTTGGTGTAATGATTTTCTTATTATTAGGTTAGATGAGGCTGACAATAGAGACATCAAACAGATTTAGATATATTTTCTCTATTTCGATAAAGAATAGAACATATGACCAGAATTAATTAATAGTAACACGAGCTTTGGAGCTTTTGGGATGTGTTCTGTGAATATTGGAGAAGTACAGAAATAGGATTCCAGGATGGAACATTAGAACATGTGTGATGGAGCCTGTCCAGTCAAACAGGTGTGGCAGAGCATCTTTGTTAAGCTAATGCCATGCATAGACCCCAGCTCCTCCTACCCAACTGCACCACAGGCCATGCAGAAAGCAAGAACATTAGCAATACTGAGATTATTACATTGCACTCTCAATTGTGAGGACATTGCTTTCCCAGCAGTCTCCATTTTTAGACCACCTAAGCAATAAAATAACTTGGCTAACTACAAAAAGGCAAACCTCACTAGCAAATAATCGTCATAAAATTTGAGGCTTTCAGTTAGAAGAAAATATGTAGAAATAGAACAGAAAAGAGATAATATATGCTAAATCAATTTTATGTTCATAAAAGTTATTCATAGACACTCATCATTAACCTTCCAGCAGAAAATTACCTGGGTTTTTGGCTTCTGCTCCACTATGCTTTATTTCTTTTAGGGCCCACACCTTGTCTCAAGGTCATGATTTCTGAGGATTTTCAGGGGACTGCTGCTAATTGTCATTCATGAGGTCTGTCTGCCAAAATGTCCCAAACAGGTCCATATTACTTACTATGATACTAAAATAGATGAGGTTTGGGTTCATGACTTTCTTGGTCTAGTGGTTGTTTGGCGTATTTTTGCACTTCAAAGTTTTGCTCATATGTTTACTGATTTACTAATCCTCCTCCTCCCATATATGATGATGAATGTAATGTCAGGTAATGGTCTCAACTGATATCCTTAAGCTTTCACAGTTAGGCTTCCATGTGGAAGTTGATCTAGTAAGTAAAGCACCTACAGAATGGATTTAACAAATGGGCTTGCATTTTTCGTAATGACAGGAGATTTTGCAGGATATGTGACTTCCTTCACAGGTTAAACAGTTTGAATTATACTACTCCAGGAGCAAAAGGTCAGCTCCGTCAGTTTTGTGAAAGACAATTGTTGGGAATGCTGTGGGCACAAGCTCTAGTTCAACCACACCAGTCAAGAGAAATTTAGTGATACACTCCCAAGACTAGGCTAAGGAAATAGCAGGAGGATGGAGGAGTTAAAAAGAGAACTTATCACATTAAAAAAAAAAATAGAAACCTCCAACTAGTTAACCTGGATTGATTCTTTTTCTAAGAGCTCCTAAAATACAATGGATGATCCAGGGACAGAAAACCAAAATACTTTTCAATAACCATATATCGACTTATCCCTTGAAAAATATATGAAGTTCAATGTGATGGGAGCCAGGTTAAAAATGATTGATATGTGTATGCTAATATGGAAATTAAGCTTTCTGAAACTATTCTCTTATTAAAACAAAGTTTCTCAAAAATACTCTTTTGGTACTTTAAGGAAAAAAACATGCATTTCTAGAAAGGTAAACAATTTCAAAAGCTGTTTTAGCCAGCAGGGTTAGATATTCCACTTGTTTTCTGGATCTTCTCACAATAAGAAGAGAACAAAACAGAGGAACAGTGCAACCCCTGATGAATGAGAAAGAAAATCAACAGGGCAACAAGTCTTAAACACAATTGACAAAAATTTACCTGCTTCAACTGACACTTCAATATTGACTTTATATAATGTGGAAAACAATCATATCAGAAATAGCAATATACAGTATCACTAACTGAAAGCAGCACAAATTGAGTGCAAACAACATGAAAAGAGAAAGTCACCAGTCCAGTTAGTCAATAAAGATCACAATTTTCAAGGACCATGCCTGAATCACTGTTAATAATCAGGCTCCCAATTTACAACAGATGATATTGTGCAGTTGGTGATTGATAATCCTTTTGGGCGTAATGTCGGTTCTTCCTTGAACCATGAAGACACAGTTTGTGTGTGTTTGAGGGCTCATAGATTGGTGAACTCCACAGTTCACCAACTGCCTAAATTGCTTTCTATTGAAAAAAAAAGTTTTTATTTGGGGGAGGGGATGAACCAATTCATGATATTTCTCTGTTCTCTTGGGGTTTTTTTGTAAGGTATGGAGGTGAATTCGCAACACATTGAACATAAATGTAAAAGCTATTAGAAACAATTGTTCTGTAATAAAACAGAATGTTGCTAGAGCACAAACATCTGTCACTCATGTAGACATCATCCTGTAAACCCATCTAACTAACACCATTTTCCCTTCTGATTGTATCAGGATAGCTTGCGGCAAGACAGTGATTTGAGTGACAGACATCCAATCTGGAACAGTGTTATGCATACTTATGTTTGTTTACAGGGCCTCATCACTCCTGAAAGATGTAAATTTTAAAATTGTCTTTTATTGAGAAAAAAAATGATGAGTAAAAGACTGTTACATTGGGACATAGAATCAAAGTTGTTGTAGGGCTCTGACTTTCATAAAAATTTCACCAGGGTTTTCAATTGACTTTCTAGTTTTCTAATGAAAAAGAGCCTGAATAATTTAAATATAGACCACAATTTCTATCTAATACTCATGCTATATCAACACAATATAAGAGACAACACTCAAGATACAGCTTAACTTAATCCTCCTCCTCCTAGACTTTGATTACGATCTTCAAAACAGCTATAGAACCTCTATATTAAAGGCAGATTTTCCCTATCTTCCTACTAAATTAGTCTTAGATTTCTGGAATGCAACCTTAATAAGCTTAATCAATGAGAATTTAATTTTTGTATGTGTCCTCATCTCCATAATGAAAATTGACTACTTATTTAAAATTTGTAGACGCAGGGCACTGGAGACTTTTTTGCAATTCAAGATATTAAAAACCATTTCTATGTAAAATGGTTTTCAATTTTTCTGTTATGCGTCTGTTACAACAAATCAGTTTCCAATTCTGACATGCCTGTGAAGAATCAGACAGTTTTGTGGTATAGGCATTACATCCAAATACTTATACTTTCGTTTCAGTCCTATTTGACTGTATCTGTAGTTTCTTTGTAGTGTACCAGATGTAATGGGTCACATATCTTGCATAAACAGAGCTTTGTGCCCTGAGATCTGCAATGTAGGCGAAATACAGTCCCTTGCCAATAGAACCATGCTCTCCCTTTAATGATACCAATCTGTAAGTTGGCATTTTGCATTATGTGCTTATTTGTCAAGCAGTAAATTGATTTGTTCGAGTGAGAAAGAGAATAATGTGCAATGTAATAATCTTGAACTACTGTAGTGTATGACAGAAAGGTTTAGGTGCTTATTTTCCAAAGGCCACGCTCTTATTTCAAATTTGTGCCTTTCAACCTGAAATAAAAAAGGGGAAAGTAAGGTAATTTCTACCTGATCACTGTTTCCCTACCCTAAGCCCTGTAATCTGGTGTCCATCAGGTAACTGGCACAGTCAGCTGACTTCTTTCAAAGCTGTGTTCATTTTCTCTTTCTTCCTTGTGGCTTTCTGCAGAGGCAGCCTGTGAAGACCACAGAAGGTAGGTGAAGTGTCAGTGAATATCTTGGTAAGGATCTCTGGATGGAGTGTTTTACAAGGCAGGAGAGGAAACCTAAAGTTACTTGGGAAAAAGTTAACTGAATGGTAGTAATGTTTAATTGATGTTAACCATTAGTTTTAAATTAGAGATTAAATCTTTATATGATGAACCAGACTATTTCATCTCAAACATTTGTCCAGGACACCAGACCAACAAATATTCATAATTATGTTTGACTATTTTTTTTGTTGTGATAACTATTGATTCTGCTATAACAGTGCTCCTTTTCACAGAGATACAATGCTCTGTCTGGAGCAGTTTTTCGTTTTGAAGACTATGTTACCTTACTAAATGATTAGTGTCTGGTTTTCCCATAGTAATTGTAAAGCAACCTTCCCCAGTGGCTTCTCCTCCTCCTCCTGAAGTCACTGATTTACGGCCCATTTTGGATCACAGGTTTGTATCATGTCTATTACTTATTTTGTTTCTTTTGTATTATTGTTACTGTTGTGATACAGTACAGAGCATCTTTTCGTGAACCCTATGGGCATTGGTTAAAAAAACACTGTCTTTTCCTTCGCAAGTTTAAAATTACTCACCCCATCCAAAGGCAGAAAATATGTGAAGAAAACTGAAACCATTGTAAGAAATAACTGTGTAATAGTGAAGTGATTATGCTTCCCATCAGAGAGGCAGACCAAAATGTGAAAATGTCATCAAGTATCTTGGGAAAGACATTTTTTGAAATTACAGCCAGATTTACGCTTCAGCCAGCAAAACTGGTTAAATGAGATGTACCCTGATTCTTTGTACAGTGAAAATCGGAGGTCTCTTAAATATCTTCTAGTCTGAAGGGAAAGCTATGGAACTGCATTTTTGTGACTGAATTAAACTGTTCTATTTCCTAATTTTGTTACAGGCTTTGTCAGAGGAATGACTGAATGTCTGCTTATTAGTCCTGATCTCAATCTTTATCTCAGGAGACTTTTATCATAATGAGTGTTAATTCTATGAAATTAATTGAGAGGTGGTTATTTTCATCTCTGAATGGTGTGTATTTTTGATTGACTGGTCAGTGACAAGTCTCTTCTCATTTTCACTGTAATAGAGCTATGAAAAGGAAAAGAAGTGAAATAGTTGGCCAATTAAGTTATACAATAATGACAAGGTCAGGCCAAAGAGAGCACATTGTGGTAGTTTACAAATTACTAAGACATTTGGATTTTTCGTGTTCCTGACAGAAATTGTAATGAAAATAGAAAGTGACACATGGATCTATTAACATGACAGCACAATAAAAGGGAGGATAAATAATTTTAAGCATACAAGTATACATCAAAATAAATTGAAAGGATCAGAGAAAAATCCCTCCAGAGAATTCTGACTCTTTCCAAAATAAAACAATACACCATAGAAAATATATATTTTCCATTTCCTCCTCAATCCATGTCTTTTGCAGTTAGTTTCCTGTATGTCAGGAAAAATTTTTCCTTACTTTATCTCTTCAATCTGCCCTATCTCTGAGTAGGACTGTTGAGTCATGCAAAGATGATACAATTCATTGTGTACTGCTCATTGTAATCTTGTAACACTGATGTAATGCATTTGAATTGCTTTGCCAAGGAACGAGCAGCTCTCATCATCAAAAATGTGTGAAGCTATGCCAGTAAGAAGTGACATGTTTATAAATAAGGAACAATAGAGTCATACTGAACCTAATCCTGCAAACATCCTGCATATTACGTCAGTCTAGTTGAACTGCTTTATCCAATAATCTTATGGGAAAAGAAAGATCAGGACTCCTGTCTTAAAGTTTAGCAGAAAAAAAAAAGCTTGGAGGAAGAGATTTTTTACCTCTACCTGTTTCCAATGTGACCTGTGGCTATGGTACAATAGTGTGTTGATAATTGTGAAGGCTTTGTTCTGTTTTACCTTTATAAAATAAGAAAAATACTTCATCTGAACATGTTATCAATATATACAACCTCTTCAGATATCTGGGATACTCTGAGTTTTTTAACATTGGTGTTGTCCATTAACTATCTTGTACAGTACCTGCACAAAAAGTTCACGTGAACAGATGACAATGATCCAGCCATAATATATATTAAGTCTGTGGTCAAAGAAGGAAAACAAATAGGCTTCATGCTGACTTTCCCCAAGATCTTTGCTTCAAATTCTATGAAATGAAGATGACCCCTAAAACACACAGGGAGAAGTTAAGGGATATTTAAAAGAATGCTGCGTGAGAGGCATCATTCTAAGCCTCCTCTTCTATACTAGCACCATTCACTTTGCACCTACCCAAAGCCTTTCTTTTGGGCCCACCCTGTGATGTTCCCAATGAGTGTGGCCAGCATAGAACTCTGTACATCAAAGAAATCTCCAGCTGTCCTGTTCAAATAGATCCTCATTCTTTTGGCACTATTGGCACAGTACAAAGGAAAAAACCAGGGTCAAACTTCAATACTGCATTGAAGAATATTCTCACACTATTGCTCAGCTCATGCAAGTACAGAAGCCTTATCCAAGGACTTCAGGTTATTTTGCCAAAAAAAACCCCAACAAAAAAAAAAAAAACCCACAAAAAAAAAAAAAAAACGAAAAAAACCCAGAGCAAACAAACTGTTTTATTTGCAGATTTTCACCTAGTCTGATGCAACTATGTGCTGCCCAAGGTCAAGTTCCCAAAGAAGGGATCTTTTACAGAATCACAATATCTTAAGGGTTGAAAGGGACCTTAAAAGATTATCTAGTCAATCCCTGCCACAGCAGGGCCACCTAGAGTAAGTTACCCAGGAACTTGTCCAGGCAAGTTTTGATTGTCTTCAAAGAAGGAGATTCCACAACCCATCTGAGTAGCCTGTTCCAGTGCTCCCTCACCCTCACAGTGAAGAAGTTTTTACTTATGTTTCTTTAGAACCTCTTACGTTCCAGTTTGTACCTACTGCCCCTTGACCTATCATTCAACATCAAGAACAGCCTGGCTCCCTCCTCCTGACACCCACCCTTTTTGTATTCATAAACATTAGTAAGATCACCTCCCAGTCTCCTCCAATCTTAAGAGCCCCAGATCCTTCAGCCTTTCATCACAAGGGAGAGGGGGAGGAGACCCTCTCTCAATCTACTGCCCACACCCCTTTGAATACAAACCCTGATGCCACTGGCCACCTTGACCACGAGGGCACATTGCTAGCTCATGCTCATCCTGCTGTACACCAGGACCCCCCTGTCCCTTTCCCCTACACTACTCTCTAACAGTTCATTCCCCAATCTGTACTGGTACATGGGGTTATTCTTTCCCAGATGCAAGACTCTACACTTGCCCTTGTTGAATTTCATTAGATTTCTCCCTGACCAAATCTCCAACCCTTCCAGGTCTTGTTGAATTGCAGCACAGCCTTCTGGTGAGTCAGACGCTCCCCCCAGTTTAGTATCATCAGCAAACTTGCTGACAGTGTCCTCTGTTCTCTCATCAGGGTCATTAATGAATATATTGACCAGTATCAGTCCCAAGTTTTATGTCTGTCCTTGTCAGGGAACAGTTATCATCTTGTACACAGTATGATCACTGTGCCAACAACCTGCTGTTTTTTGAATACTTTAATACGGTCACTTTCCCAGCATTATTGTTTTCTTTTGTTGCCTTATGTAAATGTGACAAATTAGCCCTGCTGCTACTGTTACAATGTTTTAGAATAATAGGATACACAGTCTTCTGCAAGCTAAGTTTGTAACACATTCCACAGAAGCTGACACATTCAGGTGTCAGGATTCAGACTGTTCAGTTATTTCCTGTTCTTGTGATAGCAAATTTTGTGGGATTTTGACACCTTATCTTTCCGTCTCTCGCTCTTATCCTTTCGTGCCTTGTGGTAATGAAGAAGAAACTTTCCATCCAATGTCTTTGGGTAGCAGATCTGAGTGGTTTTCTCAAGACAGTTCATGAAAAAAGAAAGATGGCAAAGAAAGAATGAATTAATGTGGGCTTTTTTCCTGGTTTAATATTAAAAAGGCAGTACATCTCCTATATATCATCTGCAAAATTCATCTTCTTCATACAGATTCTGCATCTTTTTAGTGAGCGCAGTCGGTATCTGCAAGTAATATTGGATATATCTGTTGTTTCAAGAGGTGTTATTAATGTGCTGTCTTTGTTTCACATTGTGAATTTCAGAATTTGATCGGACTGAAGATCATCAAACATGAGAAAAATTTAAAGCTGCAATAAATATCTTTTTTCAGCTAGGAATTTTCTGTGAGTTCTTATAAAAATGCATTGTAAGCTCTGACCTCTGTATCAAAGAACAGTTTAGGTCAGCAGGGATCTCTGAAGATCACCTAGTGCAAACAGCTGTTTTGACAACGGTCAAATACAGCATGTTGCACTGGGCATCATCAGCTGGATTTTGAATATCTGAAGGTATGGAGACTCCTAACCCTCTGTGGGCAACCTGTTTCTTCATTTGATCACCTGCACAGAAGAAAAAAAAATAATAATTAAAAAAAAAATAACCCAAGCAAGGTTTTCTTACATTTGAATGGAATTTACAATATTTCAGTTCATGCTCATCACTTCTTGTCCTACCATTGGGCACCACTGAGAAGAGTCTTTATTCCCTTCATCAGGTATTTATATACATTGGTTGGATCTCCCCTGAGCCAACTCTTCTCCAGGCTGAGCAGTTCCATCTCTCAGGGTTGATTGATATAGCTGATGCCCCAATCCATCCATCACCTCCATGACTCTTTGCTGATGCTTTTTAATGTTACAGATCTACGTGTTACCAAATTAGAGACTGGTTAAGATCCCATTCCAGGCAGGTTTGTCTCTCTTTTTCAGAGAAAGGGACATCCCTGGAGCTTTTTAGATGGCAGACGGTGAACCTTCTACATTGGAATGGGGAAGCTTTTTCTGCTAATCAATGTATGTAAATGCTCTTCTCAGAAATTCATGATTTATACTCAGATAAATTAATTCATCCATGCTTCCCCCAGAGTACTTTTCCCTCCAAACAGTGGAAGAATAAGAGACAGATCACAAAGTCAGCATGCTTCAACTGACAAAAGAATTGGTTTACAGTGTTCCTATCTAAGTCATATACTGACGGCAATAATGATCTGTCACAACATATATCTTCAGAGTAATTTCCCCCATACTCATCCAGATGTCAGGAACATAACACAGAAAGAGAAGATATGAGTGGAACAGTAGATGGCAGAATATCTTACACAACCCATGCTTCTGACCCTTAAACTTCCCACTGAACACTGTCTTCTTTTAGGCATTCTTTGAATTATTTTTTCATAAATAATGTTAGTTAGATCCTTACTGAGTAACCAATTGTGTTTTCACAGCTACTGGACTACTGTAAAGAATATTCTTTCTCCCGGGCAAGGTTGATAAAAAGTGCAGAAAGGCAGTGCATCTCAATTCTCTGTCACTGCTGGCTTCTTGAGCCTGAGTGGACACACACCAAGGACTTTGAAGATACAATGAGTGAACCTGTGCAGAGTGAAAAGCGAAAGGACATTGGAATTCTGGAACCTAACATTGTCCTAAGTAGTAACTAATAAAGGACATTAAAATTCACCATGAATGAGAACTCATGGTTAAATGTACTAAAGGTTTTCCTCTAAAATATGTTTGATAGGATTTTTTTTTATAAATAATAACAGAACATAGCATAAAACAATGTTGCAAGCCAGTGTCAATGTACAGTGTGAAGTTTAATGTATGCACTCTGACAGAGAAAGCAAAAAGTATGCCCAAGGATAAATTTCTCATTAAGTTGACTAACAGAACTGCAAAAGTTATGGAAGAGAACTGGGAACACTGCTTACAATATATATTTTATTTATTTTCAAATATTCTGCCACTTTTGTACACTCACACAATATTTGCAAAAACATCTGTTTCTCCCTTCCTTCAGCTCAGTAGTCTTCATTGCTATTTTCTCATCCCCGGTACAATCAGTAATTTTAATTATTTCAATTATCATATACTCAGCTAAGAGCTTAGCTTCAGTAGATTAAGCTGAACCCAGTTTGCTTTCATTATTTTCTATTTGTTCCACTCATTGCAAATTGTCCCCTTTAGTTGTTATTATTTTCCGTTAAGTTTTATGAATTCTACGAATCCTTTCTTGGAATATCCAGCAATGCATATATTTAAACTAAGTCTATTTTCTCTAGTTATTCTACACCATTAATTTTCACTGCAAAAAAAAATACAGCCCAAATGACCATATGGCTTAATTTCTCAGTTCTAAAAACAAATACCCAGTGGCTATTTTCCTTAAACATCCCTGCAGAGGAGGGAGTTGTCTACCTTCCTCATGCCATTGTTATATCATCCTTTTCTTTTTTTCTCCTCTGTCATATCATTTCTTAATATTCTTTTTTTAATTTCCTCATGCAAAATCTATGTATACACTACCTACCTCTTACAATGTGGCATGAGCCTCAAATGATTCATCTAGTTCTCTTAGCAGGGAAAAGCAGATGTGGGATTCAGCCATAAACCTTGCTCAAAAGGCAACAAAACAATATTTGTTCTGAGCTCATCACATGGTATGTCCAACAAACAAGGCACAGACAGGCATCTCCCATTTTTCCTTGTGTATTTGAGATACGTAAACTTTGTGGCTCTCTGTGGGTACCCTTTTTCCTTACGTGACTGTTTTCTGAGTGCTATTAGCTAAATAGCTGTGTCCATCATTCTGTTCCATCTGCTTTTGAAGTATAGTGGGCCTCTGTGCGCTTGCTGCATGTCTCAATCTTGAACCAGTGTAAGACAGGGTCTTAACTACCCCATGTATCGTAAAATATAGCTGTAACTCACAGCCTAAGCAGGACTCTCTCCAGACCAGACTGCTTTCGTAGAAGATCTGGTTCCTCAAATCAGGCATCTATAAATAAATTACTCCACTAATTATTGCAGATCTCTTGCCAACCTCATGAAGATCAAAATTTTGAGCTTAGCTGCCAGAGTTTTTTCTTAGCATAACCTACTATTTTTAAATCTGTTTATCACTAGCTTTACATTTACTATTTAAAATAGAATTTAAACTGTATGGGTTATTTGCTTATAAATATATATTTTACAAAGATGGATCCAGGAAGGCTTTGGTGGTAAATAGTGGGTCTTTGCTTATTTTCATTCTTCAAGCACTGAAATTTTTTGTGAGGTACAGCACCTGTTGCCATAGCAGTCACAGATTTCTGGCATTCCATATGATAGTAATTTAATATCTGTGACAAGAAAGAAGAGGAAACGATGCACTGTATGTACACATAATCAAAAAATCTTCAGATATAATTATTTTAAGAGACTTAAAAAGTTGAAAGTGCAATAGCAGTGCATAGCTTTGTCTTGCTTTGGAGCACAGACAGCATTGACTTGCTGGTTAGCACAGCACAAGTCATCTCAGATAAATAAATAATGAATGTCACCATTAAAAAATTATCTTCTGTGTGACAGACAACAAAGTATTAATAGAAATTCAGTACAGTAAAAATGGAAGAGAGCAGATTCAAGAGCCGAGAGGCATTTCCGTGCAGATATTGCTAATGTTTTGATGTGAGGTAATTTCAAATAACAAGTACTGGTTGTGCCAGTAATGACTCAACTCAGACCTTTTCCTATCACATTGCAAAATGAGGTCATCGACAGCAAGGAACAGACAAATGACAAAAGTTCCCTGCAAATACCAGTGAACTTCGATTGTACTTTCAACTCAAGACACATTCAAACTTGTGAATGTGCTGAGTCCTTGAAGGTGGCTTGGCTGCTGCAGACGCACACAGAGCTGTCCAGTAGATGTGGTGAGATGTACTGGGGAAAGCACTAAATTTCACACATCAGCATTTTGTTAACACCTATGTAGAGTTAATAGACACATTTTTATACCTGTTTGAGATATCTTAACATTTCTATTCAGTAATTAATGTTAAGAAGAATCTCTAAAATTTGGAAACTTTTTTTTTTTTTAAAAATATAATACTGTATTTGTTCAAAAGTACATGGCTCATTTTTTCTGATCCTATTCTTCCTCCTTGGAGAACTGCTGTTACTGTTTCATTATCTTTTTAATCATCTGCATCTGTTGGCTTAAAAACTGAGCTTGTGGAACACTGGTTTTCAAGTGTACAATATCTAACATCAAAATTCATACTAATTGCAGCAGAACAATAACATAATCACAACATAGCAAGAACTGGCAAATTTGCATTAATTGGATCAGGTCAGTGCTGCAAGCAAAACTGTCTCACAAACTCACTTCTCCCAGGAATCACTACTTTGTTGGCAGCAGCTTGCATACAGGAAAAAACAATCAGTGCATGTTTGTTTTAGCCAAGCTGAGGTACTAGCAGCACACGGATGAAGCCTGCTGCTAAGGAGAAGTAGATGGGTCAGTGTTATCTGAAAGACCAGGCGTAAACATTAACCTGCAAATTTCCTAAGTGAGTCAAAACAGCTTGTGATCTAATTTACAAATGTGAGTTTCTGACAAGATGTTCAATTTATGTCCCATAAAATGTGCCACTCTGTAAAAAGAGAAAGAGATGAGAAAGGGTAGGAGGGAATGTTTAAGTTTCCATGTCTCTTTAAAGGGGAGGAAAGGGCAATTTAACTTTGAGAGTGTGGTAAGAGGGTTAATTCAGGAGAAGTTCTGCAATTTATTCTCCTTCTCTGTAATGTTGGACCTTAGGGCTTAATGTAATGGAATGTGATTTAGAGTTCTGAATGTGCTAATTTTGTAATTCAGGTGTCCTGTGGAGAGACTGTGTTCATGCCAGCTGTCTGGGGAATTAAATGCAGCTGATTTGTGTTGGGTAAAATGTGTAGTTTTCTGGGTAAAATGTGTAGTTTGCTTCAAGCCAAAATTGTTGTAAAATTTAAACCAATGTATTTTTCTCTCTTCTTAATTTAAAGTATGGGACACAGGTGAGCCTGAGGGGAGTTAGCAAGGGCTCCCACATACTTCCTGGTGTTTGGTATAGAAAATTCCCATATTATGAAATTATAGCTCTTGATAACCAGTGTAAACCAGTTTTGTTTGCAATGCTACTCTTCTGTTTTCCTTTGCTTTTGCCTTGCTTTGGGTATTTTGTATTCATCGAATGCCAATTACAGCAGGATTTTGAGTGTCACACTAGCTGCAAACATGAGATGGCCAGTTTCTCCAGAAGAAATTCTTATGTTAAGTATCCATTTAATTTTCTTCCATGATAGATATCTTGAATGGGAAAAATCGTTTCAATAATGTTCTTGAGTCAAACTGAAATTTGTCAACATTGCTGTGAAATGGTGAACTAACAGCTCCTGCCTGCCGTAAGGTGGATCCTCAAGTGTTAGTTCAACAAAGTAAGCCGAGTTTGCCAGATGAGTAGCACAGGCCTGAATTACTTATTTATTTCAAAACATGTCCTCAGGTTATTACAAAATGTGGTTCTAAGAAATAAAAGACTATATCTTTGGCTTATGTAAATCAGAGTTTTTCCATGTGAAAGTGTGCTGATTTATGCCTGTTAAAGAGCTGGACCACTGTTCCTCAGGCTACAGAAATGCTTGTTGCTTTACAAATGATTCTGCATCTAAATGGCATCATCACACCGTAACACCTGACCTGAGAGGTGAAATTGGTTATTTTTATTGAAATATTGAAACAATTATAGTTCTATCTTTATTGATTTCCTTCAGCTGTCATGTGAAAACATTTTAAGAAAGCAGGAAGATGAAGTTGCCTTTTTATATATTTTTGCAAGAGTACTACCTTTTCAAAATACAGCAAAGACCTCTTAAATAGAAATGCTGTTGAATAGCAAATGAAAGGTGCTTGGTTTATTTTTTTCTCCACCTCCTCTTAGTCCTTTTACCATGTCTTTTGGGGGATGTGTGTAGGAAAATTTCTTCAGTCTTTTTAATATTAAAACAAAAACTTTGGAAGGAGAGAAAATTCAAAGATGCTAATAAAAGGACAGTGAATAATAGGATTTATGCAAACCTAGAAATATGTCAATTCTGCCATTCAATACGATACCCACACCCATTGGATTAACATTTTATGATCCATGTGCTTTTTTTGTTTTTACACAACAATAGTCTGTATTTGTTGCTTTTGCTAGAGGGG
This sequence comes from Urocolius indicus, assembly GCA_013401255.1. NCBI lineage: Eukaryota > Metazoa > Chordata > Aves > Coliiformes > Coliidae > Urocolius > Urocolius indicus. The sequence goes on from WBNH01010368.1 coordinate 118,493, forward strand.
AGATGGATTTTTCTGAAAATTCAAGGGAAGAAGTATGTGAAAGAGATGCATGTGCTTTGAAGTAACATTAAAATCAATTTCTGTTAGAACAGACACAAGCTGATTTTATTTTGTTATGTTTAAACATGACTTAAAATAATTTCTTTACTAAATCATTTTGAAAATACCAGTATGTATGTGATGTGAGAATGTGGATACATACTAATATTCCACTAATATCTGACAGATAAAATTTCATTCCTAAAATGGCAATGCCTGACACTGTGATAGAAACAGCTTGTTTCAGAGTGGATAAAACAGAAGATGAAAGTTGCCCTTAATGGAAATTAAAATTGCTTCAAATTGCAAAATGATCACTTTCTGACTTCACTATACTTCAAAGCTTTGCATACTGGTACATTTAGTTGCATATATTTTTATTCAAAGTTCAAGAAGTTATAATGCATCCACTTCCTTCTATATTACCTATGACTGTTGAATTTAGTATTGGTTTAAAGTAACTGAATGTAATTCTCTTGGTGCTGCTTCCTAGTTAAATTATCCAATTAATAGATAAAGCAGATAACTGGTGCCAATTCTTGTTCATTCTTATGGACACTTCTTTCACAATATGGAGCTGCACAGTTCTGAGTTTTTGGGTTTTTTTTGGCTGAAATGTTTTTATTTCAAAACTGCAGATTGAAGACAAATATTTGGCAAATTGATTATCTGTGTACAGAGAAGAGTTCTAAGAAAGCTGTATCTTTTCACTTTTACTTTTGAAATAAAAAGTGGTCTGTATGGAAAAAAAAATCAATTAAAAAAAAGAAAATTCAGCATAAGAAATGATATTTCAAGAGGAACAAATTTTTTTTTTTCACTCTGTAGTGAGTTATTGGACATTTTTCAGTTAAGTATATGGACTTGACCAAAAAAATAAGGATTTATGACTATTTGATTGTTGCTATCAATAACAAAAAAAACCAGTTCTTTCCAAAGCTTTACCATAAACAAAACCAAGCAGTTCTTTTCAAAGTTGTACTATAAAAATAACAAAACTTTCTTCACATGACACATCTGTAATGAACACCTTTCCTCCTTTCTAAATTGTCCTTGAAATCCTTTCGCAGAAGTGAGAAGACCATCAATCAACCACTATTGGATAAGAGCTTATCTACATGATTACCAGAATATTAACCTGAATTAGCTATTAAAACAGTTGAGCTAAATCACTTTAAGAATTTATTGTAGACACTTGTATTCAAAATTAAATTGGTGATAATTTGATTTCCATCACTTCACAATATGATAACACTTTGCCATGTCACTTTCCACTGTAATCCTATCACAGCTTCTAAATGGACAAATAAATATGCTGTAGGAAGCAGTAGTGCTTATTCAAAGATCATCATTTCAGTATTTGATTGTCATTAAATTAAAGATATGGGAAAGTATTTGGAGTAATAAGCTATTGACTGTGAACCTTCATGCAAAATAAGGTCTTGACCACTTTGCATAAAAGTACATCCAGAATATATCTTCAAGATTCTGTTGCTGTTTCCACCATAGAATAATCCTCCCACCTAATTAAATTTTAGAGGGTTGTTTCCAAGTTTCAGGGCTGGGACAGTTTTATCTCGGTTCGTAATTATCTACTCTTCATTTATTTGAATAAGTAAGCTCTGTAAGTAGTTCTGGTGTCTTCAGAAGAAAGTAGCTACAAAAGCGCAAACTCTTATTTATCTTCTTCTGAGATGGATACTAAGTGTTGTGACAAAGTATCTGGTAAAAGAAAAGATGGCCTGTTTCTGACACGTGAATTAATCAGAATATAATTGTGTTAGATGCTTCATCTGCAAATCAGATCATAAACTTAATCCAAGCCTTTTTACAAGAGCTAACACATTTTGCCTTGAGTCAGAAATGTGCTGTTGCTACCATTGGTTATGCCCAAGGACTTTTAATATCTGGCATCAAGTTCAATTTTATTCAGTGACTGTAACAGAGATCAACCTTGTTTGATCCCTTACTTTTTCTTAGGGGAAATTAATTCCAAATGATGCAGCTGGATTGAAGAACTGAGAATTTAAATTTATCTTCTCTGCTGGGTGTAGGAAGATGCATATTTATAACACAAATAGAAAACTCTCTACATCCTGACTTCCCATATTTTCTACTTGCTACCAGCAGTTAAGCTTCATACTCTTAGCACTGACATCTCTAGAGGAGTTTTTATTTTTTTTTAAACTCTCATATCCAAGAGTTAATGATCTGGACACAGAATTTTATAAAGGAATATACTGTTAATTTGAAAATTAATTTAATTGTTATCTTGAATTGTGTCACAGGTAAAAAGAAATGTCTCTTCTGTTATCCATTATTTCTATCTGTTCGTTCTTGCTTGTTCTTCCTTGCTTGTCCAGGTTCTTCAGCTGTAGGTCATGTACTGTTTCTTTGCTTTGCAGTATGTCAAGACATATATACATCCTTTGTAAATATTTCTGAAAGCTACTTATGAAAGAAGACAACAAAGAAAATTAGCTGCCAATATTGATATTGCCTCATTTGGCCTGAAATATCAAAGCTAATTTGTTCACAGTTTTGTACAATCTCACCCACTAGAGAACTTTTTCTTGTGAAAACGTCAGTTTGCTTTAGCCAGAAGGCTCCTTTAACCTGAGAGAACCACCATCTTCTTGCCTGTTAGATTTAGTGATAGAGAGCAGAGTGTGCGTTCTCAGGCTCCTATGTCAAGCTAAGTATCTGCCTAACTTGTTATTTTTCTTACATCACCTCTGCTACAAACACAGCTTCTGCAAATGTCCAAGAAATATGCCTAGTGAGGAGAAACAGGAAACAACTGTCCTGCAACTCAGATGAGAATGTATCAAGAACTCATTAAATCCCTTGCTTCTGGTTGATCTGGACTTGTATTTTCTTTCCCACAATGACTTCCATCTTCAGAGTAGTATTAGTTACAGAGGTGTGTATCAGAAAGCAAAGTTCCTCCGTGTGACTGGAGAGCTTTGAGCATCTCCTGGGAATGATGGTTCTCAACAGATCACCTACTCATGATGATAAGTGTAGTTGCAGATAAAGGGCATCATTCCCTTTATCCACCTGGAAAGATATAGAAGTTTATACACCTGGAAAGACATAGAAGAAAACCATACCCCTGGCACATGCAAGAAATTGCTGAAAGGATTATGCTCATCACCAGCTCCTTTAGTGTGCTCTCTTTGCTTTCATCCTAAATTCAGCAAGCACAACATTCTGTTCTGTGCTGACTCACAATCAGTTGGGCCAGCAATTGATAACTATAATGAATATAGGGACAAAGTTATTGCTATTGATCAGAATACTTTCTGCTACCTTCCCATTCTTGGCAGCATCACGGTGGAAAGTTATAGTTATTTAGAAGCCTTTTGACACTAGGCTTCTAAAAAATATTCAGGCATTCTTAGCAACTGACCCAAATAATCCTATTTTTTCCTGCTTACAGAGTCTGTTTTGGTCAGATCTACAAAACATTTTAAAAGTCTATAAAATTGATAGGACATTCAAATGACATGTTTCCAGGGTGTCTTTTTATTTCTACACTGTGTCAGCCAGATGATGATGATGCTTTTTCAAAAAGCACTTTGGATTTAGAATAATAACCACAATCTGCTAGAAGACAAATGTTGATGAAAAGAGGATGCCAGCAAGAGAAAATGTGTCAGAGCTGGAATTTCTAACAGCAAAGCTGTGTGCAGCAGTGTTATTCACACTTTGAAATGCAATCTCTCTCACATAACACTGCCTTCTGATATGCAATATGGGCCTGATCCAAAGCCTATTTAAGTCAGCGGACTGAATCCCAATGACTTTAATGGGCTTTGGATTACACCCTAATTGCACTGATGTTCCCTTTACTAAAGCTCTTAGTTTTAAGGAAGCTGAACAATGGCTTGTTTGTTTTTCTCTTGTTTCCAGGTGTTAATATTTTCTCTTTCCAAGTGAAGCCTCAATTATCGGGGAGGAGAAGAAAAAGCCCAAAGCTTTCACCAACTGCAGTGATCTGCTGCACACAGATCACTAATGCTCAATGCTGAGTCACAGTGAGCAAGATGATGATCATGCTGTAAAGGCATTTAATAAAAGCAAAAACACTGTGGCATTTCAAGCCTGATTTGGCATTAAATGTCTTAATGCATGAATGGCCTACTCTAGTGAGAGAATTAAAAGTAGCTCTGAAATAGAAAACTATGGAATATCAAATGAGACTAGAATTTAGGTCTTATAAGAATCAATGAGAGAAATTCTCTTTTGCTGTAAAAACACAAAGAAAACACAAAGAAAACTATTCATAGTTCTTAGGGATATTGATACTTTCTAGAATTTTTCTCTAAAAAAACTTTAAAGAGCAAAAACCTTCCCAGATATGCCTTCTCTGAGCAGGCCTTGGAAATGCTGGAGTAAATTGTAGTTCCCGTCTCTGGTGGGCAGTTCTCACAAGGACATCAGCTGATTTGAGAGAGAAAATCATTTGATTATTAAAGTATTAACAGAAACCATCTTACATATTCTTCTAGACAATTAATTCTTCATTAAGTTTGAATTTCCATGTATCGGTAGTTCAAAATCTGCCAACAAAAAAGGGAAGTGTATTCTGTAGACTATTTCTACCCCACAGGTTCTATAGCATACTAAAATTTCTCTGCACAAAAGAAAAACGTAAGCTCCAGAATTTGGAAAACATTAGATGAGTAACAAATATCTCCTTAAAATAAAAATTACTCAAAAATCCCTGGAGTCAATAAGTTTCATGAGGATTTCCATCTTCAAAATCTTTATGGGACAAAAAGTAGTGGCAAAGCATGTTTTAGCAGTGGAGCATCTCTGCAGGACTATGAGCTACTGGTGTTATTTTGTTATAGTTGTTTTTGTTGAGAGAGAATATATCTGATACTAAGTAATTTCTAGTGTTTTGGGAGTTCCAGTTACCTGTTTCTAACTGTGTGAAATGACTATCTTTAATTGACAGCTTGTCTGGTTCAGCTCAAAAACTGTAGAATAGTATTTAATAACATTTTTCAGGTTGCAGGTTGACACAGTTCTTGTAAAATAAAAAACCCAATGCTTATTAGTAATATTTTGTAAAAATACTAAAAATGACATGTAAAAACTTGTATAGCTTTCAGCTACTTTAGAAGAGGCATTAATTATCCTGTCTTTAATAGAGAATTTTCTGTCTCCTTCTAGCTTCTACTTGTTTGCTGTACATACTCTGTAATAACTGGGTAATATATGCACATCTCAGTGAAATCTTCTTCAGGCAGTAAAATCCCACATAGAACTCACTTGGTCTCTTAAATTCATATGCATTGCATATTTGTGTGTGTCACGCCCTTTATGGCCCTAATCCTTCAGATATTAAGACAACCATACAACACTTATTCATTTAGTCTCTGGTACATGATGCAGGACAGGAATTAAATTTTGAGTCCTTACCTAAATGAAGGCTTCACTCCAAACCTGTAGTGCATTTTTTGTTACAGCCATAATAATATTCAATGTTTCCATTAAAAAGAAAAAAAGGAAAGAAAAAAGTTACCATGGAAATATGTTTACAGTCCTGGTTCTAAATATCTACTGCTTCACTTGTCTGTTACTTTACTTATACTATACAATCAGGCTCTTTCCTGACAGTCACTTTCTTTCCTTTCCATACCTGCTACAGTTCATTGTCTCTTGAGCTCACGTAAGGTGCACTGGAAATGTCTCTTTTGTAGCCAGTTAATTTCCACATGTTACTTATTTGGTCTATGCTTGGCCTGATAGACTTTCTCTTTAAATGCTGTTGTGTCAGTGTCAAAGGCTTTCTAGATTAGAGATAACCATTATCTTAATACTTCTATTTGATTTTAACAGCACTAAAGTATTTAAGTTATGTAACATTGACAAACTACATTTTCAGTAACGATGAAATGAGTAAAGGGCCCATGGTGGATCATGCACTGTTAGTATAGGTTTTGTTTGATCTTGGTTATAGTTGTATTATTTTCTTCTGAAGTCTGAGTGTAATTTATTTGTCGGGTTGAATGGTCAGAGATAAAGTTGTTCATTGACCTGAAGAAATGTATGGTGTCTTCATGATGATGAAGAACATAAAAGAATCTTCTTCTTGGGAAATATTAGAGTTGATAGGGAGTGTTTGAAGAAGAATGTGTCAAAGAGACTGACAGCAACATGAACAAAAGAAGGAAGTGAAATAGAAGATGAGAGGCTGAATTTGTTCTCTCTGGGATTTCACATTTAGGAATTTTAACAAAGAAAGGGTCATTATCTGGGCAGCATAACTTCCTGAACCCAGCTTTTATCTCTTCTTGTCCTTTAATGTAATTGAAAAAAAGGGTCTTTCACACAGAAGAACAGTGGAGGACCTGGAGGAAACGTGATGGATACAGGAGAAAATCCCTTCAGCACATGGCTTTTTGGTGCTTCATCTCAAGGGGAAGGCTGCAGCAACCCCTCTCACTTGCACTCTAAGTACACTGCTCTTTGGAAGCTGGCTATCTCCCTGTCCCTCTGAAGTTGGGAACTATTTGTTCTTTCATTTTTCACTATTTGCTCTGTATCTCAAGAACTATGTTAATTCTTTCCACATCTGATCTGAGTCTACTCCTTTACTAACACAACCCTATTCAATCACGGAGAAATTCCATGCTTTGTTCATAATCCAGTTGTAATATTATACATTAAGCCAAACACTAACTATCCTCTATGAAGACCATACATGTTTGTTATTTGTTTTCTTTTCCATGGATGGGATTATTTGATTGTATGTCCCAGTAATGTAAAGCGTGAAAGGCAAATAAGCTCTGAAGTCACCTGATATTCTGCTATCATTTGATTTATTATTTCTCTCCTTGGCATCATTCTCTCCCCACCTTAAACCTTAGATTTCTTAACCTAGCCTAACTTAAATCCTCACTTGTTGTCCATCTTGACTCTTCTGAGAGTCAAGAATCTCTTCTGACTAGTACCTCAGAGCCATGAAGCCTGTTGGGTAGGGGCTGCCCTGCATCAGAGAGTTTGGCCATTGGAATAAATAAGAAGAATAAATGAAGGAGCTATGAAGCTACAGCAGGTTTGGAAAGAAAGGCTTCAGAGTAGGAGCAAATAAGCTACTTAGTTGGCTCAGATTCTATCCAATTTCACAACCCAGTTTTCCAGTCCTTATGATTAGCTGTGGGTCACTTTTCTAATTTCTTCACCTTGCTACACATCTCTACAACATTAAAGTGTTATTTTCTCATAACTGTCATGATTGCACCATTTTTTTATGGATCAATGTATGCAATCATTAAAATCCATGGTTGTATACAAGTTTTAAATGAAATTTTCCTGTTTCTTCTGATAGATATCTTTTTAACTACTATAGATGCCTGGTAGAATAAATCATGCTGGCAAGTATCTAGCATTTATACCTACTGTGTACCTTCAGAATTGCCAATATCTATGCAAAAAGTCATACACTTTTTTGTGTAAAAGGCAAGCTGATTTTGCTACATGTTAACAGTTCAGAAATACTCATGATAGCCAGATGCTTAGATCTTTCTTTTATCTGAGGTTTTGGCTACAGATTGTTTAAAGGGAGTATTTCAGTGATTTGATGAATATTTAAATTCAGCTCTGCAGTGTTGAGGAGTCCAGGCACTTTGTTTTCTGCAGTAGGTAAACAACATGTGTAAGAACTCCTCTGACTTTCAGAATTGGACTTACAGATCTTTTTTCTCATCTTAGATGATCAATGAAGTACAGACTCCTCTGATTGACTGCAAGTTTCCATTTATACAGTGGTCCATCATACCATTTCTGAGGGTCTTGACTACTTGCTACAGGTCAGTCCAGGTGTAAAGACAGCTTTGCATGAAGGTAAGACTTTAAACAGAGATATTTCAGTTTAACACCCAATCAATTTCATATGACAGTCTAATGGACTCTGATATAGTTTTTAGTTGACAGAGGAGCAATTTCAAGGACTGTTCATGGAATAAAAAAGAAATATTTTAGTGTTATGAGAGAAAGGGACTTGATCAGCAAGCTACATGTTCTAGCTCTGATCTGATGTACATGAGTGAACAAAGGTCTTCCATGAAAGTGCGTTTAGGGCTTAATTATCTCTTATAAAGAACTAAATATGTTATTAAAATGGGATGGTTCCAGGCAAGACAGGTTTAAGCACTTAACCTCACCCTGTTTAATTCTTTGGATTCAGCTCTTGTGAACTGAATATATGTGAACAGAAATACTCTTCAGTGGAAACACTGAGATGAGGTAATTCAGTCTGGTAGACTGAATCAGAGTTAATTTTTCAGAAGAAACATTAGTGCTACTATCTATCTGTCATATAATACTTACATATATGTGTATATATAAGGGAAAGACAATGAAAGGGTTGTATCATTATTTCAACGTTACTGAGAATAGGGGTTAGCAGAGTTAAATAGAAACTCCAGGTAAATGCTTCTGTTTCTCATATGTTGCCTGCACTGGAATGTAGATTTTTACTTCTTTTATAGTCAGACTTATTATTTGAATATATTTATTCATTTTTAATCAGCGTGCTTCATTTTAAAATAGCTTTGTACTTTCTCTCCATGCCAACACTTTATACTTTATTTAAAAGCAAATGATAGAACTGAATATCTGATGATGGTACCTACTGTAAAAATTCTGCCTGCCTACTCATTGTCAAAACAAATCAAACATCCAAACATGATTTTTAATACAAGTTGGAGATCAAAGGACAAAGTGGCTAAGATCTTCAGAAAACAGCAAAGAATTCTTATTTTAATATGTTTGAATAGGGCAGGTGGTACTATCAAATTACATTACAGACCTTCGATAACGCAACAAGGAAAATAAGCAATAAAATACACTGTATTTGAACTCACTACTACAGTGAACTGTTGGTTTTGTTTTAAAAAACTCTGTCGTTGTCACTGTAATGTCATTAAAGACAAAAATTGCTTGCCACATGCTCACATCCTGCATCCTTTTATTTTCAAGAAAACATCCTTTTTCTCTGATCCCAACTTTAGTTTCTGCAAGGAACCAACAGACAGCTGTTTTATATTTAAACTGTTATATGTAGGTTTCCCATTTAGCAGAGCTTACAGGTAGTAAGTAGATAACAGATACTGGTTTCCCGTGGGTCCCTGAATTGATTTAGGGTGTGAATTTTGAACTGTAGAGCTTTAGAGTTTGAAGTATTGGTAATGGGATGCATTATCATCCACAGATATCACAAGTTTCCCACCTGCCTACCAAGAAGTTTTGAGAGGTACGGCTGTGAGTGGATTAAGCTTCAGAAAACCAGAGAGAGGAAGGCAAAGTACTCACCAGGTCAAAACTAGCTGTTGATCTTGACAATGTGCTAGAAGGAAATCTGGGGAAAGGACATTAGATAGGCCAGTACCTGCAGAGAGATAAACATATCAGGGGTTAGATTTGTGATAGGGAAGGAAATCATTGTGTTGTAGGTAGAGTTCTGCTTGGGAGAGTGAAGTGGGAGACTGAATTAGAAGACTAAATTATTTCTTATCATTGCTCGTGGCAGGACTCAAGAGCCATTCATTGCAGAGAATGGATCAAAGTAATTGTGATAAATGACAGCTGAGTTTGGGGAGGATAGGGCAGGGGGGAAGTCATGTCAGAGTTTCATGGTCTTCTATAGCTTCTAGTAAAAATATTAATGCCTATCGCCTATATTCACTTACATATGCAAAATAAAAATGTGCTACAAAACCACAGGTCTATAAAAATAAAGAAAGAAAGACACAGAAGAATAAATAAATAAAAGCCAGTAAAATTGCACTTGATAAAAATGAACTAAAGCCAGAAAAATCTGACTTGACTCAGAGCCAAAACACTTCTTTTCTTTGGATTGGACTCCTAATTGAAGACGAAAATAAAACAGATGCTAGAAAAGTCAATTAAACACATTTTTGGTCTGTTTTTTATAATTTCTAGCTCTTTATACATGGGCAAACTTCTGCTTTACAGATCATTATTAGTCTTTTTTTATTTTTAGGAAAGGAGTTATATTGCTTCCATGGAGTTTGACTCAGTATATAAATGGCTTGTATGTCCCTGTAAACCGGTTTTGCATGCCACTTTCTAGCATTCAATAATTACTCTTATTTAATAATAGAACATTGCAATTACAATTTGTGAGGATTTCCACAAGGGCTAGTGCAAATTATTACTGATCACCTACTTGCTTCTGTTTTATAAACGTGATTTAAAGAGTTGGACCTTGCAATACCTACTAAGTAGACTCATTGTAAGATTAGAATCTGAGGAAGTTATACCTGAGAGACTTCAAAAATTTCATTTACTTTTCACTGTTTATTCTGTTAGTTTCCAGTTTTCATGCACTAAATAATATGACCTGTCTGTTTAATTGTTTACATGTGTCATGTTTAATTGTGACATGTGTCTTGTGAGAAAGTTTTGACAGAGTTTTCTCAGGAATTCATACGTCAAAATACATACAAATTGCTCTTTTGTTTTGTTTTGTTTTAAAAAGGCTCTTTCAAAGTATCAATAAGCAAATATGTTTGATTTTTTTTCATTTGGAATTCCCTTTACATAAAAGTAAAGTTTGCTTCTTTGTTAAAACAATTTGAAAGGTTTAATGTTCAACATTTTCACAGTCTGGCAGCTTGCTGTGTAAAGACACAGCTGAATTTGGCACTTCCCTTCCTTGTGCTGGGAATTGTGCATGGTCTGGGGTGCTAAAAGGAGGGGAGGAGAGGCTGCACTCCTTCCTTCCACCACTCCTGTGGGGAAAACGTATGCAGAGCCACATAGCAACCCACTACAATATGTTGTAGCTCTGGGGAAAATTGGCCTGGACCTTCAAACTATTATTTGCAACTTGACTATTCACAGCTGGAATAGCTATGGGTTTGTTATTTGTAAAACATCCATGAATTTCACTACAGGCCTTTCTAGCAATATTGAAGCATCTGTGAATCAAACTGTTCCCCAGCTGTTCATTCACTACCTGCCGACTCCTCCAGCACTGCAGCCCTATTAATGCTGATGGTTACACCACATTCCTGGTGAGCTCCTGCCACACTGCTCCGCTCTTACTGCAGCTACAGGCATTGATTCCCAACGAGATGATGAGTGTTATTTCTTTCAATAAAAAGTTCTTGCCAATGGTTGGACCCCTTGCCAATGTTTACTGGCAACTATTGATATTTAAATTTCCACCATTTTTTGTCTAGTGTTGCCAAGCCAGTCAGATACATTCAAGGTGATTTTCTACCTAAAAAAAAAAAAAAAAAAAAGAAAAAAGTATTTCTTTTAGGAAGGGGGAAAATGAACAAGAGGCTATGGAGAATATAATAAATATCCAACAAAAGTTTGGAGCTTATCTTCAAAAGAGAAAATCAGCTCAACAGACCTTAATAAATGTCTTTATCAATAAACCTCAGAAACCTTAATTTCTTTTTACAATGAGGATTTATTTTAGGTTTAAAAGCTTTTAGTAATAGCCAAACCATCATAATCAGTTATCTATTTTTAAGAAACACATCAAATTTACAGAGTGGTGAAAACTACTTGAACCTTTATTTATTGGGCTCTTTGTCAGATGAGAGCACTGGAAGAAGAAATCAGAAACTAGGATCTTCACACCTGTAGAAAATTCTTCGGCTTTTCAAGACTACATAGTGTTGTTTTAAGCTACTAACTCATGATATCCGAAAATTGTGATGCTCAGATAGGGATTCAGAATCTTAGGAACTTTCCCATGTTTCATTCAAGTTTACTTAAGGCCAATTTTTTTTGCTAAATGTCCATGACTTTTGTATTCTGCAGATCTTTGTATTCTTCATCTTGAAAGACCCAGGGAATTTCTATTTTCGAAAGCCTAAACAAAATTAATTGATCTGTGTTGTTCATCAGGGAAGTATATTGTCTTCCTTTACATGATGAAGTTCTAGTGCTTCTATGCATTGAAAAAGAAACCTGTAATTTTATGATGAGAACTGCTATGCCCGAAATGTAATACGGACTTTAAGAGAAGCTTTGCATTTGACCATGATGGAGTTGTCATTTTCTTTATTCTCAAGCACCTATAGATTTTTTTTCACAGAAGGAGCTCACACTCTATATGCTAATTCATTATTTAAGCTACCTTGGACTTCTTAGGTGATAGCAAAATTCTAAAAGCAATTAGTGAATTGAAAGAAGGAGCAATTGCTTGTTCATATATTTTTTTTAAACCTTGTTTTCTGTAGAAGTAATTTTTTCATGGGAGGTAGCAGCAGCCTCCTGCTATTCATCTGTCTACCTAGGGGTGAGGAGATGGGATGACATATATACCTAATCTGATATACCCTTTGAAGAGAGCCATCAAACATCTGTGGTATACACTGTCCAACAGATGTGATAGCCTAGAACCTGAAGCAAAGTGGGACTTACATATCCAAACACTTCTTTTAGCTTTGTTTTACAGATAAACTGTACCACTGATGTGAAGTGTTAGAATTTCCTACATTAAGGTGTATTGCTATTGTTGTTAATGATGCTATTATTATTATTGTTATTATTATTGCCATGACAAGAAAGCTGTTTTCTACTAATACCCACTCTGAAGGGATAAGTTCACAAAAATGCTAAGTCAGTGATTTCATTCTGAACAGTGATCTTCAGTCTCTCATTGAGGGAACTTCACGCAGTCTTCACAGATTACACTAAACGTGTTAGTTCTTTACTTCTTAATATACATCCCAAAGTATTTTCTCAAGGAGTATCTGAAATCTTCAGGAAGCACCATTGCTTAAAAAAAATAAATAGATTTTAATTAAAACCCTGTGTGGCTTTTTTGGAACTCAGTTCCTAGTGATAGCATGTGACTCAAGAAGAGGTTTCAGTCCTTAAAATTCTGAAAGAAAGAACTGATCAGCTGTGCAAAATCTGTCATGGTCTCATTTTGGTTTGAACTGTAACAAATCACTAGATGTTTAATATTTTATTCTAGTTTTTCTATAATTCATCTTTGACATTAGGATATCTAGATCATCTCAGGCCCTCTAACAGTGAAGAGGATCTGTTTATTGGTCATTTATTTCCTTTACTTTTCCATTCTCTGGGTTTATATTCTGACATTCCACAGCTACCCGTGCTGCATGGTTGAGCTTTAGTTCTCTGAGGAATTTTTTATGTCAGATTCAATTCAGAAGTAATATCACAGAATTTAAATCAGTTCCCTTTTTTAAAAAATATTTTGAACAAGCTAAAATATTACAGGCGTGTGGGAACTCTTGGCATTCTTGTGGCTTTTAGCCCTCTGTAACATTTCTGCTATACTGATATAAATGAAGATATTCTGTAAACAAGGAAAGATAATTTTTGTCCCACTGACTTGTAATGCACTTTGATATATAGATTTAGTAGAGAAAATGAGAACTGAACAGCTAAGTGATAGCCAGGCTTTCTACCATTAGCAAAGTATGCATAGGTTTTGCCCATGGCTGCCTGACATTGCAGGTCTTATGCTGCATTCCCTCCACAAACTGCTACTGGATCAACTCTGATCACTGCAACAGACTGCATGTACACCAAAGCCCATCTCCAGACTTACCTAGCAATTATTAATGCCTATGCTCAGCTGTGTGTCTGCATATCTTAAGACAGCATCTTAGAAAATTTTGTGTTTTTCTCAATGAATTAGAGAGCATTTTTGTTCATTCTATTTAGAAGCTGAAGATTAAGAAGAACATCATACTGCAGGTATTATTAGACAAATACAATGGATATTAAGCCATTATTTGTACATTAGCAAGTTTTCCCCAGGTAGGTTTTATCATTTCAAGACATTTTGTTTTGTGTTGTTCTTCTTTTTTTTTTTTTGTCTAATCACCTCAAAAAATATGAACACTCCAAGAATAAAACATCCTGAATAGCAAAGCAGCTTAAAATATTCATAACTAAGAATGTAACTGGTAATGCTCATAAACAAAGTTGTTTGGAGACCCCTTTATTAATTTTTAATTTATTTTCAGTCAATTCCTTATTACTTCCAAATTCCTGTAGGGGATTCTGTTAATTAGTCATGTGTAAAATATTCATTAAAAACAGCTTCCTATTTTCTTCTTTTATTGCAAATTTACATTTCTAATCTTATAACCAAAATAAATGCCATTGGGTAGAGAGACCACATTAATTTTGATCAACCCCTTGGAACAGAAAACCAGAGAATAAAAGATATGGTAATAAAATCCTAGTTAAATTGTGATTTCAACTCACTAGGAACAGGTATGAATATTTCAAACTGTTGTCTACTTGAGATAGAAACAGCAGATCTTTTAGATTAGTTTAGTAATCAGATTTAGTGGAAAAAAAACCAAACAAAAACCAAATGAAAAAAAAATCCCAAACAAGGAGAAAATCACAGTCTTCTATTGGCCCTTTCTACAGGCATTTAGCCCTTTGAATTTGATAGGTCTAGGTATTGAGAAAAGATACTATTTTTGAAATCTGACACAAAAAAATGGAGGCAAAACTGCTTCTAACCACATTGAAGTTAAGTTTTTCTTCAATATCACTTTTTAAATCTAATGATTAAATAGAGGAAATGTGCTCTTGTGATTTGGTTGGATGACTGGGTCTCAGAGGTCCGAATTCAATTTTATTTCTGTTACATAGTCACTTCCTGGCAACTTCTTTAATCCCTCTGGTCCTTGATTCTCTCCATGTAAACCCTGACTCATGTTTCAGTGAATTCTTATACTCAAATTTAAATCTGCAATGAGGCCAGTGGAAAGGATTGATTACTATTAACAGCAGAAGTTAAACGTGTACAAATTCTTCTGGGGTCAGAATCTTTGGATTGTCTTTTCTAACGAGTAGAAAAAGGAGATGTTTCTATCTTTACACTTTATCAAGAAATATTGGATCTCACTATGATTTGGACCATAATCTTGTAATATTATGTTTACATTATGGTATTCTATTTTTATTATAGTATAGTATATATAATTCTGTATCATGTTATAGATCTCTTCTATGGAGGTAAAGCTAAAACAATGTTTCTTCTTTTTCTCATCTGTCTCAGTATAAGTATAAAGGAGAAATTCTGACAAACATGTAGGCATCAATAAAAGTTCTGCTTGCAGATCACAAGCCAAGACTATACCCTGGCAAAGATGTCCATAAAATCGGGGGCTATTCTCTTCTCCCACATCTCCTACTGATGTCAGGCATATGGTTGCTAAAAATATATATATACATATATATATACACATATATATTTGCTAAAATAAAGCCAACTTGGTTTCTTTATCTTTTGTTGTCAGGATGACAGACACTCCAAAAGAAAATGTCATTATTCTTCTTCATTTCCCTGGAGAAAAGACACTAAAAAAGCAGTGAGAAATACTCTGGAAATGGTATCTGTTGTCAAGTAGCAACTCTGAGAATATAAGTCATGGCAAAATATTGACCAAAGACACAGTCTTTATTTCTTTACACTAAATACAAAGAGGTTGATGTGGTTTTCTGACAGGTAGAGAATGGAAAAAGTAAAACCACACATCCTGTTTGAGGGATGGGAATACACAGTTGTGAATATACATTGAACAACAAAAATTAATATTCTAGTTTTAGCAGCCTGGGTTGGAATCTGAATGCTTGATTTCTGAATGTGCATATTGAGGCAAATCAGTCTAACTTTGCTACTGCCAGCATTTCTGGGTTTTTCTCCCATCAAACCAATCAAGTTGTAAGAAACAAGGCTGGTTCAGAGTATTCATACACTCATCAGTGTCTCCTATGACTTGTTATCTGTTCTTCAGGCATACTCTGCAAACTAGTGTGGGAAACAAAAATGCTAACAGCCCAAAAGTCTGTTCCCTACCTGCAGAGAAGAATCTGAAGCTCACCATAGCAGTAACATCAGGGTATTGCAAGAGGCACAGTTAAACCTTCCTCCTATATGAGAGCAAATTCATTATTTCACTCTGCAAGTAGTAGTACACTCCATTCTTCTCTAAATCCCAGCCTGGGCATTATAGTGGAGGATAAAGGATGGGGTTATGTGGAATGGTGTTATTGGCAGGCAAAGAAGAGCTTTTGTAGAGCTATTGTAAAGAAGGAAAGCTCAATTCCATCTCAACTAGGGAAATCTGCATTTCGTGTTAAATCTCCATTTCATGAACCACTTCTCCCTTTGTGATGTCATTTAAAAAAAAAATCCACTTGGATGTAAAATGCATAGTTTGTGGTATTCTAAATATAATTGAGTCAATTTAGAATTGCTTTGAAGCTTCTATCTGTATAATGGACATTGTTGACCTGAATTCTCCCAGTCAGTATCACAAGAAGCCTGCCACACTTCTGAATGTGGTGAGAAACTGCAGCAGCTGCTTGGTACTCAGCTTGCACAGGTACACATTACTATGCTGTAGGCATAACTTATGTCCCCATGTATTCATCCTAGGAGAAAAATTACTTTTCAGTGTTTTTTTTAATGTACTTTTCCCCTATTATATCCACTGTCTCCCCTTCTCCCATCATGATCTTTATAATAATAACACTTTAAAAATTATTTATAAGTCATGACTCACCATCTTTTCCATTCCTTGATATAAGAGCTCGTAACTACTACTCCATCAAGACTCAGAATTCTCCTCAGACACATTTAATTTATACAACATCAACTCTAAGGAAATAATTATTTATTGCTGCTCCCAGTTCCAACAATAGATTTGATCAAGACCAAATTAATCACTGACTTAAAATCATTAGAGATTATGTTTTACAGTGTTGGCTGAGCTGAACCATGACTCAGCCCAATAATAATTTCTCTATCTGAAAACTAATCACCATCTACCATACTATCATCTTGAGCCAACAATTCATCTCCATTATCTCAGTGGTCCTTCTGATTGCAACTAGATCAAAGCATCTTGCTGAAGTCCAGATTAATTTTACCTCATCCTTGTTTGCCCAATTTAGTGTGTGGAACAAGTCGATCAGTAATGTTAGCCTGAGTTCAACAAACCCAGGCTGACTCTACTGAGGTGTTTTCCACTCCATCAGTTCTCATAAATTAATTCCTTTGTGATCCTTTCAAGTTCTTCACTTGGAACAAAAGCCAGGTTAAAAGTTTACATGTCCTTGTTACTCATCCTTTCCTCTTTCTTTAAACTGGAGCACTACAGTTCATTCAACATTTGAGTAGTGGAGCCTGGTCTGCAAAATCTGTCAGATGCCCTCCGCTAATGTCTCTGCTAGATCCTTGTCCCCGGGGAACAAAGCCCTTCAGATCCTAAAGTGTTCTTTGGTTAACTTTTCTTAATTATATGTTTACATTCTACATTCTCTTTACTGAAGATTAGATTTACACTTTCCCTTTAGTTTCTTGGATTTCGGTCACATAACATCCCTGCTTCTGATTCTTTCCTACAAAAAGATGGAGGTAAGTATTTGCACAGGAATGTCTAAGTCCTTGGTGATTGTTCCTTCTTCTCTGTTATTCAGATATCTTACTCAGTTTTTTTCCCTTGGACATTTTTTAAAGTTCTCTTCTTTTCCTTTTTCTTTATTACTACAATACACAGGAGTTCATTATGTTTTTAAGCATCTCATTTTCCTCCCTCAACTCTTGACAGCTAACATGCGTTTTGGTGTTAGGGGTATTTTTATTCGCACTTCCTTTCTCTCATAAGAAGCCTTACATAAATCTGGTTTGTACCTAAGTTCACCTCTGCTCTAAAAGAGAAGGATTTTAGTGTTTTAGTTGAAATTCTTCAAGTACAAAATCCACAATGAAAAAAAAAAGGTTAAATATTGAAGAGTGTGACTTCACATCAGAGAAAATATTTTAACAAGGGATTTCTGTAGGTCTCAATGAAATAATTAAGAAAGGTACCATGAAATATACTATTCCTGTTGCACAGTCACAACGTACATGTCTTTTGACATGCTGTATTTGTACAAGAACTGAGATAATTTTCACAAAGGCTTATATTTTGACTCTTGCCCTGTTAATCCAGTCAGACGGGAGTGGTTGCTTTAACTCTCTGATTGGGGCTTGGTGAAGATTTTCTATTTTTAATGTTTCCTACATTGCTGATTCCTTTTACCTATCTATTTGTTACTGATTTCATGCTAGTGTACTGAGAGTATAAGTCTACTAGGAAATGTATACAAAATGCTTGTTAATTTTTTTCAAGGATATTGTGCATGTGCTTTAGGCTATACTTGTTTTGGAAGATTGCACTGATTTAGACAAAGTACTTAGGTTAAAAATGAGACAATATTGTGCCCTCTAGGACTCTAAAGATGTATATTTAGATCCTGCCTTGACAAAGACTTCTTATGTAACCTTGGCATGTCCTCTTATCTCTCCGTTCTTCAAGTACTCAACTAACCAACATCAACACTCCCCATCTTTCATATTTTGGGGGTAGATTGTAGCATGTTTATTTGTTTTGCTTGCTTTTTCCCCAGAATGTTCACTTTGATTTTAGTGAGATAAATTCAGTGCATGAAAACTCTGTCAAAGACGTTTTTTTCTAGCAGTGAAACCATCAGCTGTTTAAAAGGTACATAAAGCTTTAACCAAAATAATTTTAGTGAAATATGAGTTATGTTGTCACACTTAACATTTTTCTAAAGCTAGACTTGAATTACTTTGTGCTCTGGGAAGAAAACAATCTGGTAATTTTCTTAAACTTTGTACCAAAGGTATAAAAATTGACCTTTTGTCCCTGTAAGCTCAATTCTCTTCATTTAGCTCATAAAAATCTCTGTTTAGTTGTTTTCTTTCGAAAATGTATTTCCCTGTTATGAGAAGACATGTTATTTTTATCTGAAGTGCTTAATATACCGTATTGTAAAAAAATTTCCCAAAAGAATCAATCTTTAGCCTTAAAGGTTATTTCACTTTCGTGCACAATATACCACAGTTTCTGCTGTGCTTGATCCATCTGAGCTGTGGAGTTGGTAAGATTATACATAGTTTTTACTGCATGGATTTTTAATGTTTCACACATTAGCTTTTAAAAATTGCTTTCATATTCCCCATATTGATTTTTGTGGGTCTCAACATACAGCACCCACTGAGTGGCTTTGCCAGACTCTCCTGATGAAAAGATGATATAGGAATCCTCAGCAGGGGCAAAGACAACCATGGATTAAACAAACTAGCATCCAGTTCACTGTTTTTCTTAAGCCTGGTTGTAAGCTTTTGTTTTGTTTTGTTTTAATTTTTATGATGGCATGCACAGTATCACTGCCTAAGGGCTTTCTTGTTATAGACTGTATTTTAAAGCTGATTAAAAATAAATTTTCCAAGCCTGTCTGAAACTTATTCCACCGAGAATCTTGTTTCATATCAGACGAGTAAAAGGATCTGTTGCTTAGTTAACTAGGTTCACCTTTTACCTCACCACACATTTAAAAACTCATATCAAATTTCCATTACACTTCATTTATTATCCAGTCTTTCTACTTTCGTCAGAGAAAGCATTATAATGACTGTGACTTTGAGAAGTTTTATAACTGATGTATGTGTGTGCACAAATAAATTTATATATTATTATATTTTATTTATCTTCCAAATAAAAATTAGATCTTGGTACCATAATAAACAGAAATGTCTTTGCAATCACTTTGCAACACACAGGACCTGGCAAACTGTCAGATGGCAGGATGAAGAGGTAAAGAGCAGAATCTGCAAATTCTGGCCATGCACATGGGAATAGATTCTGGGCTTTCCAAGAACTTGTGGAGAAAATGAAACTTGGCAGGATCCATGTGGAAATTCATTTCATCTGTTTTCATTTTACACTGTCTGTCATCTAGTTTATGATCACTAAATGAAAAAGAGAAATGAAATTCTGCCATATGCATTCTATAAATTTCAATTTAGCTATCAGGTGTCACACCTGCCACAATTTTGCTTTTTGCTGCATTTCAGACAACAGACATAATCGTTTGTTTGTGTTACCGATGTTGGTTTCGGAAAGTTTATTTATGGTAGTATTTGTAGTAAATCTACTCATTTCTAACCACTGCTGTATAAACCTACAAGTTGAAATACAGAGCGTTATGTCGGCTTGTATAGGGAAACATATTGTATAATGGTAATTAAATGGCAATATTTATATTCTTTCCTCCTCTACTGGAATGCTCTGAGCTCTTAAACTGGCTGCTATGAAATTTTGAATGAAGTCACCCTAAACAAGTCTGTGGTCCAGACTCCCCTAAACAGGGAAGGATGGTTTAAGTTCCACATTTCTTGTATTTCTGTCCCTGGTGAGCACACAGTGCCCTGTGAGGATGGATGGGCAGATAGGTTTGCTGCCTACCATTTCCCTGTGGGACTCATTTTCCCTGACCATGAAAGTCTGTTTGTGTGTGGTCAGTGATGAGCTATACGGTGCACGGTCATTCAGAAGTTTCATGTTGCTGTGGTTGTTTTGGCATGAAATGCTGTCTGGGACCAGGTCCTCATCACCTACCCTGGGGAGCCACAGCCTCACCACATCTTTGGTTTCTAAGATGTTACCCAGATCTTCCCCTCACCCTCAAAGCCTCAATGGACCTGCATGGTAGCAAGTCACTTGCTCTTTATTTAACCTCTCCAAAACTCTTAACCTCAGAATGAAGACTGTGTAGGGTAAATTTATGCTGTTATTAGCCAGTAGGATTAATGGCAGCAAGTTATCTCTCCATGAGCTATATTTATGCAGGTACTTCTTCTCCAATCGTGGCTGTTTTTTTTCTAGCAAAACATAAGAAATAAACTTGAAAAATCCATAAATAAATTAATCTCCTTGCCAAGTATCAGGATAAAGCTAGAGGTAGGTCAAATTTTGTTGCAAAACTCTGATTGTGTGGCAATGAATTTTTCCTTGATTCCATTTAAGCTTCTCTAAACTGTTCATATCAAGAAGTGATGGATGGAAATTTAAATAAAAACTGAAACAGAAGTCAAAATGTTTTGCTCTGATTCAGAATCTTTGGTATTTTAAATTGAAAGGATTTTTCTGCTAGAGGATTTTCTTATTTACTATTTTAATTTTTAAAATGGTAGTTTATGTTCTCAAGTAGTTCATGCTTTCACATTTTGACCTAGTGTTTTGGAACTGTTTCAGGCTGTTTGGAATTGCTGGAAAATCAGAAAAGCTTCTTGTGGCTATACACAGGGTAGAAATACAAGCCTATTGATTTAGCTTTTTTATTTCCTCTTTTCATATTCTCTTCTTTAAAGAATAAATCTCTGAGCTATAATGTGAGACCAGGTAAGTAACACAAAATGCAAGTGTAATCTATTAAATGTTATTCCAGTAATAAAACACAAGTCATATAGCAGTCATATTAATGAAACAGAATAATACCATACATCATGCTATATCCTTGAGTTTTGTTATTTTGGATTACAGGATCATGAAGTTTTGGTGTTTTTTAGTTGAGAGTTGGAGGGAAGATTAACAAATGAATGCTACTTCAGCTTTAATTTATACAATAATTTTTAATGACAGTTCATTGCAGGATTTTATACTTGCCCACGAATAGGTAACGATTTTATAGGCTTTCCATTAATTGCAGTAATTTTTAAAAGTTCTAATTCATACTCTGATAAATGTTGTTCCAGGATTTGAGTAAAAGATCATTCACTTTGAGAAAACAAGGGAGAGGATTCATAGGGTGAAAAGTGAACATCTGTAGGAGTCACTTATTGGATATATGATTTTTGAAACTAACCCACCTAACAACAAAGCAGCTGTGGGGGAAGTTGACATGTTTTATACTAATAAGCACTGGGCAGATAGACCAACGCTCTCCTTAAACACATACACTCATACACTCTCTCATACTTATCTAAAGGTGAGTGCATCACTGGGTATGAGTCATAAATTTGGTAGTTTTTTAGGGCAGAAAAGTTGGGAAAATATCATCTTATTCATGCTAAAACATATTTGGCAATGAAATAAAAATAACAGAATTACAGAATCACAGAATGGTAGGGGTTAGAAGAGACCTCTAGAGATCATCTAGTCCAACTCCCTGCTAAAGCAAGTCCACCTAGATCGGGTCACGCAGGAATGCATTCAGGAAGATCTGGAAACCTCCAGAGAAGGAGAGTCCAGAACCTCTCCAGGCAGCCTGTGCCAGGGCTCCCTCACCCTCACAGAAAATAGAAGCTTTCCCTTGTGTTCAAGCAGAAATTCCTGTGTCCCACCTTGTGTCCACTACCCATTGTCCTGTCACTGAACACTACAAAAAAAAGACTGCTCTCATCCTCTTGATACTCGTGCTTTAGATATTTATAAGCATTAATGAGGTCAAACAACAGTTTTCCTAATGTAGTGGGCTTTTTAATTATTTTGCATTTCCTGGCATTTCATATGCTTATATGTAATATGTTTTATTGTAATTTCTGGCATGATGTAATGGCAAAACTTGGTATTTCAGTGATAACCAGTCCCTGCCAGTCCCACATCTTGGTGTTGGACACCTTTGCTGCCTCAACAGTTCAGCTGGTGACAGCAGTCCCAGACCCCATTGCCAGGCACATTGCAGTTCACCTTCTGAATCAAACTGTTGTGTGCTTTCATGGGAAATCCACTTAAATGTAAAAATATACAGTATATTATACATGCATCTCTAAGGAAACTGAAGCACCATATGCCTATTAATAAAACTGTTGAGAGTCAAATATATCAGAGTATGTATCTCCTGCTTTTTTAGAAACTGACAGGTTTAATCAATTAAACTCCAATGCTCTATTCATAGCTCGGGTTTTTTTATGGTACGGAGATTTGCATTCCAATTAGCGCTTGCAAAGAAAGTTTTCATGTTAACCTGATCAGTAGTATTTCCCCCTCCTCCATGTCTATCTTATTCCATTGAGACTGTAGCAATGTGTCAGGAAGAGCATCTCTGTTACCTTCTGATTGAAGAAAATTCTCTTAGGCTTCCTTTGAAATCTTGAGGGCTTGTCACTTGAGGTGTTATTTTTTTAAGCATGAACAAATCTTGTCAGCCTAAGCTGAGAAATCAGCTGTATTTTATCAGCATTTTGGGATCAAACTTCACGTTCAGTATTCAGCACTGGGTGCTGCATTTGAGACAAATCTAGAGGTTACAATCTGCTTCAGGAAGACCATCTCTTGTGGAAAACGGGATCAGTTTGATACTGTTTACAGAACACATTTACAAAGCCACACCTCAGATACTTCCATTTGTGTGATACATAAAGTGCTTAATATCTTGCAACACTTGCTTATTTATGTAGGCACATTATGTTGAATTAAGTACAACTTCTTTGACTTAAAGTGCCTTGAAACCACATGCAACTTTTTAGAGAGAATTAATTGGCATCATAGGTCTTTTGTAATTAATCCTCCTTAAGGCTGAGGTAATGCTGCTCTGCAGCAGGTCTATCACTTACCCAATTACATGCTGATTGCTGTGCTCCCTAGTCTTCCATCTGGACATCTGTAGAGCTCTGGGACTCAAAGAACTGCATGCTCAGTCCCATCTGGAGGAGTGTCACAAGCGTAAATATCTACAAGATGTTGGAGTAAATAAAACTGAGATGGTAATCTTTGCTTCTAATCCCAGTGCCAAGTCAAAGGAAAAATGTTCTGTAGTAGTGACTGAAGATAGAACAGGACTGAGCCTTGGACAGTGCTCTGATCACCTGTCCATTTTCTTGAGAAACAGAGAGTACCTTGGCAAGCCATTCTACCAATGCACACTTACAGTGTGTTTACCAATACACTGGAAAATTTCTCACAAGTTGCTGTAACATGACAGGAGCCCAAGAAAAGGTGACAGGGTTCCAAAATACCATAAAGGGGAAAAAAAAAAAAAACACTCTTTCTACATACCTGCTGAAGTCTGACCAGGAGGAAACTTTTAACAGTGATCATAAACTCTGTCACCTGGCAGACAAGTGTACTCTTTGTGCACAGTCATTTCTGAGTATGTGCTGTGGAGCTTGTAATAGCCAAGAATACAAGTTGAGTCCCAAGACTGAGCTAGTGGTGTCAGTGCTATAGCGCGGAGAGAGCATTGTGACTGAAGCACTGCTTGGCATCCACAAATCAGAATGTATAGATGTGGGCATTAATGGGCTGGTGTTTGAACTAGGAACACTTTTTATGAAATTTTAGTAATTTTTAAGGCATGCTTTGTATTATGAGTGCAAAGTGTCCTAAAGGACAGCTTATAGCAAAGCAGATGGTTTGTTTTAACATGCTTATTTCAAGACAAGTTTTATCCTTAGAATTGTCCTTCTAACCAGTCTTCTCACATTTCTGAGGCAATCATTTGTCACCCAGTGGCAGCACTCTATATTACAGGCCTAGTTGAATTTGCTTAATGTCTGTAGGGAACATTCAAACTACCCAGTACATTCCTTGCTTGTTGCTGCTGCTTTTCAATTTTTAGCTTCTTTGTTATTGTAGGCAACAAGAGTATCCCACTGTTTTAACTTTTGGGTTAAAGATTTTCACATAGATATTCTGTCACTTCAAATGAGTACCAAACAACTTAGTAGGATCATCACCTTCTCCAGCACAAAATTCTTTAGCCTTTCCTCTCAGGATTACACCCTACCAGGCATTCACAACTCACCAAGTAAAGCTGCCATTTTGCCCATTGTGAAAGAATTTGCAGAAAAATCCCTCCAAGGGAAAAAAAAGAAACCAAATCACACAATGCTTTTTACTTCATCCTCCCCATTTCCTTCTCCTGAAACCATAATGCAATTTCTCCAAAGCTACAAAGCCAAATCCATCTGACTGTGTGGGTGCCAATACAAGACATTATCCTGTTTATATTAAAGACTGCTGTAAGTGAGCAGTGTGTCTTCCAGGCTGCTCTCATGGCAGTTTAGAAATGGAGCTGGCAAAACACAGCTGAGTTATGGGAGAAGCATCACAGCAGTTTCACACAGCAAGTCTCAGGCCTCCTGCCAGTTCTAGGAGGCATCTCATAAAGCATGGTGAGAAAAATCACAGAGCTAACATGCAAAAGTTTGCATTGGATTCCTTGCCAAAATTGCCAACTATGAAACCAAACAAAAAGAATCTGTAAATGAAATGGTTAACATGGGAATTTCTGTAAATCAGCTTTAGGAAATGGTGTGAAAGCCCTTCCTTCCATTTGGTATAGTCTAGCACTGACTTCGTTTTCTCATTTTCAAATCCCCATGTAGACAAGCCTAATATGCTCATAAAACATCAAGATGGCCTAAAGTTTAGAAGACAGAGTAGCTTAAATCAGCTTCTTTTAACCTTTTATACCTTACAACAGAGACCAAGAAATATTAAACATTTCTTATTTCATCTGGCACTTTGAGCACACACATAAATATGTATTTTAAAGAAATCCTTAAACCATGTTTTGTTATAGTGTAGACCAATGTGAGAACCCTGAGAAAAAAAATAAATTGCAAGTATGCATAACAACCACATGTCAGTTTTAAAACCATGCATGAAGGGGACAGTTGAAAGATTATACACGTAAGCAGGAACTCTAAAATTTATATTATTCTAGGTCTAAGTCTCACCATTATCATTATTTTTAATGATGTTTTTACGTGCTCTTGAGTAATAGTTTGTCCACATCCTGGCTTTTATCGAAGGAGCTGCTTGTGCAGCAGTTGTGCTGGCAATAACCTCTAATACAGTTACGGTCACTTAATTAAACAATTTAGAAGTTTACTTTAGGTGACATTTAAAATTGAAATTTCAAGTACGTTATTCTACCATGCTCTCTCTTGGTATTGTTCAGTAAAATGCTGTATTCAAGGAAATCCATGAAATTACAATTCAAAGACTGTGATAAGAATGGATTAGGTCTGTACCATTTTTAGCTCTCATTACAATTTTTTGTTGCAAGACTAAGTCTACAGATTGAGTATAAAGTATATCAGGCTTTAAATTCAGTGATAAGTCATTGTTAGGACAGAGAATTTTGTGATAACACAGGCAGAAGATTAATCCACTCTGATGACAGCCTTGCAGCTCTATGAGGAGCAGAACACAGAGCAAGATTTATCCATCGCATTGACAAGGACGGTAAGGGGAATGGGAAATGGAACAAAATGAGTCTATTTGCATGACAACCTAAGACTATAATCATATGGTTCCACTCAAATCCTACAGTAATGGACTATAAAGAAAAAGGCATAAACAAGGCACATAATTTAAAAGTATATTGTACTCATCAGCCTTTCCAGTGTCTGTAGAAAACATAATCAGGAAAGAAAAATTAATTTCAGTCTGCTAAATTACACTGTAAATGCAGAGGGGATACAACAGAATTGTTCAGACAAAGTTATTCATGTGGCTTTCATAAGTTTGAATAAATTCATTCTGCTCTGCATTCACAAAGATGAGACTATCAAACTAGATCCTCATCTTGCATAAAGCAGCATAGTTCCCTTGACTTCAGTGAGCTCAAAATCTTCTTAAAATCTCCAAGGAAACCCTCTTTGAAAATACTGAAATAAAAGATAATTTGAGATACCTAGGGGAAAATTTTAAAGAATGGAGATTGGCAAACAACATGAAATACAGAATAGCAAATGTAAATGTGCATCTTCCACATTTCTGTATTTCCCTGAAACACTGGAACTTCTCACACATATCCATTTGTGTGCCCTGATGCATTTAGGATTGTGGCTGTAAGGCTGTGGAGAAGGGATTTGTGAGATCAAGTCTAGCATATCATCCTTTAAATCATAGCAACTGTGATAAGTGCTAGGGTTATATGTAGTATATCATGCACATACTATGAATATATAATTGCTTTATTCTCTAAGTAATTAAAACTATGCCAACTAAGGCATAGGCACCAAGTAAATTTATCATTATTGGAAAGCCCTTAACTCCTTTGTCTAAAGGTCACAATCAGAATAACATTCATTTAGTCGTGAACCTTTGCACTTTCTCATCTAAACAATGGAATCTCATTTTAATTTCCTTTCACTTTAAATACAGGCATTTCTGTGAAGGAAGTTGCATATGAATATCTGCACGTCTCCTTCCCCACAACCTAGTGAAAAAAGCTGTATCATATGGTGTAATCAGCACAGACTATGCCACGTACATATAGCAGCACAGCATTTTTTAAAATATCTAAAATAATTAATCTGAAAACATCTGACTCAATAAGTAAAGACTTCAGCATACCAGTTCAACCAGTACATGAATAGACACATTGTATTTCAGTTCTTTTCAAGAACAGTCCTGTAGCTGTGCATAACCAAATTTCCACTAACATTTGCTTGCAGGCACGAATTTATTAGGGAACTGCCTGCCACACCTGGGTGTTCACATACTGAACTATATATGACTGAGGCAAATAAATATTTCTTGCTGCTTTTTGAGCATTGCAGGCTCCATTCTGGTTTTGTCATTATACTAATGTGCAGAACAGACCTGAAAACAATTTAGGCTGATCACTCAAAAGGCCACATGTTCCTCTGTGAGTGTGTGTGTGAGAACTTTGACATTGTATTCACATGGAGCTCCATGTGGACCATAGATCTGAATTTACTGAAGTTACTGAAGTGGCTGTCGTGTTTATACGAACACTTAACATGGTACCAATGCTACTTAAAAACAGTAATGAATAAAGGATGGGGACTATCAAATCAAACTGTTCATCAGCTACCTAACTTCAACCTCTTTTTGGCATGTGGAAGTTAAATCAATTTAATCTGTCTGCTACAACGTTTCCCATGCAATGTGTCACAGTATTGCAGATTCCCTGCCTCCTTCACTTGCTTTACTTTTCTCTTTCTAGCATCTACGTGGATTTCAAAGATAACCTTGATCTAGGTTAGTGCTGCTGTACAACACATAACAGAAGTGGTAACAGACTGGATGGGTTCTTAACTGCTATTATAAAATATCTCATTCTTTTATGACCTTGAGCTATGGCACATCTCATGGTGTTGTTTTAGAAATGCACAGGGTAACTTTTTAAAAGAAATTGTGTGCCATCTCTGCTATTGGGGTGAGGGAGGCTGTTACTTCTTGAAATGGCTAAGGCTGTCAGGTTCCCACAAAATTCATTTACCTTCCTGAGGCTTCCTTTGGGTGTGTAGCTGCAGAGTGGAGATGTTGTGGCCAGCAGCCTATTAGATGGAGCTGTGAATGGCTCAGTGAACCAATATGAGGTAGCATTTGTACAACCAAACCTGCTGGGAGACCATAATCCCCCTCCAGATGGGACTGAACCAGAATGCCAGGATGCTTAGAACAGCCAATCCATAAGCCAAAATAGTTGGAAAATATGGGATTGGTCATGAGCCAGTGCAGATGGCAGCAAAGGGCTGGTTAGGACTACAAGACTTTGCTTGGCAATGGGTGGGCACTGATACAGATGGTGAATGGGACATGTCAGAAATGCAGTTCTCTGCTCACTTGTCTTGTGTCAGATTGTTTCCACATGTGAAAGGGAGAGGTCTACCAAAACATACTCTTAGCTTCTGGGACTCTGCGTCCTCTCTAGAGTTAGCTCCTCTACCCCTTAAATGTGAGATTTTCCTAGAAAAATGCAGGTTAAATTTTCTTTGAAGGGATTATTTTCATATGGGAGTAAAATGTGAATTTGCTGCATGCATTTGCACTAGTAAATCTTTAGCACTCAATTGTTTGCAGAAAGTGAACAAGGACTAGTCATGAATGCTGTCAAAATGGAATTTGCTTTTAACTTCAAATGAATATTCATTAATAATTTCCTCCACTATTTGCTCACCACTCATATTTAATGATATGGGAAATGAGATGAATAACAAGGTGCTGAAATATGCTGACAATACACAATTATTTAAGTTGATATAAACCAAGGAGCAAAGTAAGGAATTTCAGGACGAGCTAATAAAACTTGAGTGACTCAATAACAAGATACCACATGAAGTTCAATGCAGACAAGTACAAGATAATGAACATTGGAAGAAATCATTTGAACTACTTGTACATATTGATGGGGCATGAATTAGCTCTAGCCTCTCTGGGTTAAGATGAGCATACTGTCCAGCAACCATAAGGAATGAAAAAAAGGCTACAATCTGCTCCCAAGGAAGAGTGAATCCAGACTAGAAAGGTCTTTTCAGTCCTACTTCAGCCATGAGCAGGGCTAATGTAAGGCAGAAGCAATGACCTCTAGACCTTTATGCAGGAGTCCAAGTTGGGGGAGAAAAAAAGCATTATATTTATTTATTTATAATTAATTTCTCATATTAGGGATGGAATTACACCAGCTTAAGCTAAAAGGCAACTCTGAAAGGACACAGTCAAAATAAACAACTTCGGGGAAAGGGCAAACACATGTGAAAAGTGGTCTGAAGGACTCAAGTTAAAAAAAACAGTTTTGCTTTTGGAGTCAAAAGAACATCAGCATCTCTCTGATGGACATATTTTGAGTTTCTTCAAGATATGCCACAATTCAGCAGCTAGCATTAGAGAACAAACAGAAAGGTTTAGCAATAAGTTATTAGGTTTAAATTAAGACATTAAGCTTTTAATTGAAGCAACTGAGATAAATTGTTATAATGGTGGTCTCTGGCAGAGGGTCAAATTAGCATAATACAGGCTTTGATTTACAAGTGCTTTTACAGGACATACTAGAGCTCAGCCACCAGTGTACTAACACCACAGGAACATGAACCTGTAGCATGAAGAGGTAAGTGAGAACATGTCCTTAAGTCACTGTCCCAGGCAGCAAAAAAAACTGAACTATTTGTAGCTGTTACGAAATCTGCTGTGTAGTACTAGGGTCCAGAGGAAGCTCTTTCTGGAGAAAATCCGCATAGGCAATATGGTTTACCAAGTGACTGAGATACTAGAAAAGCAATCAGATAATAGCAGTGATGCCTGAAGGCCTGTCCCTTCTCTTCCTTCTGGTCTTCTCTCTGTCAAGACATTATCGATGCTGACACTGAGTGGAGGGATTTCACTAGTGTTTTGTGGGCTACTGCCAAGTTTTCTCCAAACTCTCAAACTTCCTGGTGAACTATCATGTTCCTGAAACCTTGAATGAAGGACATGATATCACAGAAAAAGTATATTACAGAATAATTGGTTTCTTGGCCTGTGTATCACGGAGAACCTTCTGCCTAGGAAGGGATAATGCAAAAATTCAGTGATGAGACAATAGTTTTTAATGCAGATGGTTTGTTTTGACTTACAACACTCTTGGCAGTTCACAGGATGAACTTTCCACTCTAAGTGCTAAATAATTGTCTGATATTTGCTTTTTCTATTACTTTATTTCCTACCACAGTCCTCAGGCATTTTTCTTTCTGCAAGAGTTCTCAGATAGGAAATGCACGAATTCCTGAGGAATCACTTGGAGAAAGGAGGAAACGATGCACCTGGGGGTAGGTGGTGAAGGAGGAATCGGGACAGGAAGAACTGGGAACAGAGCACAAACACAGCAGAGTGCTAGCACTTCTAGGAGCTGTTAGCCAGATTATTTGTAACTGTAAGGGACTGAGAGGATGGGAAAGAGCATCTTCATAGAATCATAGAACAATGGGGGTTGGAAGGGCCCTCTAGAGATCATCGAGTCCAACACCCTGTTCAAGTTAAAGATCAGGTGACACAGGAATGTATCCAGGAGGATTCAGAAACCTCCAGAGAAGGAGACTACACACCTTCCCTGGGCAGCCTGAGCCAGGGGTCCATCACTCTTACAGTAAAGATTTTTTCTTGTGTTTAAGTGAAACTTTTTGTGTTCCAGCTTATGTCCATTACCCCTTG
This sequence comes from Urocolius indicus, assembly GCA_013401255.1. Lineage (NCBI taxonomy): Eukaryota > Metazoa > Chordata > Aves > Coliiformes > Coliidae > Urocolius > Urocolius indicus. The sequence goes on from WBNH01010368.1 coordinate 149,275, forward strand.
TCCTGTCACTGGAGACAAAAGAATGTTGCCCCATCCTTCTGACATCCACCCTTTAAGTACTTATAATATTTAGGTACTTATTATACCTTCAGATATCTTCTGTTCCTGCATTGTGTATACCTCATCTGACCACAGTCTACTACACCCCTGTGGCCACATCTAGCTGGTCACACTTCCTTCTCTGCTCCCTGTTTTCCTGTATCTCTGCAAGATACAATCCTATGCAGCGGAAAGTTACAGGGAAATGTAGGACCAAATAGTGACATCCTTGTTTAGGATTTAGTCATTGATCAAAAGACATGGAAGTTAATTCAGTAAGGACCCAAACCTATGTCATAATTTAATGATTTTTCAGCCTGTTACCTGAGGAGAAAAAAATCTAGAATGGATTTATGGGATATCGGCTTGCCAGAATATTGACCGCAGTCATGTGAGGGTAAACACCTGGCCAGGTTCAAGTCTAAGACTGCGTGATAGATGAAAGAGAAGACTCTCTTTCAGGACTCTTCTCCAATGTAAGTAAAACAAAGAAGAGGTAATTGTGGTCTTCTAGGAGCTAGTCCGGTTATCTACTGGTTAACGCATTAAAACTGCACTGTAAGAGCCCTTCACTTCTAATGCTCTGCTACAACATGAGTGTGTGTTAAAAGCAACTGGTAACCTGGCAGTTCATTTGGTGTAATTATTCATGGGGTTCACTTTATTCCTCCTTCAGAGATGTGACTATCATTACAACTACTGTAGACTGACCAGTCCCAGAAGAATATAAACAGACATGGAATCTGAATTACTTTATCTCTTTTAGCTGTGAGGATCTTTAGACTCAGTCGGTACATCTCTTCTGTATTATAGCAGATGCAGAAACAGAGCCCAATTTCAAGGCAGTTAATCTGGCTTTCAGAAACATTGCATTCACTTTAAATTCCCTCATTTCATGATTCCATCCAGGGTAAAGAAAAGAGTAGAAAGAAACTGTCTGTGAACACTGAAATGCACAATTTCTTTTGGATGGACACAGCTACGCAGATTTAGTAGGATGTGTGCATGCATATGTTTATGTGTGTTTGTGTGTTTATTGCCTCAGAATTGCTTAGAGTTACATCATCCCAAGAGATACATTCAGCCCTGTATGCTTAGATGGAATATGATGTTTGCACACAAAATGATAAGGATTCATGAGACACTCAGGCAGGAAGGTGAGGTGAGGCAGTTATAAAACAGATGCTACTACTTTGGGGCTAGAGTCCTCTGCGGTAGGCTGCTCTATGCTAGAATAGTCTATGTTTGGAAAATGTTTTCCCTAGATTTTTTGTTTGAAAATAACTTTAAGCAACCATGGAAATTCATTATTTTGATCTGACATTTAAGTACACTATCAATCGTATCCAGATTTTATTGACTAGGAAAAAAACCTATAATTGCTCTAGTGACTAGGATAAATGAAACATTTTTGAAGTAGTATAAAGACCATCTAAATTCTTGAAGTGATAAGATTTGGTTTGAAACCAATAAATTAATTTAGTATTAAAAAAAAAAAGAAAAACCAGCAAGCATCAGAGAAAAACCTTTATCCAAGGCATTTGTGCATCCTCAGTTTATTTTACATCCCATTTTCCTTTTGGCAGCAAACTTGGTGATTCAACTGTATAGTCATTTGTCAAAAAAAAAGCAAAAACTGAAAGATCATGGTCACCTTTTTATTATCAGTACTAAATATTTATCAGCCCATTCAGCAATAAATACATATATGTGCTTATGTGGTTGAGATAAATGTGTGAGTGTGTGCATATACACACATGTGGCTGTTCTGCACATAGACTTCACTATATTGGAGCACCCTGTTGATGGGTTACATGCTGGAGCCTGAGAGTGCTGAATATATGTGGAACTCAACAGCAAAGGAAGCCAAAGATGTATGAACCTTACCTGGAGCACTCAGGATCTCTCAGTCTGATGCATATACTGACCATTCCCTCTCAGGATGATCCACATTGGTCTCGAGGCCTATGGCAGCTACATTTGTAAGATGCCCATCAGACAACATCCTTTGGCTCTTGTTAAGTACCTACTGGTGTACTGAACTTGTAATTTGAGAAAAAAAAATATATCCTTATATACCACACTCTATTATCTCTACTGTAACATAAAACTATCAATGTATATATCCAGCTAGTGGTCCAAATTTGATCACATCAAAGCAACAAATATCTTTAATACAGTAGATCATGCTTATGTTTATTTAAAAGAAACACACCTAATACTAGGTCTGTTCAGTTTCTGCTTCCTTGTTGGTGCTACAGGCAGTTTCTGAAATGAAAGCAGTTGCTCTGTATTTATCTTTTGAAAGCTTCCTAAGACTGAGATCTAGGAAGCGTTAACTTCCCTCCCTCATCAGCTGTGGATGTTAGTTTCATACCATTGTCTGCACAATCAGCATTCCAATTACCTTCAAAACCACTGTGAATAAATACATTTCTTCAGGATGCAAAGCTTGTAATTTCTAAAACCAGGCTGATGTCTTCCTATCAGTTCACCAGTAAAAAAAACCAAAAAAAACAAAAACAAAACTTGAGAATTCTCCAGTCACACATAAGATATTGTAATCACAGTGATCAGTAATCAAAATATGTGGTTTGAAGTCAAGCATGTTAACGTGTGTATATTCATTTACTTAGCTCCTCCTAACTCAGTCTTGCAAAGATAAATGAGCCCATTTGTAAAATGAACAACACATTTAAGTCTAGAATTGGGGTTTTGCTTCCCACGTGTGAATGGAAAGGCTGTCTTTTGGAGTGTTTCCATAAGCCATTTATTTTTTGTGCTTCTTTATTTTGAGGCAAGCAGGGATGGATTCTGCAGTCCCTTTTCTCTGTCTATAACAACAGGGACCCAACGATACTTTAGTCTTATGACACCTTGATATTTTTTTTTCTCAGCGTAGTTTGAAAATTTTGACAGTACAAATTTGAAAGTGTCTGCTTTCTCATGTGTTCACCTGCTCATCTCCACTTGTTCAACTCCTTATCCCTATATGCCAATAGATGTTATCAGTAAATCCTCCTGGTTTAATCTCCAAAATGTGTTTCCTCTTCCTCTCTCTTTTCATCTTCATTCTTCCCATAAAATCTTTGTCAGGTCCATCCTTTCCCACATCCATGCCTACTGTGACCTTGTTGTCTTCAGCCTCTAAATGACACTCACATTAGCCAGTTTTTAAAGTAGTCTAATGCAAAAGTAATCCACTGCTCCCAGTATTGAGATCTCATTAAGATACTCCTAAATCCTTCTTCTTCACTGTCTCCCTATTGCCTTCTAAATCTGATCGAAGCTTCTTTTATCACCCAGAGTTCCTCTTGACCTAACCTTCTTTCTTCTGTCCTTGCTCTGCTCTTTCACATCTTTCTTCTTTATGTACTCTCTCCTCATCTGTTGCCATTTGCCAATTAGACCTATGCACTGCCTTTGATGTTGTCCGCTATACCTGTGAGTGCAGTAAGTAGTTCAGCCACACTATTCCAGATGGAAAGTATCCTGCTGTGATTGGCATAGTCCCTTTGATAAGTTTGAACTGTTGATTACTAAAACGCAAGTTACCACATGTTTTTATAGCAAAAAGGAAAGGACACATTTGTCTTATAGTCAGATTATGGCTTTTTTTCTGGTCATTTACAATTTCTCTTGAGTCCTTGAGTCAGAAAAGGAAATAAAGTTTTTACTATAAATTTATTATAACTGTGACTCATGAAATTGCTTTCCAACCTGTCTATCCAACCACCATTTGCAGAAGGCTGGTTATCTAGGTGAAATTGAAATTTACATCTCTGACTTTTCAAACTTAAGATCTGAATTTTAGGCTGTAAGTTCTTGCTCTCTCTACTTGCTTACTCTTAGCTTGATTTGGAAGGGTAAAAGGACATGGGGCAGTCAGATATAATTTCCACATCATAGATTTCCAAACACAGTCTTTATTAGTCCATTGAAATTTAATAGAAGGATCTGTAAGGTAGTTCAGACAAGCGAAGCTTACAACACGATGCACATCAGCACAAAAGTCAGGACGTGCAGATCGAAATTCCCCTCAGTTCATCTGACTTTCTGTTCCTCTGTGCATTAGATTATGGGAAAACTTAACAAAACAAACTAATTCCTAGTCCCTTCCTCTTTTAGCCTTTAAGTCCTCCCCCCTCACAAAATCAAACAGGAGAAAAACAGTCTTCCTACACCTGGACCCTTTGTTCATTATTCTGTGTTTCATCAAAAATTAACATCCGGTGACTGGAGCTTCCTCTCGCTCTTTGCCAAGGTGCTACAGAAGTACTTTGTGCCAATCAGACACCTACGTGCTATTTCTACATGCCTCACACCTCCCTGGCCTGAGCAGAGTTTAATCTGTTGAACTCAAGCCAGGAACAACTGTGAAATTGGAAAGTGAGGGTAAGCAAATAGTTCCTAAAAGTTTAGAAAAAAATGTTGCCATATCTATGGATAATTCCTAAGAGCAGGCTAATGCCTTCCCATCAGTTCCCTAGCAAAGACCCAACCTCGAAACAGACATATTTTGTCACAATGAGGTTTTACAGCCTCATGTCCTTTTTATTTAAAGAGGTTCTCCCCTCTTCCAGCACCATGGTTTTTTTTGCATGTCCCTCAACTTCCGTCTATAAAGACAGGCATGCATCAATGCTTCGGTTTTACAGGGCTTCAATATGTGAGTTGTCATCTCCAGGAAGCTGGGAATTGGCTGTATGGACATCATCTGTAACAAGAATAAAGAAAATATTACCATGTCTTTGCATAATATATGTACAAGCTGAAGTCTCATCAGTTAGGATGCTATAATTATGATAGAACTGCTGTCACATTTACCACAAAGACATGCCAAATGCTTTACCAAATTGACCATATTCAATACATCCTATTACACAACACCCTGCTTCAGTCTCACAAACTCACAGAAATTTTGGCTCCTTCAGCTCCAGATATTCCCAGCCATACAATTGCCTTCCTGCCTTTTTTCCTCCCTGCCTATACGTCTTTGTTTTCTTCACAAAGTGGAGTTCAGTGGATTTCCTGTACCTCCTCACAGGTCATTATCCTTAAAGTAACATTACTTGGCTGCAGTAAGGATTTGTCTCAAAAGCAAAGCGGGCACTAGGAAGAGCAATTTCAGTCAGCCAAGATTTTCTCCGAAAAAAAATGAATCTTGGGGCTCATATATGCTCAGCTCACCAGGAAAAGGTGGAAGGAGATATGTAGACTGTTACCTCTGAGCTCATAAACCCTGAGCTAGTTACTAATCTCCTCCACCTCTTCCTCACCCTCCCTCATCTGCTTCACCATTCTTCTGCTGCTCCTTTACTCCTCCTGCCAGCAGGCTCCTGCTTACTCTGTCCATCTTCATCCTCTCCTTGTCTTGGGCATTGTCCCAAGGAGCTCCTTTAACCCGTGCTCTTCTAACCCACTCACACCTGAATCCTCTTTACTATCTTCTGCAACACCCAGGGTCCTGCTTCTCTTTTACTTACTTATTTATTCCTTTCTCGTTTATTCCCTCCTTATTTATTCCCTACTTGCCAGAAGAACAGGTCCTCAGCCCTTCCTGAGCCTTTTTGTCCTGCTGTGAGTATCAGAAGCTTTTGGAAACGTGAAGCTTGGGACAAAGAGGTTTGTCAGGGCTGTGCCTGCAACAGGACGTCGCTTTCCTGACAGGCATGTGTGCGTATTTTGCACATTGTGATACGTTTTAAGGCAGGGAGGTTTTTTACTGCGACACAGGGACTCTGCACCAGGCACTGCACAGCAACAGCATCACCAATGAAACTGCTTCCATTCCTAGGTAGGTGAAACCTCCTTTCCCAGCAAGCGAGTGGCAGGTGGGAAGGGAGTGGAGTCTAGCAAGAAGAAATGAGCACGTTGGGAATGGTGGAAAGCTGCTGAGTACATGAGACTGAAAGTCCTGGTAGCTTTGATCAGTGCTGCAACTAGATTCAGTAATTGCATGGTTAGGATTATCCCAAAACCAAATCCCACATCTGCCAGTTTATCTCATTGTGGGTTTTGTTCTGCAAAAATCAGAAATGTTGTGGGTTCCCATGGGTTTGTTGGTTGGGTATTTTTCTCTCTCTCTGTCTGCTTGGGAGTTTTTTTTAGATTTCACTAGTTATGAGCAGTGAAACAACAACAGAATCCCACAGGTTTCTCTTTTAATCTCTGGGAAACACTCTCCTCTCTCAAAAACATTGGTAAAAGATGAAGCTTACTGATAAGTAAATTGATTTGAATGATATATAATTGTTAAATAATGTGTGTAATTCTTAGTCTTTTCAATTTTTCATTAAATTTTTTCATCCAAGAAAACAATGCCTCACTGAGATTTCCTGAAGCAAAGAAACTTGTAATTGCAGCATTAGGCTAGCAAATATCCAGAATATTTGGATAGGGAAAAGCAGGGATAGAAAGCACTCAAAAGGGTCTTTGTCTGCTGCAATGTTCATTATGTCCTGCTAACAGTTTATAAAGTACAAAGTGAAAAAGTTGCTTCTGAGTTAACTGCCCCCTTTCTAACCTATTGCAGGGTCTGTATAATTGTTCAGTGATCTGTTAGTTTTCTCAAAGGGGCAGATAGTTTTTAATTTGTGTTGACAAGCATAGGCATTCATAAAATGGGAAAATGGTTATACCTGATCAGCCAGTGGATGGAAAAAAAAGACAATTATTTCATAATATGGAAACAGTATTTTATGAGAACAACTTTCAATAACTTGGAGAAGTTTTTAAATCATAATGCTGTGACGCTGTAAATACTGTGACATGTCATTTTAATCTCTCATTTGTGTTAGCTACATAAGTATAGAAGTGCTTATGAAATGAAAATTCTTATGGGGGAACCCTCTTTGGTATTTTTTACTTGATACATGTAGGGCAATTTGGATTACACGCAGTACATTATTTCGTTTGCAAGTAAGTGTCTGTGCTTTACTGGAAAGTACCGGAGCTTTCAGATGTTTTCCCCAGATCACTGAGTAACTTCTAGATTGTTTAGCAACTTTATACTGGTTGAGGACAGACACAAGTTCTTAAGCTATAGTGTCTGCTGTTAGCTTTTGGGTAGTTTTACCAAAGAAGTCTCTCTACTCGGTGGCTCTAGCCCCATCCTGCAATATAGTTGAGTCTGTAATTATGTAAAGTTTACTGGAATACACCAATTTTGTGGAAACCTTTTGCCCAGATCTGGTTTTAAATTTTGGGTTTGGTTGTTTTGGTTTTTTTTTTCCTTAGATTAAGAAATAATCTTGATTTTTCCTTTGTTCTAGTTTTGATTTCCAGCCTACTGGACTATGGCTGCACTTCTGCAAGCTGTAACATGACATGCCACAAAGATGCCAGGTGTGAAGTTCAGGGTGGGACAACAGGCTGCTACTGCTCCCAAGGATATACAGGAAATGGCATAACATTCTGTTACGGTAAACAGATTTTACTTATATACATTTCTGATAAGTACTTGCTCAAAAACCTTACTCAAGAATCCATTAGCTCAAGGATTAAACTTTATATCACAACAGCTTACACTAACATGTTTTCAAAGTAAAAGCCTTCAACAGTTGCTGAGAAATTCTACAACTTAGCCTAGTAATTTAACATAACATACTATGACTCCCAGTTGAGTATGACCTGTTTTCCAACTTTCCTTTTCCATGAGAAATGTTGATGTGTCTACCCTGATTCAGCTTCAGCAATTTCCCTTGTGACTCTGGACTTCTGAAGCCTGGAGTTGGAATGACTGCTATTTTGCAGCCCTCACACTTCATCCACACACATGTAGCACTAGGCCACTCTTCTCAGCAGCTGATCACAATCACATAATACAGCTCCTTGGCTACTCTGGAAGACTGAAAAGGTGTATGCACCACAGACAAATGCCCACATGTGAGGCCAATGTTAATTTTTCCACTGCAGCTGCTTGCAAGGGAAATATGCCAGAAATCCTACAGAGAGGTCTCCTTCTGGATGTCTCTGTCTTCCATCCAAAGAAAAGGATATCTTCCCTGTCTTCACTTTTGAGTAGTCCTCCACTATGAATAGCTCTCATATTTATTTCCACTGTTAGACATGTCCAGCTGCAGGCAGGCTGAAATGCATATGAATGTTCTAAGTTTTCACTGTCCTCAGGAGTTGTTATGAATATTACTCATTTGGTCAGGTTTTGTGTTTTATGCGTCTTCAGAAACGTAGTAATAACAGAGGCACTTTGGTTTGGTATGACTACAAGTAAGCAGACCACATTTAGTTTGGATTTTTATGGATCATATGCTGTGGTGTACTTGAAAGTGTGCTTTTTTAACAGAAATTTAGAATGCAAAGATATTTTTTTCCTAACAAACCTGCCTACTCTTTTACAAGCTAGGAATGTTTAGACAGAACTATAGCTGGCTAAAACACTAACTAATAAGGAATTATTAAAATTGTGGAATAAATTGGTTAGGAAGAGAACTCTGGAGGTTATCCAAACCATCTCCTCATTTGGAGTAGGTTGAACTTAAAGAGCGTTGCTCAGGGTCTTGTCCTTGTTTTGAGGATCTTCAAGGTTGAAGACTGCCTAGCTCTTTGGGCCTTTATCCCACTGACTGTCCATCATAATTTTGATTTGTTTTTTTCTGATATCTAGTTGCAGTTTCTCTTGCAGTTTGTAATTTCTGTCTCTCATGTGTGTTTATTGCTGTAGATTTCTAGTTTAGCTTCATCTCCTTCACAGACTGCTGTGACCCTCCATTAGGTAGCTGTAGACAGAAATTATTTCCCCTTTTACCTTCTCTTCTTAAGCCTGAACAAACACTGCTCTCTCATCCTCTTCTTTGCATCACGTGTCATGTAGTCACTAAACATATTTCTTGAATTTAATGCTAACCTTGCCCTAAATATAGGTCAATCATTATTTGTCTATTGAGCTGGTCAAAAGAAAATAAGAAGAAATGGCCTTCACCACACTAGTATTGTATTTGCACTATTTCAATTTTACTGCCATGAGTAAGCTGGTTGATTTGAAAGTTAAGTGCACATTACGTTTGCAGAGTCAAAGGCCTACACTTGTGAATAATGCAGAGAAAGAAAACCAAGTCAATTTTTAGCAGTACTACCTGGTATCAAACCAGCATTTACTTCTCGGTCATTGTCTGTACTTTTCTAGAAAGTTATGATTATGAATCATTGATTAAATTTACAGTAAGGATGCCTGTTGTTCTTCACTGACATTACTGTCTTTCTTAAGCCTACTTATTATGTACATACCCTTTATGGTGTTATTAAATCCATTTTTGAGAGGATGGGTTTATCTTGCCTTCCATGTTTCTTTGTCTCACACAGTATGTTGTCCTTACCTCCTATTTGGTATGTATTTCCTTAGGAAACTCTATATTCAAAATTCAGAAAAACACTTATTGATCATTTAAAGAAAATTCAGTACAGTGAAATGCACACTCTTCTTGAAATGTTCACAAATCTCATGACGCAATTAATTGTTTGTTAATAATGATACTAAGTGTTTTGGAAACCCAGTCTTTAAAATAAAATTTCCTATGTCAATCCAATCAAACCAGCTACTAGATGTATTGTAGTGCTTTCCATTACAGTGGCAACAGTTTGAAGAATGCTGCATGTCAGGAGACCAACATTTTCTCTCATAAAACACCTCAACAACCACCATAGTCACTTATCCTCCAGCTAAGTAGCAAAGCTTGTAGCAGGACTACATTCCTGTTGCCCCAGAAAAAGAGACAATGTTACTCTAGGGCAGCATGTTACACGATGCATTATTAATATTGTGCAGTAGTCCTCTAATAGTATAAACAAGTAACCTGAATTTTAATTGCATAGGCTGTAAAAATTATTAGAAATATTGTCTAAACCCTATCATAAATAGTTTAAAGCTATGATAGCTTAAATCAAAGTCTCATTCATTTAATGATGTATTAGATCTTGCTGTTCTTTATGGCAAAAGCAGCAGGTGTATCTGCTGTTCTAGAGATGGCTACCCATTTTCTTCAGTTATTAATCTTAGGCTTTTACAATGATTGTCCAGTCACCTTCAAAGGATATCATCCATTATCTGCTAATGTAGATATTTTCTAAAGAGTATGTATGGTAGGCTGTGTTTAAATATTTGCACTTTTAGTTATTTAGATATGTTGTGAGAGTTGTAATTACTGTCAACATCATTAGTAATTTTGCACAGCGTAAAACCAACTTCTTCTTTGTGCTCATCTTGATAGACAATTAAACTAGAACAGTTGTTTTGAGGATTTATTCTGGAATAAACAATGGAAAATTTTTCACCTTGTGAAAATGTTGAACAACAAAATTGATAGTTTTCAGGTTAGTCCTCTTAAGCCTCTATATCTTGAAAACCGTTCCTTTTCATTTATAGATTCATTCTCACTGTTTTTAAATGTCTGCATTTCTTTCTCTACTTTCACTTGCTTGTAACACCTCTTATATACTTGTAAAAGTTATTTCTTTGCTAGCTCTGTCTTTTCAACGTGATACACTTAGACATTTTCCCTTGAGTTTACTGTTCTGCAAAAGGCAATAATGCCCTGTTACATTTCTTTCCTAGCACCACTATTGATGAATCATGAATCACTAAAGTCAGCATACCTTAGGAATAGGGTTTGTTAGTTTTTACTTTGCTCCCTTTGCCAGCTGGCTAACTGACTGCAGAGAGCTCAAGTTTATTGGATTTGCTGTGTATAGATAAAGACATATAGATATGAATTTAATTTCCTGGTGTCAAAGTCATGGCTTTTAAAATAATTATCCTCTTACAATCTTTCCCACAAGGTTTCAACCACTTTAAATTAGGTCATGTTTTGGGCTTTCTGAAGGCATACTTTGGCCAGTCTAACAAAAAGCTAATCCTCTTCATAATCTCATTGTTTTCAGTAAGAATATGTGCAGGAATGCACATAGTCAGAATAACTGATTGTAGGATCTAGCCTCTTTTATATATTGGAATTATAACTTACATGGCAATAAATTCCTTTTGTACAGTATCTTCCAGAAGGCCGTAAATTAGTCACCTTGTCAAGCTTTACACCTCTGAAGTACAAAATACTATCTCATTCTTCTTACTTCTTCTTTTGTATTTATGTTTCTTGTTTTACATATTGTAAGATGAGAGAGAATGACCCCTGAAAATAAAACTATTTGCCTTTAGGGCTCCATTATTGGGCAGATGTGTATTCTGAATGTGATGCATAAGACTTTAGCTTCATATTATCATACATCTAATTGATGTAGCACAGCTAGAGCTCTTGGCAAAAATAAAAATATATCCAGATAAGACTGATTTATAATAAAGTTAGCTGCTTCTTGTGCAAAAATGTCATGGACTTTTTACAGATAAATAACGTATGTTTGCCACGTTTGTAAATCCACTTATTTATATTAAAAGGGTCAGCCATATAAATTAGGTGATGCTTATAATCTCAGTTTTCTTCCAAATCAAAATTAAAGGAAACAAACAAAATTTCAGATCCTTTAGAGAAGATGGAGGTGGAAGTAAAACTTCATAGATGCCAATATTTTATTTTTAAAACAGAGGGGAAAATGAGTTGGCATCACTGATGCTTTCCTAAGCAGCTCTGCTGTTTCAATACTGGCTGCTTCTTGATTGCTGACTGCCAATTTGCTGCTTTGCTGGCACACTGCAGGAAATTAAAGTAAACAGTGTGATCACAGTGTTTACTTTAACTTTGTAAAATACGGAAGGAAAATGAAGCAGTGCTGTTTGTTCCGGGAGGATAGGTAGGCAAGGAGGAAAAGTCTGAACACAATATCCCTTCCAGATATCCCCACACAATACTCCCTTGAAAATGTCACTTGCAGATTATACTGCAAAATTAATCAGTCTTACTTGTGAAATAGTTACAGCTCTTCCAGAAATAGTGAACTATCAGGGAAACTTTGTAAGGAAGCAAGGCACTGACTGACTTTTTGAAGTGCACTGTGGGAGGATTTATCATTTTCCAAAGGCAAAAAATACATCAGTGCAAAGTGGTATTTTATATTAAAATACAGAATCCCTGTTAGAACACGAGGCAATTTGTGTAAACTCAGCCAAAATCAAATTGAAAGTCTACTCAATATCTGAACACAAGCATATTTTCTTGTTTTACTGAGGGACATACAATGAACTCTCTGGTTTTTGCCAGATGTGAGAAGTTTTCCTGTGAGACATGAGCTCCTTGGTCTAAGGTGATGTCACTGTGTCCCAATATCAACTTTTATCACAGTTACTGATTTTGTTTTGATTCACTGGTGTCACCACTACCATTCTGCAGCACACAGTGTACAGTTTTGAGGGATTTTTTTATGCTTCAAATTAACAAGACCCTGTAAAATCACTGTATATAGTCATTTAATTATTCCTAAATAGAAAGCTATCTAAACCAAATTCTGGTTCAGCAGAAGAGGTCTTTTGTGTGTGTGTAAGTGTTACCAGCAGGCATACATCATTGGATGCCACTTCTGTGTTTACCAAAGTCTGAAATCACTGATATGGAAGATCCAATCCACACATTTCCTAAATTCATTTCACTGCTATCAGTTACCACAAACTATAAAAAGGCAAATTGCAACTGCTCTAGCATATCACAGCAGGAGAAAGATATGCCTTAGCCAAACACGTATAACAGGGCTCAACACAGTGGGTGACAACTTGGAAAACTTGGGACATGCTATGCAGGAGCAGACCACCAATTTCCAGCCCTTTTGAAATGCTCTTCATAGCCTCTGGGCTCATCTTTCAGTCTTCACTTTTCCCCACTCCTCCTGTGTCTCCCAGTCTCTGTTGCTTTGCCTCCAAGTTCTACTCATTATTTTACATGTTTTCTGGGAGGAGCATTGTAAAAAAGGAGCATAGACTGTATGAAAGGATAGAAGTCATCTTTGCATTCAGAATTTCTACTCCAGATTTAGATGTCTGACTTTCTGATGATCCCAAGAAGTGTTAGGAGTCACCATCTTGTTTGTTGCATGCCTTTAGGATTTCTCTCCAGAGGACAGAGTTGTCCTTCCTTCCATATCTTCATCAGTCATAATGTAGCTGACTGTTTTTCACCTTTTCTTAAGGTGCAGATATTAACCACTGAGCTGTGTGGTGTTACTCAGCTGAGGTTTCCAGATTAAGCCCCTAGGCAGAAGATGGAATTGAAAAGCTTGGACAAATTAAACAGGATAGTTTGATATTCTGGTGCATGGCAGCCCATTTGCCTAGGAAAACGTGGGTGTTAATGTACAGGTTAATACAGCAGGTTCCTGGCCATTTGGGGACCTACAGCTTCTGCCTTTTCATGTGCAAGATGCTAAACTTTTCTGTGACTTTGAGAAGGATTTGATGGCTATGAGCTATGTAGACTGCTGGGGACTAACCAGCTGTTGCATGGTTGCCTTCCAGACACAAAGGACAGAGCTATGTTTATGTTCCTGAAAACAGCCACATCATTGGCTAACATTGTTAGTCAAAGCAGTTTTCGTAGAGTTGACTTTATTTTCTGTAACTGAAATTGCTTATTTAACTAGCTACTATAGAAAGTATATTTTAGTTGAAGCTTTTAAGAGTAGATTGGGAATTTGAAAGGAGAGAGTGTGTTACAACAGTGCCTGGTGATGCATGAGAACATTAGTCAGATGGAAAACAGTGCAGGATGCTCGAAGAAACAGTACAATCCTGCTGAATAAAATGCAGTGATGGCTGCCTTACTACAATTTTCTTACTGCTGTAAGTGACTGAGTCCATAAAATTTTGACTTGAAGCATTTTATGCACTCAAAGTGCCAAATCTAGTTTTGCCACTCCTATGAAAAAAAATCTCTTGCATTTTCTCACTTGAATAAGATGAGAAATCTTCAGAGAGTTAGCTCTCCTTCCTACTGCCAGAAAGCACAGTTCACCTGGGCCAGAGACATAGCTCAGTTAAACATTGCTAAGATTGACTGTCATTCTAATAAGCCTTGGGCCAAGCACGTGATAGACCCATAACATTAAAAATTTGATGAGGGGTGGGGGAAGGCATCTCCGTCCTTTTTTCCACATGTTTTGTTTACATTCTTTTGAAATAGTACTTTGAACATGACTAAAATACAGTCATACATTTTTTGAATGGGCTAGGGAGAAACAAAACTTCCTCTTATTACATCTTTAATCATATCCAATCTCTCTTACAAATTAGTCCTGGTTACATCTAAAAGGAGTTTTAAAATTGTGTGTAGATGATGTGGTAGTAAAGAGTTTGTTGTCTCTCTCAAAAATGTACCCAAACTTTCAAGTTCGTCAGCTACACATGGATGGTTTCTTATTTGCTTAATTCAAAATATGTTTTAACTCTTGCCAAATAACGCTAATTTCCTTTCTTGAGAAAATACTCTTTTCCTCCTGCGTTAGGGTCCTAAAAATCAATCAATATATTATATGTTTAAAGGATTTGGGAAAATGTGTTTAAGGAGCTTTATACTTATTATCTCAGAGTCTGCTTACTTTGTGTCTGTCAGAGATACGATTCACTTCCTGTATCTCTAGCATCTGAAGTGGTCCCAAAAGGTCCAGCAGCAACAATACATTCCTCTCACTTGCTGGTTTGCAAAGTAAAAGGATGAAAAATATTTCCAGAACATACATGTATGTTAAATGTATACAAATGTGCACCCAGAAATCCATGTGTGAGTAGGTATGGGAATTAGAAGCAACCTTTTCTATGAAAACATGTAAGGGAATCTCAAAATTGTGAGTTTTATATATTCTGTGGTTGTGTAGTTGAAAAGAGCTTGCTTCCGTAAGTTCCACTTCCTTGAAACATCTTCTGTACCTAGGTCTGCATATGGCAGAGCCTGTTAAAGCCATCAAATTCTACAACTGCCTTTGGGGCTGTGAAGTTAGTGTAACCTGTGCAAGAAGGAAAGTATCATAAGGAATCACACGTATCTTGAGACCACAATGTTGCTTCATTGCAGCTGCATTGATTTATGCACACTGTCCCACTAGTCTCAATCACTTTTGTCTCTGTTCAATAACTCATAGAGTTAGATAGTAGAAGAGTATTCTCTTTCAGATTTGGGGTTTTTTTCCTTTTTGTTTGTTTGGTTTTCTCTTCCAGAATAAACTTGCCAAGAGTGGTGAAGTTGTCCATAACCTCATTGGAAATGTGTAATTTATCTAGGCTGGTGCACAATTTTTCTGTGTATGACTGTGAAAAATTGCCGACAGAGCTGTTGGCAGGCAGAATATCAAACCCCACTCAGTCCTGTGTGTATGAAAGAGTTTAAGAAGGTAATTGACACTTTGGGCCTCTATTTGCCAAAGAAAGAGATAATGACGTTTCCCAAGAAGATTAGAATCTAACCAAACATTGCGCTCTAAATATAGAGCACAAAGCCAGGTGATGTTTGTGAAAATGCCGCTCAGCTGCAGGAGGAGAAAGGGGCTGAAAGACTGCAGTTTTGTACTGTATATTTTTAAGGTACACAGATTTAATTTAGAGATTATGGCTTGAAATTGAAATTTACAGTATGTGTGGGTTTTGGTGATAAGAAATTGATTTTGTGACCTTAGTACACACTAATTGAAATATCTGGCACTGTGTCTTGCTGAGGTTAAAGGAAGACATACATGCCTGGAACCACATTCTTCTTTCACCTTGAACTGCACAGTTAATCACAACTACAATCACTGGCAGGAAGGAAGCTGCTGTTTCGTTGTGGTACAAGGAAGCTGAATAATCTCTGTTCATTGTCTAATGGATAAGTCGTTGTGTGATTACTTCAGGCTAAATTTAAGAGATTCACGATAGCTTCAAAATGGAGACTTCTGGTGGAATTAACATTCAACAAACAGCAGAGCTTCACCTGCTGCCATGTGGTAGACAGAACACAGGCAAGTTTGCATAGCAGATCTGCTCACTGCAAGCACTGCTGCTCACTTAGGGCTGACACATCCCTGTCCTGTGCTCTTTGCAAATGTGCCAGTACATAATATTGGGAAAAGGCTCTCTGGTTGTGCTTTTCTGCATGCTGTTCCAGTACATGGGCTGCTATGCCCCTGGACTGTTATTCCTTTACATCCTCCCACTTGAAAGGCTAGTTGTAGCACTTAGGAGCAGCAGCCGTGCCCCAAAGGACTCTACTGGTGGGGTTTTGATTTAATATGTCTGCTTTATTTAACGGAGTTTCTGTCTTATCTTAGTCTTATACAACTGTGACAGTCTAAAGTTGTCTATAAAGTAGTGTGGCAGGGTGTCCCATTATTTCGCTTATTACTTAATGTTACACATCTGTTAGGTTGGCATAGGATCATGTTTTTCAAAAAGGAAAATGAAAGCTCCTGAAAAGCCTTGACAATAAATGGTTATTTGTTCAAAAACAGCCGAGTCCAATCTTTGTTTATGTTAGTAGGCTTCATGTAATGGTGTTGCAATAAAGAAAAATAGCTCTTCAGGATGTGCATTAGCTTTTATGTTTTATTTGTAATGAAAGCTATGCACATAGACAGCAATCTACATAAGTTACAGTGAGAGAGAACATAAGCATGGATGGTGAGTTGCATGTTTATATATTTAATATTTATTTGTGGCAAAGTGTCTGAATCGCACTTTTAAAGAATGTGAAATTAAGCTGAGGTATTGCAGTTTTCAGTCCCATAAATCTATCAAAGAAAGACTAAGGGAAAAGGTGAATTCATACTATACCAGAAAACCACTGCTTCTCATTTGCACAGAGGAGCAGCAGGTCCATTCCCACTACTGTTGCCCTGTCTTCTTATGTCCAGTCCCAGGCTGGGAGGGAGCCCAGTGATCCTTACTGCCCTCCTAACATTATGATGAGTTTTGGACATCCCCAAAGTTGAAATGGGCTGAGGGCAGCACACCTCTGGGTCTCAGCTTGTGTCAGGGCTGTTGTAGGGGGCAGGGAGTTACTGCAGCAGTCATCTCTAGATCACATAAAGGTCTTAGTCACTCATCTCTGTTATATCAGAGGCCCTAAAAAATGCCGGAGAAACTCTTCAGGATGTTGGCATGAACTGAAAGAGAAGTTCACCTAAGCTCTGCAAGCCAAAATAGGAGCTCTGAGCCTTGCATTAGTTCTTTGTGATGCCCTACTTTTTTACTTTAATAAATCATTTTGATGGGTAGCATTCATCCCAAGGAAGCTCTACCTTTTCAAAATCAGGCTGTGAGAAGCTCAGAAGGGAGATCAGTGGAAGCCGAAGGTACTCAGATGAAGAGGCTCAAGCTCTTTGTACACATTCAAAACATTTCATTATTTACAGCTATGATGAAGCAGGCATCAATTCATAAATATGACCCACTGTGCAATATAAAAATATCAATATTTCTGTCCCATTGTGTAAGGGATATCTAGTGAATACAGAAAGAATTTAATCTCCTTAACTACTGCAGAGAAAATGGGAAAGGCAAATAGCCTTCAAAAATGTACTGACTTGAAAGCAGAATGAGGAGAAGTTTCTAAAATTTAGCACAACTTTTCATCTTGGACAATCAGAATAGAAACTATGTGGGGTAGCAGTTGTATATGATGTAGAGCTGCAAATTTGGGTGCTTTTTTAGGGTTTTCATGCAAATCTTGGTATGTTGATTCCATAAAGCTTTCATCACATTCAGGTCCATGGTTAAAATCTAGCAAATTCTTAGTAAAGCTGTGTTTAGAAAATTAGGTCGCTTCAGGGGTCCATCCTATAGCTTCACTGTTCTCATAGGAGAACCTATATATTCAGCCCTAGGTGTGTCAGGGCACAGTGGTGGGCTCCAGAACGGTTGAACTCTGTATCATTTTGCACATGAGGTATAAGGCTTAGATGGATGGCAAAGGAGATGCCGGGATAATATTTATACAGCTGTGGACTGCAAAAAAAGAACTGTTATCTGAACTTTTTGTACATCCTCTTGAATAAACAGGTAGTATGCTAAGGGGAAGGTAGTTGAAGAGGAAGGTTCTTCTAGAAGGTCTCTGGGCTGTATTCTCTGTTCTCAAAGAAAGCTATTGAAGCTTTTATTGGCTATAAAGTGTTCTTGAATTATTACTCAAATTTTGGACTTAAACTAATGAACATTCAGAAAACTTTCAACCTGAAAATGGCAAGTTACCCTCAAGGGATAACACACAGACAGCAGCATTCAAGTTTGTGCTTGATATTCAGACTAGTAAGGGGTCTATGCTGTGATATGGGAGTCTGGTTTTCAGTTCTGTAACAGAAATTCAAGCACAGGGTTATTCCTGCTTTCACTGGCAGTGTGGTAAAAATAGTCTGTTGATATACCTGCTGTTTCTGTTCTTGTTGCAGTAAGCAATGGCAAGAACACAAACGAGTACAATGATGTACTTTATTACAGTTTCCTGCAGAAGGAGTGATGCTTATGAGTTTCCTCTGACAGGGAGGTGACTTGCGATTGACTCTTGCAAGCCACAATGTCTGTAGAACACAAAGCCACAGTTAGGGGTGGATTTTCCAAAGAAATATATGTTGAGCACTTTTGAACTGTCTGGCTCTATCCTAGGTGCCTAAAGGAGAACCGAGTTGTTTGAAAAGAATAATCTTAGCTGTGGGTGCTGAGCAATTGAAAAATCTGCCACTGAAGTGTGGGGGGCCGGGGGATGGGGTGGAGGGGAGCATCTATCATCTATTGGCAGCTTGAGTTTTTGATTGATTTATTACTTTAACTGCAAAGACTTTTTAATTAGGGAGGGGAACTATATGAATGAGCAGGAGCTGCTGGTGGTAGCAAATCCTTGCCATTGGAGATTTGGTAATTAAATAAGTAGATAATATCCTCCTTATTGTAAAGATGTAGAAAATCATAAGGACTTTGCATTATTACAGTGTTTAACGTCTGCAAATGGAGGGGAAAAAAACATAATGGTAATTTTCATTAGCTGCATTGCATGTGGAGGGCTTTTTTTCTTTCTTTGAACAGCAAAACACTAAACAACTCCTAAATCCCTTCTTGTTACTTATGTTTTCTTCTTGGTGTTTAAAAAACCCATAAAGCAGAAACTGAAGACTTGCTATTAAAATGCTTGCTGACAGCTCCATTCAAAACATCCTTTGAAATAGTTCTATCATTTTGTGATTCATCTGCTATTCTGATCTAGTTGCTTTAACAAGTACCTTCCTTCTTGGTTGGGGACCATCTCTTTTCATTGGAAAATTCTTCCTTTAGACACTTTATTCAATCTCTGCTGTAAACAAGGCTTTCTTGGGTATGGTACTGTTTGTGTTATAGACTCATGAAATGCACCAAAAAAGCACAGTAGCAGGCTCATTTGGGATGACAAATGAGAGATGGTCATAGCACAAGAAAGAAACCTTAGCCTTTTTCATGTTTTATTGGTGTAAATGCCCTGTGCATTTAGCATAACAAGCCACGATTTCTGGCTCAGTATAATGACCTCAGACCCCTCAGTACCCAGGGAGTGCATGCTGCCCTGTTGGCTGCAGAGCCATTCTACTCACCGACGCTGCCAGGGCCAGTTCTGTGCCTGGTGTAGAGCAGCACAGTTCTATTGATTACAGCACAGCTATGCAGCTCCCACCAGCTGAAGTCCAAACCCAAGAACATCCTGGGGATTAACAGGTCCCCAGTGAAGCAGGGTGAATTTCACTCTCGAAACTTGAAGCTAGAATTATTTACAGTCACTTTAACAGGACAACAGCTGCTCTTTACCTAGAGATGAGCCAACAGCACTGAAAGAATTTGGATCTGAATTGCAGATGGATGGATTTCAATTTGATTCAAGTAGCTGGACTGCATGATTCTGTACTGTAATCTCTCAAAGTCGGAGCTTGAGAGAAAAATCATTAATTTGGAAGCTGATACTCTGAAAGACTTTTATGAAGCAATATATTTTCATAGCAGACACAGATCAATTTAAAAGTAGTAATCAAGAGCCATGTGCTACGTGTTCACAGACAGAAAATGTAGAGAATCAAGCCAGAGCCAGACATTTTACATTCAAAGCATTCAGACTAGCACTGAGGATATTGCCTCTATGGAAAGTAGCATGGTTTAGAATTAAAGTATTGTGAATTTGTGAGATAATCACAAGGCTATGTAGATATAAAGATGCAGCTGGATGGCTGCCAGAAACAAGCTGAGCATAACTTCTATAGGTGAATTTGGGTTTAACTTCTGTGCAAATTTTGGTGGAAAGAAAAGTTGCTGCAAGTAGCCCACAGAAAAGACATGTATATTTCTTGAGACACAAGAAAATTATAATAGAACCCATTGAAATTACTTTTTATCATCTTTGAAAGGTATCATTTAAATTCAAAGTAACTGCAGTAGTTTTCATCAGCTGAGATTCAGGCCCAGGGATTTTCCCCTTGCCAGTCCTAAGAAATTTATGACATATAACATTCTTGGAAAAAATAAGGCGTCCACACACTATTGATTTATGTCATGCAAGTAATAGCATTTTACAAAACCAAAATTTATATTTACTTGGATACTAATACAACTAAACACCTCTTGGAAATTTTCAACCTTCCTCCCTTAGTACTCTCTTTGATGATACTTATAAAAAAACAATAGTGGCCTCTAGAAGTGACAGTTAATTCAAAAGGCTAATTCTTTTCGTCTCTTATGGCAGCCATTGATAGACTCTGCTCTGTGCCACGTTATGTCTGAAACCAGATCCTCAAGCATTCAGGATTTTTACTTGGAGCTAGACATGGTTTTCACTCCTTTACTGATGTCATCTTCTATCATAACTTGAAGCAACCTCAAGGCACCTCCATGTGCATTACTCTATATGCCCTCTCAGGCTGATTTTTCTCTACTTTTACATATCAATCTCTACCAGCCAAGGAAAGTAGAGAATAATGAAATCTTTGATGGGTGGCTTTATTTTGGCTGATGTGTTAAGGTTTTTTGAGGGATATGATGTTGAAGCACCTTCTGAACTCAGTTATCTTCCATTAAATTAAAAAGACAAACACATACGCACACAAAGTTGGGTTTTTTTTAAAGTTTAAAGTTTTGCATAAAAAGCCTGATGTGAAAATCCATATTGTAAACTCACATATGCTGAAGAATCCACATGAAAGGGTAATTTTACTTTTCACTGAGCCATGAAGATAATTTGACTTTGAGTTTGCATTTCCCTAGCCACCAAAGTCAAGCTCACTCAAGATAAAATGGTAGGAAATCACGTCTCAACACTTAAAAGGTCTATGGAATGTTTTGTTTGCTGCAATTATTCAGAAGCATTTATATGTGAGATCTTCCTATCTATTTAGCTTGACTTCATTTTGAGTAATATAATGTTATCTTGAGAGGTAAAATTTTATTTAACTGAAGAGTTTGGTTAGACCTACAGTCTAACTATGTGGACTGTAAAGTAGCAGGGAAAGATTCTTTATAAACATATACAAATATATAGACTGTTGTCATATGTGATTTTAAAACACATTGAAACTGTCAGATTTCCTTCAATCTAGATAATAGGTCCAAAATCATAATTCACAAAATTTAGATCCATATCCAGTTCATCATACAGGTGTTCTCTGTAAATGGACAAGAAATAAAAATATGCTGCAGTCAAGCTCTCTGCACTTAGTTTCACTAAAATAGATTAGGACAATAGAGCATCATGCTTGGAAAAAAAAAATCTTGTTTTCATTTAAGAATAATGTGGTAATACAGGATCTATTAGGCAGCCACTGCAAGTAGCCAGAGAATTTGCTTTTGCTTTTACCAGTCTAAGCAGATTCAGTTGGGGGGGCTGAGTTGTTTGTATAGAATGAAATTTCAAAAAAGCTCATTTCCTCCATGTCAGTTTGTTCTCTTCATGTTAATATTATAAGTAAACAAGATATAAAGAAAATCGTGAGATTTTTACCACTGATTCCTCCTCAGAATATAATATAATATATAATATAATATATAATATAATGAAGTGAAGACAGATGACTTTGTATTACATCACTATATGCTAGTTTATAGCATGCAGCCAGACACAATATTAGAAAATTCCAAACAGTGAAATTTATTGAGACTAGAAAATGGGAGTGAAGCCTTTTCTGGAATCTTTTGGGGAAATGTTAAAATTAATAATTATCTCCTAGCTGGTTTTGTTATTGTTTCTCTGCTTCAGCCTTTGACACACCAAATGTAAACTGCTTTTGGCTAGTGTGTCAGTGGGCCCCTATTATTATCAGCTGGGGCATAAAAACCTTCCCTCACATATTTGTACAGGTAAATCTGGTCACTGACTCTTCCCTTTCCCATTCTCTCTGCTTTCTCTCTGTATAGTATCTCTGTCCTGATTGGTGTTAACAATAGCTATTAATCTAGTATCATCTGTGAATTTAATTCTCAGGCTGTTCATCTCTTTTTCCAGAGCATTAATAAATATGTAAAAGAAAACTGGGCTTAACACCAGTTCCTGTGGCAACCCAACTGGATACCTCTTCACAGCTCAATGCAGTGCTGTTTGTCATGAGTCATTATCCTTTGTTTACATTTCTTCAGCCAGTGTTCAATCCACATGACAACACTCTTATCCAAGACATTATAAATTATTTTTTCTAATAAGCTACTTTTATAAGCTACTGTATCAAATGTTATGCTATAGCCCAGATATATTGCAGCCACTCTGTTCCTTCTCTACGCTAACCCAGAAAATGTTGAAGAAATTACATTTGTCTAGCATGATCTGTTCTTTGAAAATACAAACTATATATTGGTCATGGTTTCCCTGTTGCTGCAGATGATTTTTATGCTCATGATATTTATTCCATTATTTTAAAAGAGACTGAGGGAAATTCTATCAGAAGATAACTGCCAGTTTGCTCTCCTTCTCTTCTCCTTTTTCCTGAGATTCACACCTGAGATGTTAAGGCAAAGCAATGAACTTTTAGAGGGTAGTATAGAGGAAAGGGATCTGGGGGTCTTGGTGGACAGCAGGATGAGATGAGCCAGCAATGTGCCTTAAAGGCCAAGAAAGCCAATGGCATCCTGGGATGTATTGGAAGGGGTGTGGGCAGTATGTTGAGAGAGATTCTNAAATGGACAAGAAATAAAAATATGCTGCAGTCAAGCTCTCTGCACTTAGTTTCACTAAAATAGATTAGGACAATAGAGCATCATGCTTGGAAAAAAAAAATCTTGTTTTCATTTAAGAATAATGTGGTAATACAGGATCTATTAGGCAGCCACTGCAAGTAGCCAGAGAATTTGCTTTTGCTTTTACCAGTCTAAGCAGATTCAGTTGGGGGGGCTGAGTTGTTTGTATAGAATGAAATTTCAAAAAAGCTCATTTCCTCCATGTCAGTTTGTTCTCTTCATGTTAATATTATAAGTAAACAAGATATAAAGAAAATCGTGAGATTTTTACCACTGATTCCTCCTCAGAATATAATATAATATATAATATAATATATAATATAATGAAGTGAAGACAGATGACTTTGTATTACATCACTATATGCTAGTTTATAGCATGCAGCCAGACACAATATTAGAAAATTCCAAACAGTGAAATTTATTGAGACTAGAAAATGGGAGTGAAGCCTTTTCTGGAATCTTTTGGGGAAATGTTAAAATTAATAATTATCTCCTAGCTGGTTTTGTTATTGTTTCTCTGCTTCAGCCTTTGACACACCAAATGTAAACTGCTTTTGGCTAGTGTGTCAGTGGGCCCCTATTATTATCAGCTGGGGCATAAAAACCTTCCCTCACATATTTGTACAGGTAAATCTGGTCACTGACTCTTCCCTTTCCCATTCTCTCTGCTTTCTCTCTGTATAGTATCTCTGTCCTGATTGGTGTTAACAATAGCTATTAATCTAGTATCATCTGTGAATTTAATTCTCAGGCTGTTCATCTCTTTTTCCAGAGCATTAATAAATATGTAAAAGAAAACTGGGCTTAACACCAGTTCCTGTGGCAACCCAACTGGATACCTCTTCACAGCTCAATGCAGTGCTGTTTGTCATGAGTCATTATCCTTTGTTTACATTTCTTCAGCCAGTGTTCAATCCACATGACAACACTCTTATCCAAGACATTATAAATTATTTTTTCTAATAAGCTACTTTTATAAGCTACTGTATCAAATGTTATGCTATAGCCCAGATATATTGCAGCCACTCTGTTCCTTCTCTACGCTAACCCAGAAAATGTTGAAGAAATTACATTTGTCTAGCATGATCTGTTCTTTGAAAATACAAACTATATATTGGTCATGGTTTCCCTGTTGCTGCAGATGATTTTTATGCTCATGATATTTATTCCATTATTTTAAAAGAGACTGAGGGAAATTCTATCAGAAGATAACTGCCAGTTTGCTCTCCTTCTCTTCTCCTTTTTCCTGAGATTCACACCTGAGATGTTAAGGCAAAGCAATGAACTTTTAGAGGGTAGTATAGAGGAAAGGGATCTGGGGGTCTTGGTGGACAGCAGGATGAGATGAGCCAGCAATGTGCCTTAAAGGCCAAGAAAGCCAATGGCATCCTGGGATGTATTGGAAGGGGTGTGGGCAGTATGTTGAGAGAGATTCTCCTCCCCCCTCTGCTCTGTCCTTGTGAGACCACTTCTGCAATATTGTGTCCAGTTCTGGGTCTTCAGTTCAAAAAGAACAGGGAGCTGCTGGAAAGAGTTCATTGCAGGGCCACAAAGATGATAAAGGGAGTGTAGCATCTCCCTTATGATAAAAGGCTGAGGGAGCTGGGGCTTATTAGCTTGGAGGAGACTGAGGGGTGACTTCATTAATGTTTACATATACATAAAGGGTGTCAGGAGGATGGAGTCAGTCTGTTCTCAGTGATGTCCAACAATAGGACAAGGCGCAATGGGTACAAGCTGGAGCATAAGAAGTTCCAAAGAAACATAAGGATAAACTTCTTCAATGTGAGGAAGCACTGGCACAGGCTGCTTAAATGGGTTGTGGAGTTCTCCTTCTCTGGAGACATTTGAAACCTATCTGGATGAGTTCCTATGTGACCTAGTGTAGGTCCTTCTGCTCTGGCAGGGAGGTTGGACTAGAGGTCCTTTCCAACCCTTAAGATTCTATGATTCTCCTATATCCCATATGCATAGACTTTAGCAACAGGGCGTCACGTGTGAGGACTACCAGCAAAGCACAAGGAATGGCAAAGAGATGGGACTAGCTGTAATCTAGACAACATAGGCAAAGGACAGAAAAGTGTGGCATGGCTATTAGGAGGAAGAGGAGGATCACCATGGTCGTCTGAACAGAAAAAAGAAAAAGAGCAGGAGAAATCAAAGAGAGTCTCAAAACTGGGAGTCAATTTGACAGAAATTCTGGAGCTGTCAGCCCTAGAGGAGGATCCCTAAGCTGTCATTAATTCAGTGATTTTGTCTAGTGCTGTTCAAACCAGGTGCTATGCCTTGCTCTCTTACATAGTGCTGCTGTTTGTGTCATATACAACTTGGGGCTTTGGAAAAAGGTTTAAAAAATAATACATTTTCTCTGTATGAATTCAGATGTAGGCATCGTGTTTGTGCCCTACACAGTCTGTATCTGTAGCCCATCTCTTCTCATGCCATTTGAGCTATGTGGATAATTGGAGACAGATCATTTTGGTCTCATAACCCCATATTTGGGACTTGTTCCTTAATCAAAATAGAAATATAAGGATAGACCTTGCATTGGCTTTACCCAGAGCTATTCTTGCCTGAGAATGGCAGGATCACACCAAGGATCAAATCCTCTTTGTGGAGGGATTACATTTCCTGCCAAACATGTGACATGGTTCAGTTTCAAGCACACACAGAACAAATCTGTGACAAGACAGACATTTAGTACCCAGGCTTAGTACCCAGGACTGTCATGGGAGACAGCTCTCAGCATCTGATCTAGCAAGATCCTCTGGACAAAGCCTGCATGACCTTGGGATCCACTTCTCTAATTTAATTTCTAGTGAAGTTTTAGTACTAATTTATATATACTGCACGTGTGTATTTGTACAGTTAAACTATTGGGAGATGACCTGTGAGAAGCAATTTGTAATGAAACTAGTATTCCTTTCTGCCAGCTCTTGTCACTGCTCTGCAAATCTTGACTGTCTTCTTTGTGTCACTTACCCACGCTTATCCTTGAACTTTAAAATGCATTCATCAATGAGATAACAGGTTTCATTTTGTGTGTCACTAAGGATTATCTTGTGAAAACAATGCTACTGAAAACACGTGATGGCTGACTTGTGAGGAATGTGTGGCCACTCTGTACATATTACAAAAATTTCAGTCCAACTCCTGTTAAAAAAAAAAAAAAGAATAAAAACAATGTAAACTTGCTCAAAAGATTCCTGTTTCTTCTAATGCTGAGTGCCTGCTCTAAGAGCTCCTGAAAGCCAAACTTCCTGTGCTAGGAACAGAGGCAGATGCTTTCAATTCCACCCTAGAAACTAACTGCTAATGTGTTTAATACTCTACTCAGACTACACATTTAGGAAATATGAGTAATAGCATAATGAGATTTTTCCATATATTACTACTGAAAAATAAAGGAGAAGGGGAAAAAGAAAAGATAAGGAAATTTTAAAACAGATATGACAGCCTTAAAGATTTTGCACCACCTTCCTCCTCTGGAATTAAAAAATGTTTAAAGCAGACTAACTTGAGTTATGTCAGCATGACTATGTGATCCCAAGATCCAATCCATACTTCAAGATTGCACCTATTGGAATCATGTTCTCATGAACAAAATCATGCAGGATAGTGTTGTTTATGATTTCTTTTCTCAGCAGATTAGCTGTGTACATCTTGTAACACAGGCTGGTTCCAAGGAATATCAAGCATGGCAAGAGATCTGTTAGAAAATGAATTACATTATCCAGCCAAAGCAATATCAGAAATGTCTCAGAGTCTAAACTATCTTAATGTCAATTTAAAATCATATATTTATATTACCTTTCTCTATCTAGTAAAGCAATGTGATAGAGCCTTTCTTTTGCCAAAGTTGTATTATCCCATTTCTCTGAGTTAGGTAAACTGTAATGTGTCTGCTTTATAGATGGGTAAACTTAGCATAAAGAGAGGGAAGCCATTGTTTTCAGTCAAGGATGCCTAAATGTAAGTACTTTCATCCATATTAGCCATCCATAGTGGCAGCAGCTCTGAATATCAGCCTCTTTCCATTCTTTCATATGACAGATTATTTTACTTTAAACAATTCTTGGTTAAAATACATTAGGCATCCCTAGGGCAGGAATCTGAAATCAAGATTCCTGCACGAAGATGCTACCTGCCTGGCTGGAGAGATGCACATGGGCTCAGGGTAATGGAATTGTTTTTGCCAACTGGAGCAGTTTCAGCAGGAGGGATGAGGTGCATTTCTGCTCAGGTGCTGCCTGCAGCTGGCTGATTAGGGTGCTTTTCAGGACCAGGCCAGAGGAGGTTTGTTTAGGACTGCCTTTAAACTGCATGCTAAAAGACTCTTTATGAAGAGGACATTGTCAATATTGACTTCTCATTCTTCTTTTTTTTTTGTTGTTTTTTTGGGTTTTTTCTGTGTTTGAATCAAGGCGACTGCAACTGCTTTGTGCATAGTACGGGTTGCCCTAGATGTGTTATGCATTTTATATTTATAGGATCCTAGCCCCTTGGCAAAGAGTTCCCAGTGGACTTGAGGCATTGTTAAAAATAGAGACTGGGCTGCTTATTGCTTGCAGGGTCAAGGCAGTACCAAATGTACAAGGAGCACAACACATGCTTTTGTCAAAATCTTGCTTGCAGTGCCAAAATCCTATTGTCAAGTTGTGACTAAAGAAGTAAGTAGCCACAGCATAAGAAATTAAGAGCACCCCAGTCAGTAACCAGTCTTTTCCAGCTGGCATTTTGATAAATGTTCTATAAATTATAGTATAGTATAAATTATAGGCATATAAATTACAACTTGTAGAATGGGATATTGGACCTGACAGGAGTTTTAGCCAGCATGTATGGCATAGCCAACATACTGTTTCCATCATTTTAATAACCTTTATAGAGCAGGTGGCTGATGCAGTTAATACTGCTATCATTTTTCTTTCCTTGTGTGATTTGCTGTGATGACAGTTCCACCATTACATTTTGAGTATTTAAAGCTATTAGGAAGAATTTTTAAGCAATCATCTAGTATAGGTATTTTCAAGCATGTCTGAAGCATATAGTCACCTCCTTTCCTACTGCATATTTCTAAATCAGTATATCACATGTTCTGTGGGAGAACCATGGACAAGATCAACAGCTGTGATAAACTGCTTAGCTTAATTTACTTAGTTAGATGGAGTTATGCTTTTATGTTGCAGAGGGGGATCAAACCCAACATCTTACAATTGCAAAGATTTCAAAGATGTGATACATTTCTAAGATCATTGAAATTTATATTTTGCATTTCAAAGATAAAATACAGAAACCAATATGTCATCAAACCATTTAATTTTCTTCCAAGTTTGAGAGTAAATTGACAAGAGATCGCAATTGGCAGGAGAACAAATGAAACATATTGAAAGAGCCAATTTGCTCGTATCGAGGGAGACAGATGTGTCAGTTTTACATCTGTTCAACAAAAGTCCTTGTTGCTGATTTCTCCCCTCTTCCTTTTAACAAATATTTCATTACCTAAAGGTTTCATTATTAGACAACTGAATAATCCTTTATAAGTGACCAAGGAGCACTCTATTCATTGAAGAGCCACTTTCACGACTGTGCTGTGATTCTGGCAGTTGCAGTTTGTGGAAGTTTCTCATTTTTTCCCAGAACTCATCACACCTGACATGCACCAGATTTCAATTGCAGCTGAGTAGTTTCCTGAGCCCCAATACTCCAGATGCGAATTTACCACCTCTTTCCTGAACTATCTGTTAAAAGGGAAGGAAGTGGAAAAAGCCTTGAGATTTCTACTGGCAGTCTGTTTCATGGTATAGGCAGATGCTACAGCAATGAACAACATAAGGTAAAAAAGCAGGCAACGGTAAGCATTTCCATATTTCTAAACACAAACTGGAAGGTGGGACTTTTATATAGTTGCTTTCTCTGTAGAACAGGTAGGTAGGCAGGCATGAGCTATCTCTGTCAATAGGTGTTAGTCAGAGCTGTGTGTCTCAAGTGTGGTAGTAGCTGTTGTTTAAAGGAACATGTACAGATAATGAAATGAGTAATTCTCTGCCCTTGATTTTCCCAGTAGCTGTTTGTTAGTCTCTGTTCTCTTTATTGTGAGTTTTTCATCTGTCTAATTCTTCTCTGAGGATCCTAACACATATTAACAAAATGAGGTAACACCCCTATGCAATTCTTAGTGTTTAATCAATTTTCAAGGAGCCTGATGTGTGGTATACTCAGAGTGTGTATGCAAACAATTTCATGAGAGCAGCAGTAGAACCCCTGAATTTGCAGAATCTTTGTTGCCAAGCTATGCATCTGTGACTCAGATCTTTTGTATGTGTGTGCCCTGCAAACGAGGAAATTGGACACATGAAAATATGTCTTTTATTTACAAAAAATGGCTTCTGTTGCTAAGAGTCTGATATTTGAGTTTTGCTTATACAGGGTTTGAGTATTAGAGTTGTTAATGTGACTTAAGGAGTTAAAGCTTTAAGTAAAAAACAGTCCTGAATATTGTAAAATTACTTGGTTTGAATATTGAAGCCATCTCTAAAGCACTGAGCACTATAGCCTTGAGGTGCTCATTGATCCCTAAAACTAACAAGAAATTCTGATCAAAATAAAGTATCTCAACTCTCATTTCACCTGCAATTTTTATCTTAAATTCCATGCTAGATTTATTTTTTTCTTCTTCTCTTTTCCCCAGGAGAAGAATTTTTGCTTTAGGGAAGGGTTTGGTCTGCTTGAGATGCATTACTTGGGTACTGCAGATAGGGCATATGCTGACTGAGTATGCGAACCTCTCCTCTTTGTCTCCAGACTATCTCCAGTGTTCAGAAATGGGAACAACAGCATGGGACTTAGAAACAAGTGTGTGCAATGTGTAACTTCCCTGTAATATCAAAAAGGTATCTAAGGTTAAATCTTTCAACCACTTGAATCCCTGACAAAATTTCCTTTAGAACTCTTCTTCTTAGTGTGGAAACAAGGTACCTTTCTAACAATGCAACTTACTCTTGCACCATCCTTCATTTAAAGTAAAAATATTCTGGAGAGTGTACTTGAAAGGAAGTTTCAGTTTGTTTCCTTTCTTAAGATTCATTATTTGGTTTATATTTATCCAAACAAGATCAAGGTACCAAATGAGTTCATACTGCTATTGAAACATAAGTGACCTTTATGAGTTTGGGTCTGTTCTGTTTAAATCAAAATAGACAAGGTAGAAGAAGATATTTGGTAGATGGAGAACTGAGACAAAGGCAGGTCAAGTGTTTCCCTGGACTCCCACCCACAGTCTATAGGAAAGTCAATAAATGAAAATTAAACCTGTAAGTCTCTCAAGGTCACCTCTCCAAGGATGCACCCAGCTCACAACCTCTGGTTATGGAGGCAGCTTTAGGGCATGGATGGAAATGAGGGAAAAACATTGTTATGTAAAGGAAGGAGAAGGATCTGCCTTTTAGGAGAAGAGCAAACCAGAGCTCAAAAAATGTGTCAGAACTCACCTTTTTGTGTCTGAGGATATTGGGGGTGGAAGGGAGAATGTTGCATGGTTGAGGGGGCATGTCATTATATCAGAGCTGTTTGGTTTCACAGCAATGAAAATGCCTCTTGACCCTAGAGGCATACTGTATGTGTAGAACTATGAAGGTTATCAGATATGCCTGTATTTGCAAGAACAGTTTACATCTACCTACTTTGGCCTCTGTTATCATAGGTAATCTGTTACTGAGTAGCTACCAAAGATGAGACTTCCTACTGGGTTGGTGACTTTTAATTGTGCTGTTCCTACTACCATCCCAACAACACCGTCATCGGAAATCAGTAAGCTAGAGCACTACTGACATAAAAGATGTGGACAGTATTTGTCATGCAGTTCATTGGAGAGTCCACAACCCTTCCCTGTGCTTCGTATAGATGGGAAGTCTTCTGTAGCAGCTGGCAAATGTTGAATTATTAAATTGTGTCTGCAACACTTCAGATAATTGTTGTCCAAGTGATAGTACGGTGAGATAAGCCTGGTGTCAACAAGCAGCCTTTTCCATCTTCAGAGTTTAACAGGTTTGCTGGTTTGAAATTCAAGAAAAGTCTGCTCTGTCAGGAAGGATTTAAATAGAAAATTTAATAGGTTTGCATATTGCTCTGCATGACAGATTTTTTTGTTAGCCTTCAAAGTCTGCGCCATCTAACCAAGCATGTTGAAGTAAGATACATATTTCCGAGTACTGTAATAGTTGTAGTCATTGTGGAGAAGTGTTAAACATAAGCAGTTACCCCAAATGTTATTTTAAATATACAGTAGATTAATAATATTGTGTGTGAAGGCAGGAGAACAGGGATGTCTGAAATCATTTTTGGGTGAATTCTCAATTGGTTGTCCTTTTAGAGAGAATTCACTCTCTACTGATCTTTTCTTCCTCAAGGAAACAAATGTAGATAAGAGACGACTCCACCATTATGTCTTTACTAGAAATAACTCCTGCAGAAACTCCTTTCATTTTTCTCCATCTCTCTCTGATAAAGTGCAATTAGTACACTGCTTGCCTCTTTCTGTAAGATGTTTGTAGGCAATGTTATTGTGAAGGAACACAAGCTGCCACTGCATTCGTACTTTAAACATACAGTTGAAAAAGACAGCTCTGCTATAGTGACAGAAAACATCAAAGCAACAAAACACACTATTTTATCTGATGGGGGCAACAATATCTCAGCTAATAAAATGGCTGTCATCCCTGTCCATTGTATAGATAAGGAAGCTGAGGATGTTTGGATGCTCTTTGTTGGTACGCCAAGTTGCAATTATCCTATGACAGAGCCCTTCTGGGCTATGATTGATGAAATATTTTGAGGGGGAGAGCGCTTCAATAGACAAATTTTATTGGATTTGATGATGACATAGCTCGCACAATGGTTGGCAAAAACAAAAACATTTTAAGCAGAACTAGGAAAACATGGCCTCATTTAATGTGCCTGGGATGTCCTTGCCACATTCACTTATTTGTATTGTATGTTGGATGTAAACAAGTCTAATTCTGAAGTTCTTATGTTGACCTTTTCTGGCATTGAGATCAAAGGACTGTCTGCAATAAAGATGAGAAGACTTTAAAGACTTCAGTGGCTTGTCAGAGTAGGGTATGTTTAAACATAACATACAATGCAGCCTTTGGCTAAAACAGGCACTAAATGAAGTTCTAAGGCTATTTCTTGCTCCTCAAGAAACTCCTCATTATCTTGCCATTTAATGTCCTAAAAGTGGACCTGCTTAAAAAACAATTTTTTCCTTCTTACCTGGGCCCTAACTCACAAGGTGACTCTACCACTTGCCTCTATCAGATATAATATGGATGTTACCAGCCAAGAAGAAAGGGATGCCCCTTCCTTACTGACATTCCAGGGTGGATTTGAGCACTGGTAAAGCTCTCTTCTGAACAGGGATTAGCCTTCCATAAAATGTCAGCCTTTCCAAGGCATGACGCTACCCTTTTGTTACAACAGTGTATGTTGCTGCTCATCTCCAATATTCCTTTTTTCCTGGCTAGAGCCATCCTGTATCCTACATCTTTCAGTGGGTCTCTGGAAGAGATCCTGGAGGTTGACTTTACACACCTGATCTGGAGCCAAGGCAACTGGAGTAAGAATTTAAGCTCTAATCCAGTATTTTCATACTTAATAGCTTGGGCATTTGAAAATAAACATTTTTTTAAACACTACTTCTTTTCTGGGCCGAGCCTGTATTTGAATGTGAGATGTAAACCTGCTCCAGTTGCTAAGTAAAATAA
Organism: Urocolius indicus; assembly: GCA_013401255.1. Taxonomy (NCBI): domain Eukaryota; kingdom Metazoa; phylum Chordata; class Aves; order Coliiformes; family Coliidae; genus Urocolius; species Urocolius indicus. Next base: position 182,167 of record WBNH01010368.1, read on the forward strand.
AGATTTAATGCTTATGACAAAGTTTGCAACAAATCTGAGCATAGAAAACCTTTCCTAACAAACTATTCTGGGGTCTTCAGTATCTTGACTCAGCTGGAGCTTCTGGAGTAAGACTAAGGATATCCTATAGAACTGTCTGTGCTGGTACATCCCGAAACAGACATAAAGGACAAAAAGCAACGACTTTTTTTTTTTTCTTTAATGAAAGAAGCATTTGATACGTGATGTCATAGTTTTCCTGGATTAAAAAAGTAATGGTCTATACTGTAGCTTTTTGCTAAACCAATTTCTTGTCTTACACTTAAAAAAAAAACCTTACAGTGCTTCTCTGCATAGCTAATCAATGGCCCTATTTTCAGGGATACTTAAAATGCTGTAGAAATCTACCCACTGCTCCTGCAAGTTCAGTCTATTTGATAATCACTTTTTTACTATGTTTCCTTAGACTTAAGTACTTTATTTGAGAGATTTATTTCAATAAATGAAGGGAAGATGGGGTTTTTTGTTTGGTTTTGTTTGGGGAGTTGGGTTGGTTTGGGGTTTGTTGGTTTTGGTTTTTTTTATTTGCTTGGGAAACAAGTTTTTTAACATTACCAACTGAGAACTTTGCATGGTCTCCAGCATGATGGATAAATGTTGTGTTTCATATGCCTGCTATTCAGTACCTTATGATAATCCTCCTTTTCTGTGGTTTCTGCCTTCTTATTATGTAAGTTGCACCTCTCACGTTAATCAGTGGCAGCAGCATTTTCTGTGTTTTGTAACTGGGACCTGGACTCCAAGTGTCTGCTGAGCTGACACACTGCAGTACTGGATAAACCAAGCAACAGCAAGTTTTTTCCCTGTTATGTTACTTCTGTCCAAACTGCAGCCATGTTCTAATGGAGTTTTTATATTTTTACTTAAGTGTGTGTTTCATCGCTTTGGGATAATAAAGTATTTATTGATATCTAAGAATAAATGTCCTTGCTAGAAAATGACAAAGTTATGTAGAAAATAGTGATTATGAATAAACAGAATATTTCAGCCTAGTATGTAATAACTATCGAAGAGTGGAGTTGTTGGTGTGTCAGCAAAGGAAAAGTCATTTTAAATTGAGTTAGGATGCTACATATTCCTTCCTTGTTCAAAATTCATTAAGGGATCTGAGTGGGTTAGCTACTTTTGCTGTTTCACATGGAGCTAAAGTTTTCCATATTGCATGTCTTAAAAAGGTCCAGAAAGAGCTATCAAGTCCATTTGGTGTGAAAGATCAAAGGCTCTATCACTTCAAAACTATAGGATTCAGGAGGGAGAAATGAAAGAGGAAATATAGCCTTTAGACCTGCTTGGTTTTTGAAGCAATTGCTCCAGAAAAGAGGAGGTCTATATACTTTTCAAATGAGCAGATTCTACTACGATGATATTTGCCTATCGTAGGGGAAGATGGCTGAGGTTACCCAAAAAATCTGCAACCCTTTAACTAAGCCTGAGCAGTACCACATACCTAACTTCCTCTGAGTTTTATAATCTCCATTTTCTCTTGCATAATTTTAGTTAGCTTTAATCCACATCAGAAGAAAAGGTAGGGTATACCAAACTCTCTGTTTTTATAATGATTTTTATAAGAAATGAGATGCTAGGGTGAGACTCTGAGGATATCACTGTCAGTAGTTAAGATACTGTCACTATGGAGTTAAATACTTACAGAATTGATAGTAGCTGGAAATACTTCAGTGGTTATTGTTGAAGTCATTAGTCTAGCTGAAGAAATGCTGGCATGTTTTCCCTCTGGGTAGAATTCCTCAGTCTAATTGTCTCCTCCTTGCCAGACCATGTTTGATATCTTCAGGTTGGGAGACTGGATGTTTTCCAGTAATTAATGGCTTTCTCAGTTAGACTGAAATGATTTCCTTTGGTGAATTAGTTTATTATCAGTAGTGAAGCTATTGAATTCCAGAGCATCTGAATAGGATAACTTACAAACAGAACCAATACAAAAACCACACTGTCACCAAGCCACCGAAAGCTATGTGGGCTGTGGGCCACTGTAGAGGATGTTTAGCTCACATGTACTTTTTGACAAGAATAAAAAAATATTGACTTTAAAAAATTATCCAGACTTCTTTGCTGTTGGTGTTACCATCTTCTGTTGACCTAATCTAAATATTAACTTAGAGCAATATAGGTACATACATCTCATAGATGAGATGACCCAATGTTAGTCTAACCTCCTGAATAGTACTGGCAATAAAATTTTATCAGGCTACTTTTGTCTTGAGTACTGTAACTTGGGTTTGACGAAAGTATATCTTGAACTCAAGGTCTCTGATGCTGAGACTAGACTCCTTAAAGTATTTTTTTCCACTCGGAGCATAATTAGCCTGAAGTTTCAGAAATCAATGAATACTATTCTACAACTTAAAAAAAAAAACCACTTCTGCAGTCACTGTTTTATGGCTTTCCATGTTATTTGAGCTATTACTTCTTTCAAAGAAATTTACCGCTCTTACTGCATTCTTCTTTTTAGATCGAAAACGAATATAATACATATCTCAAAGCTAAAAGCAAGAAATGTTTTTAATACTGCTTCAGATATATTACCACAAATTATTTTTCAAAAGATATTTATTGAAAGAAATGTAGCATTATGACATCTGCACTTCATAAATGTGCCACCTATTTAAGTAGCAGATTCAAAAGCATGAGGAGAAACTTCTAGTGAAACCCAAGTTCTTTGGTACATATGGATCTATCTCCGTTGCCAAAATAAAGACTTCCTACTAAAGCTCTGAAATCGTGTGTCCCGGGTTGGGCCAGGATAGAGTTCACTCTCCTCAGCTGCCGCTAGGGAGCGCGGCCAGGCTATTCCATCCCATGTGATGGCACGCTCGGGATAGAAGGGCAGCGGCCAGGCTGCGGCCAAGTGTGGGAGCTGCGATTGTGTTGTCGGGCTGAGCACGGTGAGCAGTTACACTGGGCATTGCTCGTTTGTTCTTTTGTCCTTTGGGCATCATTGTAACTGCCTGCTCTTCGTGGTGTTCTTATCTCAACCCAGAAAGTTCTAGAACTCTCTCTTGATTCTCCTCCCCATCCTGCTGAGTGGGGAGGAGTAACTGGGTGGTTTGGTTATTGTTTAGTTAGGGCTAAACCACCACATCATGTTATATCATTACTTAGGAAAATTTTTTTTCAGTACAGCACACTTTCTTTTCCCTTAAAAAAAAAGAAGCCTGCTGAAGGGGTAAATGCAAACTGACAGAGTTTATTTCTCCAGAGCCAAGAAGACAGCCTGGAAATAAGAGATGGAAGAATTCGTGTTCATCCTGACTTCCAGCCTTGTGTTTCTCTCACTGTTAGATGAGGCATTGTTAAGACAGAGAGATCACAACCTCTGAGCAATGGCCTTGTGTAACTGGCCTTAGGAGACATCCATCTAGTAGTTGATGGAGATTAGATATGGATGAAGTAATCCTAGTGTGCTTCTCTTTAGATGCATGTAACATCTGTTAGATGCAGTTCAGATAGATCCCAAGACTTGGTGCATGGCGATGATCTTTTTGCTGCTACCGAGGTACTACTTCCACTACAAGATAACAGTTTACAGATTCTGCTGTAATATGTAAAAGAAAGTTTGGATTCAGACAAATATTGGAATGTGCCATACTGAATTTCCACATTTGGGTTCAGCAAGTTCTGCAAACAGTTTCAGAAATCATTTTTTGAAATAACAAGAACCAACTGCATTGGGAGTTCAACAACTTCAAGCCTTAATTTCCTGAATGCTATTATATAGTGATTAGCAGAGTATTCGAACAGTATATGTATATAAATAAACCATGGTGCTTATTTATATAAATTGAAGAAAGGGTTAAACAGTATAATCAAGATTTCAACCTCACATTCTGACACATCTATTTTCATGGTGCAAATTCTGTGCAAGCATTATGGTAAATTGAAAATGCAATGTGAAGTCTGCAAGAAATAACAATGCATATATCTGAATATAGGTGTTTTGGGGTTTTGTTTGGTTTTATGGAGTTTGTTGGTTTGTTTTTTAAATACAGCTCTATTTGCAGTTCTGAAACAACACTTCTACTTGAGCTGTGACCATTCAGTTATGCAGGGGGCATAGTTACTGACTGGCACATCAGTTTCAGTAAGGGCCACTGTGATATTTGCTTTTTCTGCTGTTTTCAGTTAAAGGATGGGTTTTAGTGAAAACAAACAAGTTAGGAACCACAGTGAAAGTTGGATTGGGAATTATGTAATTTAATAACAGGGAAGTTTTTAAAGCTCCTCTGCTGGTAGCATTGAAAACTATTGACACTTTCACACTGGTAGTTTGAATCTAGCATATTCCCCTTTGGCTGCACTTCACCTTGTTTTAATTCTGTATTTTTGATGGAGACAAACCAGAAAACTGATGATAGGCCTCAATTATATTCTGTCTATTCCTAAAGGCACCTGCCAGGATGTTGAGGTTGCATCTTGGTAATTAGATTTATGTGGGGTGAGGAAAGGAAAAGCAATGTGGTCTTCTTCCCTCTTGACTCCTGGTCTTGGTAAGTTTTGCTCCTTTGCTTCTATACAAGCAGAGGTGTAGGTTGATGGGAATCATTCTTTCACCTTCAGTGAGTTTGAGGTCAGGCTCTGTTATGAAAACAGTATTTTTTTTTACACACTTTTAGCAAACATGAGTATATTGTTATTCTCTTTGAGGCAAATGTAGAAACAATTCTGTTTCAGAGCCTACCACAAGAAGGAAGAGATGGAGAAGGTCATCACTAAAGGAAAAGCACCTTCAGAATTAGAGATTGTCCTTTAGTTCATACATACCCATCTTCCTGCTCTATCTAGGAATTCAGCAACAAGATCTTAATTTCTGGCTTTCAAATATATAATATAAACCAGGCCAAACAAAATGACAGCCTATAGTTCCCATCAAGTCCAATGTACCTTTAGCATACAACTAGCTCTGTGCCTAGATAGTTACTTTATAAATCACTACAGAAGTTCATGTACTTTTTCTCACTTGTGTCCACTACCATGTGCTGTTTGTACAATGAACTCGCAAGCTTCACAGTGTCACCAGTACTTAATATTTGGAACTGCCCGTTGTGCTCTGCAAAGGGGTCCCAGGGCACACAGTGCCAATCTCCTCCAGGCATCTGGGAGCTTCAAGCCCCATCTCCCTGGTGAAGTGAGAAAACAGTGGTGCTGTTGCTCTGAGGTGTTCAAGATCTCAAGGCTCAACTGAAGGATAAGTCTATGTCCTGATAGAGAACAGCATAATTTATCACAACCTTTTGCTGCTGGCTTGTAGCAAGTTCGATAAAGCTCATGAGATAATGCTTATTGGTCCTCTGCCTCATTCAAGCTACATTGTCTCTTGCCACCTTTTGGTGATTCATTTCCTGGCTGTGTTTTCTGAATAAATATCTATCTTTATTGCTTTTGAAATTTGGGAAAGTATTGCCTGGAAGTATTTTCATTCTCTTTATTCAATCTTTTTGCTATGCTGTTTTACTTCTGCTTAGCTCTTGCTTGAGACTGACATGTTAAGATTTTAGTGATAGCATCTCACTTAACCTCATCCTTGGGTTGTTTGAGTTCATGATAAGGCTAACCAGGATCTGCATGTGACCAGAACTGAAAATGAGATTGTTTTATTCCCTCCTATTCAGTTCCTGTAATCCAGGCTTTTTAGGGAATTTGTCTGTTCATCACTCCTCAATCCAAAACCAGCTTGAGAGCTCCAGCAGACCATCTTCAACCTGTCTTTTTTTCATTTTACTTGTGACTCCTCACTGTCTCTGACATTGCCCTGCTACCGTCTCTCTCCTTCTTTAGCTATGTATTTAAACAACTCACCAGACTCAGCCGGTGAATTAATGCCACCTTCCCAGGAGGCAGGCAAGTCAGCCTAGAGTGCTCCAGGTGCAAGGAGGTCAAGGTCTGGTCTCTTGTGCCCAAGCTGTGATGCAGGTTGTGCCCTTCACTTGTACTCCTGACAGGTGCTTTGAGACCCTGCTCACCAAATCAGCAGGTGGAGCCGGACCAGCCCCGAGTTGTGCCTGTAACAGAAGGGGTGAATCTCATAGCACTCACAGGTCTTCCTCTCATGTTCCAATCAGGGAAAGTGTGTCAGACAGACAATAAATACCTAATCTGCGGTTTAGACACACAAACTGAAGATCCTCACTTGCAGCTGCACAGCTCTGAAGCTCTCTTGCTGAGCCTCTGTTGGTCAGTGAAGCTTTAAGGCTTTCTCTTGGGAGTAGTGGGGGCCTCTTGCTACTGTCTGCAGGGCACCCAGGCTTCTGCTCTTCAGAGGAGACAGTGCTGGAGAAAAGGTGGAACAGGGCTATTCAACAGCGATTTATCCTCTCTTCCCTTCTGTTTCACTAATTTGAGCATCCTGTTCTTTTTTTACTCTTGGATTTGTGCAGGTGTTTTTCTGGGTAAAGAGTTTGTTTCCAATCAAGGATAAGCACTTCAAAAGATTCCTTCCCCTGCCTCCCTCATCCCTACCCCAGTCTCTATTCTTCACATATGAGTGAACACAAATTACAGAGTTTCTTTTTTCGATACTTCTCAAGTGTTGAAAAGCCAAATTGTTCTCTGTGACTAAACAAATGAAAATTTCATCACAGACATTTGCCTAATAATAAATGCTTTTCGTATGTAATTTGTAATGTCTGAAAATACCAGCCAGAGATGAGAGAAGCATTTTTAGATAATGTATTAACCTGTGCAAACCTTATCCATTCTCTGAAACTCAACCTGAGTGTGAACATGTTTTGAACATGTAAGAATATGCCTTTCCTTCTTTCAGACCATTCGGCCCTGTTTCTTAAACTGGGGCTATGGGAATTTGTTGTTATACAGCTCTTTTGGCCAAGGTATGCAAGAACAGCTGATCTGAAATCATCTCTGTGTGTACTTACAGCCTGTGAAGAATGTGAAAGAAAATATTGGTTTGCTGAGCTAAGGACTTCTAGGAGTCCAGGTAGCTGCAGAGCTCAAACTAGTTAAAAACTCCTGGCAAGCTATAAAAATATCCCTAGAAGGCATTGTGAAGAGGTCTTGCAAGGAAGTGGAGAGTTAGGAAATTTTAGCAAGACAGCACTTGCAGTGGCAAAATTTCTTATGCAGCAACTGCATGGTCCCCTGCCCCAGTGTAGGACAAAGATGAATCGGGCCCATTATGAAAGCAATTCATATTTAAATGAGATTTTCAACCCAGTTCTGCAGTCTCAAGTGGTTTTCTAAGCATCTGCTCTTTCATGCTGATTTAGACCAAACTTGAATGCTGAATCTTCAGAGAATCATAAACAAATTGTGCTAAATTACCATTAATGGAAACACATCACAAGGAAGGGAAAAACAAGGTTGTTAATGGTATCACTGTTCTTAACTCTGGCTATGATAGCTGTAGACACACAGTCCTGCAACACAGAAGTAATGTATGTAAGATCACCCACTGTTCTGAGACCTCTAGACAAGCTAAGCACAGCAGGGTGAGTAGCGCTGGAATTTGTTTTACAGGAAGCCTTTCATTTCCTTGCTTTTGAGGGGTTAAGTGAGGCACTTCAAGTACTGTTCTCCCATGAGGGTTACACTAGGGAAGGGTAGTTTTAGTTTCCCCCAGGGGCTCCATAGCAGCTCTGGCAGCAGAGGCTGCTGTCGAAAGAGAACAGCAGGATGCAATGAATCAATGTATTCCCCAGCCACTCTGGCTGTGTTTCCTTCCTACCCAGCACTGTCCACTTTCCAGACTACTGTATCTGATACTGGTCCGCAGCCCTGTGTTGCCACTTCTGTTCTGGATGAGTGTACCCCAGAGGCCTCCAACCTTGGTTTCAATAGATCTGGATTGGGGTAAAATTAATGGCTGATGTTTTAATTGATTTTTTTTATGTCATATGGGGAATGCACTGAATAGAATATGAGCGTATTTCAGTATAAAGTAACGGCCTCAGTGTGAGCTGCTTGTGGTTCTTAATAACATTAAGTGTTCATTAAACTTATTAAAATCACCAATCACAGAATGTTTTGAGTTGGAAAAGACCTTAAACATCATGTAGTTCCAACCTCTTTGCCATGGACAGGGACACCTTCCACTAGACCATGTGCTCAAAACCCCATCCAAACTGGCCTTGAACACTTCCAGGGATGGGGTATCTGCAGCTTCTTTGGGCAACCTGTTCCAGTGCCTCACTGCCCTCACATTGGAGAGCTTATCTAATCTAAATCTATTGTCTTTCAGTTTAAAGCCATCACCCCTTGACCTGTGATTTTAATAAGATTTTAGAGCAAACAAGCAAACAAACAAACAAAAAAAAACTCAAAAAACAACAACCTGCTTCTCGCACCTGCAAAAAAAAAAATCTTTCTAAAGATAGTTCATCCATTCAGGAAATATCCTGTGATTTAATCATGCTTGAATGCAGTATTACCATTTAGCTACATTAATTAATCAATCGTGTTATTTGGCCAACTTTATTTCTAAAAGTCTCCCAATTTTTTATCAATTACTGGAAAAAAAACTTCTTTCAGGGAATATGCATTCCTGAAATACTGCCTGTTCAATGGGTATCTGTGCCAGCAATGAATGTACATGATATAATTCAATTAGGTAGCAACAAGGCGGGTGGATTATATGCTTGTCATCTAAAGTATCCTCTCAGTATAGACACAAAAATTTCTTTGAAATAAACCAACTGTCCTCCCCTCAGCCCCCTCCCCCCCCACCTTCGCAAACCAAACAACCAAAGCATATTTCCATCTTTAAATCCAGAGGGTTTTCTCCCTGACATCTTTTAAATCACAAATCCTATAATATTATAAATCATGTAAAATTTGGAAAATTACTTTAAGCTCCTGGACTCTACATTGAACTGCTGTCTGTATAAAAAAAAAAAAATTGTTTATACAGGGAACTAGAAGATTTTTTTCTGCCATCATCGATGATGTAAGATATTTTGTTTGAAATTAGGCAGATTATTTAAACACATCTAGTCAAACTGTATATGAAACTCCCCCCTTTTTTTGTTTCCAAAACTTCTTCCTTGCTTGCCTTTCTCATTAACCCAGTAGTTTTCCATAGCAAGCATCACCCTGGGCCTACTTACGTCAGTGAATTTTAAGCCATTAATTTCAGTAGAAGCAGGATGTGGTCCAGTAAATTATCCCCCAGCATGGTCTGCTCAGTATTACGTTAGACCATGGGAACAGTGAAAAGAAAGCTCCTTATGAATTTAACTCTTTAAAATGTCTGTTCTTATGTTTGGAAAGTTACTGCTATTCTCTTTTGATGTAATAAAGGTTTCTCAAATTATCAAAAAGATTTTCTCAAAAGGCAAGCCTTCTAAGGCAAAATAGCCACCATTAAACCCCTTACAGACATACTAAATATTGAGGAAAAACATCATAATGCAGCAGAGTTAATTAGGCACAATTATAAAGAATTTATTGATGACCACTGCATGAGTCACTTTACTATTGTTTATATATCATTTAGAATACTTGATAAGGGTACTAGTGTTGTGTTCTGCAGACTCAAGTTGTGTGCCTAGAAAACAAATTCAAAAGAATAATTCTTGCCTGTTGCTTTTCTTTCATCAACTATTATTTTTCCCCCTTGAAGGAAGTCCTGCATTGATCAAGGTCCTACTTCTTATCATCCATTCCTCACTGTCCCATGAGCTTTCCAAAGTCCATGCTTGCCTTCTAGGATCTATTATACTTTCCCAAAACCAAGTTTACTTGTTAGCAAAAATAGTCCACTTCTTTCTGTCACAAAATACATGGGTCCAGGAGAAAATTGGTAGCACAAGAGCCAAACATGCACAGATGCACACAAATGCTATTCAAACAAGTAGACCTTGCTATCAACATTTATAAAGTGTTCTGGGGCCTGGTCTCTGCGACGCCGTGTGCCAAAGTGGATTTTTCATATTCTCATGCTTAGCTTTTGAACTTGGATTAATACCACTTTTTTTTTTCTCCTCCCTATCATAATGTCACTTAAACTAAATTGGTTTTACTTTGGCATTCTTTAAGTGAGATCCAAATCATACACCTTCTCTGCTGTATTCTCATGAATACCAAAGCCGTAGAATAAATATTGTTGACGTGTGCTGGCAAAGGGCTTTTATACTTGAATTCCTCATTAAATTACATTCCATTTTAGTTATAATGAGCATAATCCATTTGATACTGTTGACCTAAATTCCTCTGAGGAAAGATGCAGTTCTCAATTGATATTTGCATTTCTGAGTCAACTGAATAACATTCAAAATCATGCCAGACTTCAAATCTGAGTAGTGTCCTTTTCCAATGTTATTCTAGAAGTTTTGCCTAAGTTACACTGCAGATATGTATTCCTGTAACCCCTGGTGTTCTTTAGTCTTGACGCTTCCCTAGCTTATGTGACCCTTTATCCTATCTCCGTAAAGACCATATGAGAACATTGACCATTAGGAAGCAGAAGCACCTTTCTGAAATTCATGCCCAGATATCTTTTCTAAAATCATATTTCTACTCCTTGTCACACTCCTTAATTGTTCCTCTTCTGCAATAAATTGTTATTTCTCTCTCTGTTAGAATTCTTTCCTGTCATTCATCATGTTACAAGTACCTTTTTTCTTGAAAACAGGAACAAAATCCCAGTAGATCTCAGGAAGCCTTTAACTCTCTTCCTTTCTCACGATGTAGAAAAGAGAACTCCACTGAGAGTAGTGTCGTCCTCTCTGGGAGAGTTTTATCAGTTTTAGAATGCTGTAGGAGAAATAGGCTCTTTGGAAAGATAGAATTATCACTATTGCGAGTGTTGCTGTCAGTTTGAGAACCAGACTGTCTGGATAAGGAAGCTTTTGAAATTTTTCTCAAGTTTGGTCTAAAAATTACTTACAGACAAAAAGGAAGATTCAGGAGAGGAAACTGTTTAATTGAGTCATTGCAGAAGATCAACTATACAGTTCAAAGCATGAGTTTGTTATTTCATTTGACCTTTGATAAAGCTAGCTGAATCCCCATGCTTACAGTGATAGCACACGCAGAGACTCTGCAGAGATAAAGTACACTTAAACCTTGTGCATATAGTTCCTTTTTCATGTATTATTGAAGGCATGGGGTTAACACTGTAAAGTAGATCGTCTAAATCTGCAGGTACAAAAGTGACTTGCACAGTGATTGCAAAGAGGTAAAAATTAAGCTATGAATCTTGTTCATCTATTTAAGATCTTTGTGATAATTAAGAAAAAACAATGTAATTGAAGACTTGGGTCAGTCAGTAGGACAAATTTTGTATGTTTGTTGTCTGGGACTGCTGATAAATAACACAAAAGGTCTTCAAAAATAGGCTAGAAAAAGAAACTGTCAGTGTAACTATATGATCCTGCTTTGATGGTAGGGAACAAACTGAGTGATTTCATAGAATCATAGAATGGTAGGGATTGGAAGAGAACCTTTAGAGATCATCTAGTTCAATCCCCCTGCAGAAGCAGGTCAATCTAGATCAGGTCACATAAGAACATGTCCAGATGGGTCTTGAAGACCTAAAATTCTAGATTTCCCGATGCATCCTTGCAGTGACTCTCTGTAGAATTTTGGGTAGAAAAAATGTTATCAAATACAATCCTTTATTACATGTGAATATCCAATTAAACCACTCAGTATCCTGCTGGTTTTCTCATTTGTTGTCTCACACAAGATAAGGGCAGAAGAGTGCTGCTATACACCTTATTACATCCTTGGCAATGGGAAAACTATATAGATAAACACCAAGAGTGCCAGCTCAGCATTCAAAACTTTAATAAATAAAATACTAGAGGCCAAATTAAGCTTTTCCTTTACTGTTTTCTTCAGTCGGCAAGTGCAAATATATTTCTCCATAATTTATGTCTTGACAGATGATAATGAATGTGAAAATGCTACTCAGCCTTGTGGAGAGCACGCCAATTGTACAAACACAGTGGGAAGTTATTTCTGCATGTGCATGCCTGGTTTCAAATCCAGCAATGGTCAACAAACTTTTGTGCCTAATGATGGAACCTCCTGTGTGGGTAAGTTGTCAGTGTCTGCCAGCCAGCTTTACGTTCTAACTCTTCTCTTACTGCCTCTGTTAATCACAGAAATCTAGGAAATTTTTTTCAGATTTGTAACATTTGGAGTCTGGGTATAAAACAGTTTGGACTGGTATAGATTTAAGACTGCATTTCAGGCCCATGCTTCTTTGCTGATAACACAGCAGCTGCCAAAGCGTTTAGTATCACTTCAATCTTGACTCTTGTTGCAATATTTTTAATCCACATGTCAGTTTTATATAATGAATATATAGTTGAGGTAACACAGAAATTCTCAGCCCACCTTTTTATGCCATTGTTTCACTGATCTTTGAGCAAGGTGGTCATATTCTTAAAACGAAGCAGAGTGACAAAGTATCCTGTATCCAGGTTGCTCTGGACAAACAGAGTTCCCTATACATTTGACCTACTGTACTCCAAATATCTTTTGTTTGGGGCTTTGGTTATTTTTGGTAATTTTTCAAGTCTGATCAAAAGCAATGAGCAAGTTCAGTAGTTATCCTACCTCCTGTGCCATCCATCAGCCTCTGTTTCTGTAGCAGCTGGATGGAACTTGTTCACGATTACAGGGGAGGAAAAGTTCTCTGGAAAAATGTTATTTCTGAACAACTATGCAATCCTTTAGGATTTCCTTTGAATGAAAGAACTGTAACTATATCCTTTTTTCAAACTCCTGGTAATTTTCTCTCTATGTTGCAACAGTCCTCAGGGAATCAGAAAATGAGAAATAAATCTATTGCCCTTTACACCTTTCTGCTGACTATGTCTCACTCTAGATACGTCTCCTGTGAGTTTGCAAGTGCTGACAGCCTCTCTTCTTACTACTCTTAATATCAGTAGAATGGCTGCATATTAAGCCAGAAAATGATCTAATCAACATTTCTTGCTCATTGCTCACATCCATCTAAAAGAGCTCTGCTTTATCCAGCCACTATGAATTGTTCTTAAATGAGCTGGGATTGAGACTGTTAGCACATTGAGCTGTAAATATTCTCGCCATTTCTGGTCCAGGCTTTGATTTTTACATTCAGAAGTTTTGTGTTCAAAGTTATTTCTCTGTTCTTGTCTCACTCATTTTTACCATTAGCTTGGTAATTTCTTTTGGGTTTGCCTTTTTTTCTTTACTGGGCAGACTGATCTTTTTTTATTCTCTACCAGGGGTTAGTTTACCATTTTTATTCTCCTTTTTGCAAATTCATGTGGGAGGAGCTGAGAGCTTCCAAAACTCATATTGAAATAAAAAATTACCTGTGGGCTCTTTTTCTCATTAAACATGTGTGCCGATTACTTTACCAAGTAGTGGGCCCTAAAGACAAACTTTTGACCCACAATTAATTTTCTACTTTATCTGTCAGGGAAACCATAATTAGGATATTTTGTACCCGATGGACCTGTAGCTACAGGTAGTAGATATGACATGCACACAAGCAGCTGATAGTAGTGTGTATGGGATGTACTGTACGCAGCTGAACCAAACACCAAAGTTGTCATTGTAAATACAGTGAATGTTATCCAGTACAGATAGGAGGACAGATATACCTTTGGAGCGTATGTCATTACACAGTCAATTTGTTTATGCTGTCAAACCTATCTGTAATTCCCAGTGGTGCAAGTGCAGTACATCATTGTGTGTGAGTCTGTTTCAAAGTCCTTATGTGTAGGCATGTGTGTTCTTCCCATCTTTGGATAGCATAGTAAACTTCCAAATACAAAGTGATTATAACTCTCAAGGTAGCAGATAAAAAAAAAATCTTGGGACAATGGCTTTGGGAAATATCAGTTCACCCACTAATCCAATCAGAATATTGAGCTTTGAGTTGAAGGCCAGCAGTATTTCATCAGTGTTATCAGGCAGAATCTGTGAAGAGATGGCAATGAAGTATGCAGATAGAGGAAGAACTGGAGGGTAGAAAAGAACAGGAGGGAAGAAAGGAGAAAGGAAATGGAGAAGAAAAAGAAGAGTATGAAGATGTGATGTTTCTGAAGATGATGTTTTTCTGGTGTCCTGAATGTGAGCTATTAAAATCTATTTATTGTGTAAAAGTCATACTTTTTCCTTAGACTTCATATTTTATTAAATATTTGGCTGCAGATAAAAAGGTGATATATAAGCCTACTTTTTTTCACCTTGATTAAAGGAGGGAAAACATGAAAATGGCCATCTCTAAAGCAAAAGTCGCATCTGTGCCATTCTGCCTTTTCCAGGAACATGCTATTAGTTTTCTTCAGGTATTTCTGAGAACACTGGGAAGGCATCTACTCTCCATCACATCCTTTTCTGTGACAGAGGAGCTAAAAGGTGGATGGGATATGGCATTGCTAACTTTTCTTTTACTCATGCCAGAGGCTTTTTCATTTCAACTTTGTGTGTGCTGCTGTCTTCCACAGTATGGAGACATGGGGAGGGAACATCTAGTCCTTTGCAATTGGACTTTTCAATTACTTTCAAGCTACTAATAAGCAGAAGGTATAATGTAGACATCAAGCTGTCTTGACTGACTGGTAAAGAATCAAAGCGATGTAGGTACAATCCAGTAATTGGAAAGACTGAACATAATAACTGTTCTCAGTACTTTTAATTTAATTGGAATTTCCTTGCTTGCTGCAGTAAATGAGAAGTGACAAAGCACAGAAATAAAATAAAAGGTTATAAATCCATTTCCACACGGGTCTAAGTGGTGAGGGTGATATTATTTTTCTGTTCAGAGCTATTATAAGAGCTTCAAAGTTCAGCTCCAGGATTTGTTTTGAATATTTACTAAAAGGCCAAGGCTTTTTGCAGAGTTATAGTAAATGCTCTTCTGTTTAAATAGCTGCTGTTCTTCAACCTTTGCTCAGGAATGTTGTCTGTGAAGACTGCTCACACAAGCCTTGGCAGCCCAGTCCCGCTCCCATAGTAGATCAAGGAGGACGGTTTGAGATTCTCGTTCCAAAGCTCCAGTAAATTTGGATTGCTGAAAGCACTGACAAGCTGTTTTCTGTGTGTGGTCCAACAATTGCATAGTCAGTTAAAAAGACATAAGTAGAAAAGATAACGAAACAAAAACCTACAGCCACTGCACACAGTATTTCAAAGCAGCAACTTAAAAGCAGCATTCTTACAACTATCACAAATTGTTGCCTGCCCCTGACAATGTCATTGATTTAAAAGGGATATGAAGCTGATTAGTACCCTGCAAGATCAAACATATTGCCTTTTAATTTTGTCATCCAAGAGATTTTTTTTTTTTTTTTTCTCCAGGAAACAGTAAGTTAGATAGGCGTTAGATGGACTCATTCCATATGGACATCTCAACTGCAGAAAATGTATTTGCATATACTCAACAGGGTGTCTCTAAGATTTTAAATAGCCATCTTGTTGCCAAAAATGTGCTTTGGTGCTTGAGTTTCTGCTGTTGTTTGGATAATTCTCATTTCTCGTTAAAATCTCCACTAAATTTAATATCTGACAATCACAAAAGGAACAGTAACTTGTGTGACTGCCCAATAATGACAAATAAATGGTTTACCAAACTAAAAGTTCATGAAAAGCAAAAAATAATATTGATTTTGAAATTTTTTTCATCCATAAATTACATAGAAACCTGACACTTAGCAGTGGTAGCCTGGAAAGTATTTAAATATTTATTTGTAAGTCACTGTAATTTTTAGCAAAGCTTATTGTCATTTGCTGGAATTTTAGCACTGCATTACATGCCGAATACATTAAGATGTACATGTCCTTCTCCACGTAGCTGATAAGGCCAAATAAATCTTTGATATCAGGTTGATACATTTTCTTGTTACACAAACTGTTATTGTGATGGCTTTCACCCTTGCTACTCCAGTTCATTCAAAGTTTGTCTGTCTTACACAGAGTCACACAACAGGGCACTG
Source organism: Urocolius indicus (assembly GCA_013401255.1). Taxonomy (NCBI): domain Eukaryota; kingdom Metazoa; phylum Chordata; class Aves; order Coliiformes; family Coliidae; genus Urocolius; species Urocolius indicus. Next base: position 198,114 of record WBNH01010368.1, read on the forward strand.
ACAGGCACACACTTATTTCAAAAGAGCTTTATAATTTACTGATGTGAGAGGTTATTTAAATGCCAAGAGTAAAAATTTCAGCCTTATGTCTTTAAATGACAGCACTTAATTATGAGGTAGCCTGTGTGTAACACTATGTCACACTTCCCCCCCCATGCCTTTTCATCACTTTTGCCAAATTCATTAGTGTATAATATGGTTAGCTCCAAGACTATTAATACTGAGGTCACAGAAACCATACAAATAAGGACACTGTTTCTTAAAGAGAAACATTTGCAGTTTAGGTCATTAAATATGGAAACAGGCTATTGCCCTAACATAGACTAAATTATAATTTAACTTCATGATTTATACTTTATTGCTTGTGCCAACCCATTCATACACACAGCTTCAATGGCAGTTGTGTTGAGAAGGGCAAAGGTGCTTCCAGCCCCACCTCTCCTTCCCATCTGGGCTTTTCAGTGGGAGCTTAAGCTCAAGCTTAAAACACAGCATTTCAGGTGCAAATCAGAGCCAATGCTCAGTGAGGAAAACAGAGATATGAAAGTGAGCTGGGACCTCAGCCACATCCGTGAACCCCAGGAAGACCTTTACCATTATGAGCAGAATAAAGGGAGGTAGAGAATTAAGCACAAAATAGAAAAAAATCAGTGGATGCAGAAATTATTGCAATACACCATTAAAAGTTTAAATGTCTTACAGTTGCCCCATCATTAAAAAAGAATGTTCTATGAAGCTACCAAAAATGCTGTCCAAATAGGCAGATGGCCCCCAGGTATCCCTCAGACATCTTTCTGCATTCCCTAGATATAGCCACAGATATTTTCACACAATTTCTGTTTCTCTAGCAATTTCATTTCACATACATCATTGCTCAGTTTTGTTTCTACTTCTTTTTGAAAACCAACACCAATTTTATATCAAAGTATGAGTGAAAAAAAAATTAGTTCCTATATGGTAATAGTGCAGTTTTCCAGTCCTCTATATCTGTTTTCTCTCTGTTCTTAACACCCTGCATAAAGGCCTCATATCAATTCAAGTAACTATTTTCCTCCACAGATGTCATAATCGGTTATCCTTTTTCACCATTTTCTTTCCCAAATTCAGTGTTATGCCAGTTCCTAACTTAGATTGTCTGCCTCTCCAGTTCATCTGTTCCCTTCTCTACTTTTACTTTCCTTCAGTTTTCAAGCTGTTCCTTTAAATCTGTTCATGTATCACTTCCTCATTTTTCAACTCTTTTTGTCAGATATACCTGTCCCAGTGCTGTTCATATTTCTCCCCTTTTGAGCACAGCACTTCACAGCCCATTACTTCATTCTTTAGAATTATTTGGTATTGTTTCCAGTTTACTTTCTCTGTTGAGTTATTTGATCTTTATCCTCAGCCAACCAAATAATGCAAAATAATCCTTACTCCAGTTAGAGTTATAACCCAGCTCTCATAAATAGATCAATTCATGGATTTCCTTACTGGAATTCATCAGTTTTACTCTTGGGCTGTGCCCCACCCACTTACTGAACCTGCCTACCTAATGGCAAGTTATTTAGAAGCACAAATGCTATTTTAAACAAAAGTAATCTAAATGTGGATTTTAAAAAACCAGACATACTAAGCACTTTAAAGGGCACCAAGTTTGAATCCTAGACTAACAAGATGGATAAAGTGATCTTTTGTTGCATCTTTTTAAAGTCACGACTTAAAAGAAAAGGCTGCAGATTTCTTTCTATTTTCTAACTGAATTATAAGGCTGAAAAAAATCTGTTTAATCTAATCTCTGGAAAATGGATTTCAGATGATTTGCATCATGCCAAGCGTTGTATTATGATAGAATTAATATTTACACTCATGGTTTTAAAATGTGAACAATATATGGTAATAAAAACGCTGATATAAAAATAAGTTCAATTATGATTTATCCTTCTAATCCTTAAGTATAATAATTGGCATATGTTTTGTCATTAAATTTGCCTTTTTAGTTTTTGGTTTTTTTTGTTCTATGAAATTTTATTAGGAAACAGTTTATAGTGTGCAGGGCTATTATCAACAAAGCAGCAAGGTGTTAGTCTGTAAATACTTAATAAAAAATTCAATTTCTCACAATCTTTGCAGATATAGATGAGTGCAGCAATGAAGGAACTGTTGCCTGTGGAGATCATGCAAAATGTGAAAACGTGGATGGAGGGTTTAACTGCTCCTGTAAGGAAGGTTATCAACCATCCACAGGAAAATTGCAGTTTAAGCCAAATGATGGCACTTCCTGCCAAGGTACATGATATTATAAAGGTTTATGTGTTATTATGGAGCTACATCTTCTGAGAAACCCACCAGTGCCTCTTTATCTTCAGTTAGATTAATCAGCAAGACATGAAAAAGTGGCAAGGCAGTGGCATCTACATTTCCTGGGAACAGAATCGTTTCGTAAATGTATTTTTGCTGAACAGTGTGATGAAATCCATTTGAAATAATGGTTACCTCTTTGCAGTTGTCAGATCTGTACTCTGCTCTGTAAATTTGAGCTGTCTCCTAATTTCACTTGTAGAAGCTCCAAGGAAAGAGGGCAAAGTCCTTACCTGAGTAAAACAGAAGCTCAGAGTCGAATTCACTGCTGCAACTTTGGCCAAGATAAAGTCTCAGTAGTTGAAGTTAGAGAATGGAGTGCTGTGCCTTATGTGCATGCATTCAGAATGCTGGTGGTTTGGGGAATTAGATAAGAGCTCTTCCAGTGAATATATATTGAATATTAATCAAGCTGCAATATCTAATACGTTTCTTTTTCATTTCTGCAGAAAATCCGAAGGCCAAGTGTGAGTTATACAAAGATTGTATAACTGAACATATTAATAGAACTTTAGCTGGAGTAAGTAGCATTGGTTTACAGATAACTTCTAAATCCTTTAATTGTTTCTGTTTCAAATGGTTATTTCAATTATAATAGTTCTTAAGGAGCTTTTAACAAATGCTTGAAGCATACAATGGAACTTAAGTATGTTTATGGAAGTATTTTAATAATTTGAAATTATTTGAACTGGGTTGTACGTTCAAATCATGATTAACTTGCTGGGAATCTGTGTGTTCTGTTCCCAGCAAAGTGAGTCATGATGCATGAAAAATTCAGAACTGTGGTAATCACTCAACTGTGTCTATAATTTCTGAAGTTACACACTGCTGCATTCGCTGATGTGCTATTATTTGCTTGTTCAGAGTGAAAGGCAGCAAGATAGCCTACAACAGTAATGTCAACAAGTGGCAAAATAGAAAATGGAATAATAACATCCTGGTATGCAGTATATTTGCTCCTCAAAACATCATATGTAAAGACTCTGGACTCAGCATTATTTCTTGTCTTCACAAGCAGAGATTCCTGAAGCAAACAAAAAACAATATTAATTCCTCATTAATTAGTTTTTAGTATTGCCAGATTTTAAAAGGATAAATGAAACATTAGCATAAATATCAATCATATAGCAAGAATGAATTATATGTTTGCATTTTTTATTAAGCAGTTTCCTAAAGTTATAAGATTCAAAATTATATCTATGTAAAGGCTTTTATTAACCTAGTGTAAGATGTACATTGTTTTAACATACCATGGTAACCTACAATGTAATGCATTAGGTTTAATACATGTTTACCACATTTACATGACATGGCAAATGCCACAGCAGGACCTTACAGTAAGATGGTTTTAATATATAGTCAAATTAAAATCAAATTAATAAGTCAAATACTTCAATTTCATTTCAATAAGTGTGTCAGATTTTAGCCTAATTTTTAGCCTGTGTTCTAGTTCTATTCAGCTGCAATTGAAGACAAAGCAAGGCCAAAAAACTGATCAGCAGCAGAGACTACAGATCTTACAAAATCAGGTGTTGGGGGGTTTTGGATGGATAAAATCTCATTAGAAATCAGCATCATGACGTAATAATTCTTTTCAAATTCAGCTAGGAGATTGAAACTTGCAGTCTTAACCTACATCTCACCCTCTCTAACCTATTACTTTTTAAATTAATTGTTTTATGTAATTGCATTTAGCAGTTCATATATTGAAGCAGTGAAGGTGAAAGATGAAGTACAGTTTCACTAAACTATATCCTCTATGATCTGCATTTGTAAAAAACCCAACAAAATGTACAAACACTGTCCATCTGCTACCACCTCTTCAGATAAAATTTAACAGAAAAGAGTTTGAGTAGCTATATCACTGATGTTTAATTATTTTTGCAGAACATTTACTAGTTCATTTTGAAGCATTAGAATAAATTTAAGAAAGATGTAGTAGTTAAAAGAAAAAAAAATTCAATGATAGCACATTGCTTTTTTAATCATAGCTTCTTCTTAGGGTTATACCAGACATGCATAACACCATTAGTTTATAGATCAAGCTGTTGATTTAAGTAGTGCCTCTTCTTATACGCTAGCATCTTCAAAGCCAGTATGTTAATTCACAGAAATCAGTCATTTGCATTGGGTTTACTTTCTCTTGCAGAAATGTGACTTTACTTGTTTCATTAAGATGTGAGTTCTTGTGTTTTTCAGATTAGTCACTTAAAAACACCCCTGGAGATGCTGCAAGAAATTAATAAAAATACTTTGGGACCACTTTTACCTGTAGATGTGATTTCATATGTTGAAGCGCTATCTTACTCGACATTGAATACCACGCATTACCCTGTTTCTGAAAATGAAGCACTTCGTAACACAACCATTAATGTGAGTGGATCAAGCCTTAAAGTTGTGGTGTTTTTTTTCATTTCACAAATAGCATATGACTATTCTGCTTGAAAAATATTGCTTTATTTACAGGTTTTGGTTAATACTGTGAACAATTTTTTACAAAAAGATAAAATTACAGTCTGGGAAGCTCTTTCTGTACATAACCAAAGGAGGAGCCTGACCAAGCTGTTGCATACTGCAGAACAAGCAACGCTTCTCATGTCACAGAACTTCAAAAAGACAACACAGCTAGATGCTAATGCAAGTGACATAGGTAAGATAAAGAAAATTAAGATATACTTTAGATGTGGCATATATTGTGGAGTTTTTCAGTGCAATTATGAAGATTAGAAATGGTGTTATGTGAAACACATAGGTGTTAATTTAAATGAGTTTCATAACTAACATCTGATTTTCAGCGTAGGTATCAGAATTTTCAAAGATTGATTATTTGAGCCTAGAAAAAACTTGAGAGGCTGTGGTAAATGTCCTTTCAGGTTCTCTTTCAATCTCTCATTATAGTCACACTGTCACAGAGAATCTGGTTTCATCTTACATGTACAAAATGCATCTTTTATGCATAAACCCCATAAAATTTTGGATTTGCTCTCTACAGATTTTTTACTTTTTGGTTCAGTAAAGATATTTTAAATCAGCTTGGAATAAGGACTGTAACTAGTGAGTCTGAGTGGCTTTTTCAGAGAAATGTCTCATTTTAAGAGGAATTTCAGAGAAGGAGAATTGGTTAGTCTCAACGGCACAATTTTGCTCTTCTACCTTTTCCCTGTGTGCTTCTGTCTTCACACCTCCTGATATTTTCCCATGGTAATAATAGTTTTACCATTCCTTTAATGGGAGCAGAGTAAGGCTAATACCAGCTGCTGTTGAAAAATCCTAATGAAGCATTGATGATTTCTTTGGCAATGGCCAATCTTTCGTCTTTATTTTTTAGAATGTGTCCAAACTGTATGTGACCTGATTTCTTATTTTAGATTCAGTACAGTCCTTCAGTGCCTCTTACTGGTTTGGCATTTTATACAATGACTTGATGAGAAAGATTCCTCCTTTGTTCTCAAGGCAGGTCAAACCACCTGTTCTCTTCTCTTACCTTTCTGAAACTAAATTATCAAGGATGATGAACAAATCCCTCTATTTTTTCCAGACATAAATGCTGTAGACACATATCTATGTTAGTGCAGAGCATCTGTGGGTCTGTAGCAGATTCAGAGAGGTGCCAGGAACTGGTTGTAAAGTCAATTCCCCTGCCATCCTGGCTGAAAGCAGAGGCTCTTGTGGCCACGGAGCTGAAGCCATGAAGGTCAAAGAGGATTTGGGTGCAGCCTTACGACAGTAAGGCAACAAAAAAAGATTGGGGAGTAATTTCTCTGATGAAAGGTCAATATATTTTTTTGCTTACTTCTAAAATGGGAAACTGCATGAGATCTTTTCCAAACTGGCCCCAACCATGAAAAAGATTTGTTAATGGCTTTCAGTCTGAATATATTTTCCACGGGGCTCATATGTGTCCCCCGCATCTGTTTTGGGACAAGACCTGCAACATCACCTCTCTTTCTCTCCACTACTTTTTATGGTGCAAGCTCTTGAACTACAAGCTATTCAAAACTCCAGCCACAGAAAGCTATTTCTTACGTCCTGACAAACATTTTCTGACAGCTGGTCTATTGAATAGCTCATATTATTTTTGTGTGCTGTGCTATAAGCAATGCAGATGGTCTAGCTTAGTGATATTCCTCCATCAGTCAAGTTTTAGATTTGTTTGTTGGTGGTTTATTTTGTTTTTTAAAAAAAGGCCTGATTGACTTTTTTTTGCATTCCCATCCATGGTGATTGAAACTCAGCACTATAATGAACCAAGTAAAGAGCTCAATGTCCTCTAATGTAGTTTTTGTCCTGAGGGGTGATGCTTGTTTGTTTTCTTTTTGAGAAGACACATCATTATTTCACTATGCAATGTGCATTTGGTAGCAAGGATAGATAACTAAAAAATATATATATTTTTCAAAAATTGGCTTTTATCAAATGTTACTACTCAGTAGAGAATTTTATGCTTTGCTTTTTGTAATTGTGATTTGTGGTCCCTTTCAGAAATGCATTTTTAATAAAGCAATAGCTCTTCCTAAAGTAACCTACATTGTTCTTTCCAGTGCCTAATTTAATGCTAGGTAAATAAAAGGCTGTATTTTTCATGGATAAAGTAAAAAGTACAAAAGCAAAATGTATGCATGAAAACAACAAAATGTGGAGGTTTAAGAAAACATGCTATATTAGTAGCATTTTTCCTGAATTGTTTGGCACAATGATATATCCTTAAAATTCACAGTAATTATGCAATCCAATAATGCATTTATTAATTCAACTGTAAATTATGGTAGACTGTAATGAAACTGTGATTTGTATGCTATTTTTCTTCTTCTGCAGCACTGAAGGTTTTTGCTTTTGATTCACACCACATGAAACACATCCACCCTCACATATACACAGGGGGAGATTACATAAAGATCTCTCCAAAGAAGAGAGAGGAATCTCATCCTAACGGTAAGAAACAAAGGTTAGAGAGTAGGTGGGTTAATAAACACCTTGTATAGACTTGCATACACTAGTAAATAACCAAATATGCAGTTTACAAACACTGAGCTTTAGCCCTGATAAATGGAGAGGAGTCAGGGTATATTTATAATTATCTCTCCTACACCATTATTGTCTCAGGAGTGATCTTTCTAACATTTCCACTAGCACAGTGAGTATCCAGTGAGTTTTAACTCTGGATATTGGCCTCAGAGACCTGAGCTTTATCTTTTTTTTTTTCAGCCATAGATCTGCTGTGTGACTATGGACTGGCCCCTTCAACTCTCTGTATTATTTCTCCAAAATTCAGTGCATATTTCCATTGAGAGAGTAGCTCACTGGGCCAAGAACATGTATTCTGCAGTACCAAAACCAGCAGGGCCTAGATCTTGATTTGAACTTTAGGGTGCTACATAAAAGGTTTACAGCTATTGTCATCACTAAAAATAAATAACAGTGTCTAAGAAGCTCTGGAATCTAACAACTTGAGCCAATAAACATATAAAGCTGTTTTTTTAAATCTTAATTCTCCAACTACTTTGAATCTCATCAGCTATCGATAACTAAATATGTGGTTTATCTTGGTGCCAGGGAGAAAAAAAAACAAGAGTTTTTCAGATCCACATTGCATCCTAAGATACTTTTTGCTTTCTCTTTCCCTATGTGTATTCTGTCTTGGCCTCACAGTAATGGAAGTTAAAGCAAACCAGGTACTTCAGAGACACGCGGTATTTACCTCAGGTCTGATCCATTTTAGTTTGAGACCTGACATCACATATGTAACCAACTGCAAAACAGCAGCAAACATATATTACTCTGGGGAGGAAAAAAAAACATATATTCAATTAGAATTTCCAAACACACATTTTTATCTCTAATGGCAGTTACATTGTTTTAAATAAAGCTATATTTCATTGTCTGTAAAACATTTTTATAAGTATTCCACAAAGATTCCATCTGTTTTGCATATTTTATGCAGTGGCAGTAATAATGTCTGTTGTTTATTGTTTCTTTAATGTCTTCAATTTTGTTCTCCTATAAAAAACCCCACAAACTACTAAACGTGGTCTATTTGATTGATAGGCACCGTTGCAGTTGTCTTTCTGCGGTATAGCAATATTGGTTCTTTGCTTTCATCGCCTAAAAACCACTCCTCAAAAGATACATCAGAGCAGAGACAGACTGTGAGCTCATCAGTTATAGCCGTTGCAATTAGCTCAAATCCACCTACTCTCTATGAGCTCGAGAAAATAACATTTACCTTAAAGTATGCCAAGGTAAGGGGTTTGTTTTTGTTTTTCTTTTTTATCAAATGCAAATAAAACGAAACAATAGCTAATCATTTCATGTGATATACCCATACCTGCAGTGTGTGATATATTGAGATATAATTCTGTCATTTGCTGGTGTGGGTTTGTCATTTATTTCTTTGATATGATTCATCTCAAATGTGACATCCTAAGTGCAATATACTAAACAGAATGCAACTGAAAACGGCTACGGGATGAAAGCAAGGGCAACAATGCCATCTTTCCTGAGTTGAAGTATGAATAAAATATAGATGACTGAACCAGAGAATATTACAGCATCTTGACTATTCTGTACTGAAGTGGGCGTTTTTTCTGAAAGTTTATCAGATGGTTAAGCCATGCATTCTAAAAAAGAAAGTGAAGAAATACTTCAAAGTTAAGGCAGAGTTAACCTGGAGTTAGAAGGCAACAGCAGAACAACCTGTATTACTACTGTTATTTCTGAAATCTGAACACATTTATTTAAAACTGAGGGATTTACTTCCAGTATGTATAGATTTTACTGACTTCTCTTGTGTGTGAACAATCAACTTATGTTACACAAAGGAATGTCATAAACAGTGCAAGAAAGTGACTGTGTAGGGAGATGGGCACTGGGACAAGGTGTTAATCTTGGTTATGCAGGTTTTAAATTTGTCACTTGCTTTCTAATATTTTGAGCTAAAGATCACCTTTACAAAAATTTGTATATATTTATACAGCCTATAGTACAGTGAGGACCTTATTTTTGACTAGTGCTAGTAAGCACTAACTGTAATAAATAATACCAACGGTTTTATCGCTGTCGTTGCATCTGATGTAGGCAGGTGTGATATGACCCTGGCTTTATCTGAGATCACTTTGTAACATGCAAAGAAGAAGTCTTAATTTTTTAACTGCTCATTTGGAAAAGACTATAAGCAGAACAAGCAATGTGGCTGTAACCTTGGGGTTTAGTCCATGTTCAGCAGGTGCAGGTATACATATAACAATGTTTTGAGAAAATAAAAGTTCCAACACTTTCTGGCAAGGGCCAGAAAGGTTCAGTAATCTGATTAGCCTACATGTTTGGTGGAGTGTTAGTTATGTGGATAAAATGCTTCCATTCTCAGCCATGTTTTAATTGCTCGGAATAGGCCCTGCAGAATGTACTTTTTGTTTCCCAACCTTCCAATGGTAACGAGCAATTTTTAAATGAATTATGCTGGCCAACGTAAGAAAGGTCTCCTGATGGGAAATATCCTGCTTTTGCCATCAGTAAAACATCTTGTTTCTCTTCCAGACTGCAGATAAAGATATTAAATGTGCATTTTGGAACTACTCAGCAGACACAATGAATGGCAACTGGGCTACAGAAGGCTGTGAGCTGACACATTCCAACTCCACTCATATCTCATGCAAATGTAATCATCTGACTCATTTTGCTGTTTTGATGTCCTCAGGTGGCTCTGTTGTAAGTGCTGTTTTAATTTAGCGTTTTAGCTGATACTTTCTCCTGTCTTCATTCCTTAGGTTTTATTTCCTTGCAACTTATGTACTTTTCCCCCTTTAGGTTGTCTCTTGTTTTTCATTCAGAAAACACGAAATTTATTGTGTATAGAGCAAACAAAATTCCTCCCATATGTGTCTGAATTTCCGTATGTCCTTTCTGCAGTATCACAGAGCAGTGATGCAGCAAATTATTGTGTTCCAAATACACAGTCTGTTGTGCTTATTTTTGGTGCATAGCTTTTAATTTTAAATCCCACTTTAAGACTGCTGTGGGATTTTACTGGTGTTCATTGGTGATCTTTAATAATATGGCCCTGAATTTCTCTCCCACAAAACTTTGCCACTCACTTGTCTAATCTTGTCATCTAAAAGCTGCTTCCAATTCTCTCCTGCGAGTTTACAACAGCATAATCAATTTGAAGTTTATAACTATTAAACATGGACACTCATGACCAACACAAAATCGTGAGAATGACCACTCAATTTATTTCCTTTTTAAGAGGCCTCATAGATTTACAGGATCTGTGTGGGCATCTGCAGGAGCTCAGTTCCTGCCTCAGGAGGCAGCTTTATAAGGCATCAGAACTGACAGCAAGCAGAATATTAGCATGAATATACTGTATTGAGACAGTTCTCTCACACTGTGAATTTCATGCTGATAGAGGCTGTTTCTTGGTTACTAAATAGCATCCTGAGTCTTCAGTTCAAATTTAAAACCTTTGCAGGTACTTATATAGTTATTTTGAAAAGGAAGGCTGGAAGGAGAATAATCTCTGGTCTTTTATTTAGGAAAAAATACTTTGATACATTTTACGGTCAGATGAATACTATCCTTATGCTGATGCGCACTCATGTATTTCAGAGATTCTTTGTGCAAATACCAAGCAGCAAATGTAACTATTTCTATACAGAAAATATTCACATCCAATATTAAAATAGCCTGTGTTTCCTTGTAGAACATTCGTGTTACATATCTTGAATAATAGCATTTGTTTGAAGTGATTGTTATTTCCGAGCCTTGTTTTGATCATATTGCAAATTCAGTAAGACAGGTATTCAGTTTTCCTTATCGAAGTCACTACTGTGATAAATCCTTTTGTATTAGAAAATGTTTATGTCATATCAATATATGTCCTACTGCCGGTGTATTTGTCATTCATTAAAATGATCTGATTTTTAAAATCATATTATGAGATACCGGTGTCAATATAAAGTTTTTGTTAAGAAATATTAGAAAAAGCAAAAGCAGGAACATATACAGTTTATTGCCAATTTCCCTTAGAATTATATGTGTCTCACAAAAACACAACATTTTTTAGATTATCCAAAGTGCACATTCGCAGTGAAATTCCACAAACAGTTTTGATTAATATTTTGTAGAGAAGAAGCAAAGAATTGTATTATAGAATGAGGTCTTTCTTGAGAAGGTACAAAACCAATCTTTTAAAATATTATATTATAATTTTCCCCCAGGGTGTTACAAATTATAACATTCTTACAAGAATCACTCAGCTAGGAATAATTATTTCGTTGATTTGCCTCTCCATGTGCATTTTTACATTCTGGTTCTTCAGTGAAATTCAAAGCACTAGAACGACAATTCACAAAAACCTCTGCTGCAGCCTTTTCCTGGCGGAACTTATTTTTCTGATTGGAATTAATATGAACAATAATAAGGTGGGTAGTTTTCACTTGTATCTTGATCTTTGTGTTGCAAAGTAAATATGTGATTTAAGGTACAGTTTTCCATCCAGTATTTCCCAGTACCATTATGAATATTCTAGTGATACTGACTGCCCAGTCTGGTAACAGGAAATTTTAAATGGCTGTTTAAAGAAGTAGGGCCTTTACCTGAGCTGGTGTGTATTGTCTTCACTCCATGAGCTTCATTCAAAGTTGGTTAAGGTGAAAAACCTGTGACCTCAATGTGTTTAACGTTTCCACTTTTCACGTCTGTTTGGATGCCATACAAAGCCACATTGCTGGCTTTCTGAGTGACAATTCTCCCTAAAAGCCAGGCCAGAAGTGCATTTAAGACATTGCACTAATGGCTGGAGGATCTCTTTCCTTTCTATATGTAAGATTTTTGCTTGCCCTTCTTGCTTTTCATACAAGTCAGGCTGTTGATTTTTGCATCTCGGATTAGTTTCAGGAAATTACATTATGCACATATTATCAAAATACCCCTGCTATAAGGTTTTAAATTACTTGAAAAAATATGAGCTGCTATCCCTGAGGTAGCACTCCAGTATTGATTGATTGAGAAATTTCATTTTACAAGTGCTTTGTAATAACAAAAGTTATTTTGGAAATAATTCCTTGCGATGCTCAATTACGTTGTTATCAAAATCATAAAAATGAGCTTTGTCTGGATCTGGAAAGCATATAAACTATTCAGCTGTAATGATGGGATCAACCTTGTCGATTTGTTTATATAGTTCTTCTGGGAAGACATGCACCACTTTGAAAAAACTGAATGTGTTCTATTTTACTGATTGTTACAGAAAATACTAATGAACTAGTGGGCTTGTGGGTATAGGCCATGTTCTTGTCAACCAGCATTATCTGGGCTGCTGGACCACCACTTTAGAGTCACCAGGTTGCTGTACATATGCTGTTATATTAAGAAGCATATTTATAAAATTATGACTCTTGCTTTCTCTGATTGAATTTCTAGCTCTTCTGTTCAATTACTGCTGGATTACTCCATTATTTCCTTCTAGCTGCTTTTGCATGGATGTGCATTGAAGGCATTCACCTCTACCTTATAGTTGTGGGAGTCATCTACAACAAGGGTTTCTTGCACAAGAATTTCTACGTCTTTGGCTACGTCAGTCCAGCTGTGGTCGTTGGAATTTCTGCTGCACTGGGATATAAATACTATGGCACCACGGAAGTGTAAGTTGCTGTTTCTGTATCTGAATCAACATACTTAAGGATGTAGTAGTCACAATAGCACATTGCAAGGCATTTTCTGCTGTTTACTTTTCAGATGTTGGCTCAGCACAAAGAATAACTTTATATGGAGTTTTATAGGACCAGCATGTCTAATAATTCTTGTAAGTATAATTTTCATTTTTATTGTAGTACATAAAACTGATAATAAAAGGTGTTTAATAATCACCCACCCATTGCCAGCATAGCTGTGAGTGCTAATTATAGGGCAGAATTGGCTAATTTAAACCTTTTTATAGTGTCTCTAAATTATTTATATGCTGTACATCTAAATACTTTACTAGCCTGGAAAATGAATGTTTTACAAAAAAAAAAAAGCTCAATGTAAGATCAGAGCGTTTTTTCTTACTTGCATTCTTCCTTTTATCCCAATGGTTTGAGAAATTCTGTGAAGCATTTCTCGTTTTTAAGTAGTATCTTCATATGTCGTTGGCATCTCAGCATGGCTCAGCAGGAGGTATACACAGACACTATCCTGGCAGACAGATAATCTGTTTTTTCAAATGTTGTGCGACTTAATCTCTTATCAGTGATCGGTCATCTTTGTAAGATTAGACTGTCTTCTTTTTGGTTTTATCACTTGCATGTACCCTGTCATCATCAAAGCTATTTTAAACTAAATTGCGACGTCAGAGAAAAGAACCCGCTATTTCACATGGGCAGACAAGTCAAGTATTGATAGCCCTATTTCAGCTGTGAAGAGGGCCTTTTTAATTCTTATTGGAAGTGGTTTCAAACCTGCAAATTTGGCAGCTATTACATGTTCAATTCTGAATCAAGACATTTTTGGTGCCTCGGGAGCATTTCTAAGAGCTATGAAGTTTAACAAACCATTCTAACTATAATGGGGCATTATTGTGTATGACTGGGTTGACAGTGATCTGGCAATAGCTGGAGCTAAGTGGAGGAGAAGGTACAATGGTGAGGCCTCGTGACACCTGTGGTCAAGTCAGTTATAATTCTTTGTTGCTTTTCAAACTATTTGGTGATGAATGTGAGGATTTGTAAAAAAGAAATTCCAGTTCCTAACACATGCAAGATGACAGTAAAAAAAGATTTATTTCAATTGCTTAGATATTTCAAAACTGAATGAAGCATCAGGTATAATTCTGGTCAAATTCCACTCCATATTCCTACCACAGATTGGGGATAGGCTGGGAGCAATCTGTTACATGCAACTGCAGGGTGGTGCCTCCCCATCTCACCCTCCTGGTGAACACAGCAGACTTTGAAAGAGGCGAGGCACTGTAAAACTCCTTTGGCTAAGTGCTTCTGGGGTCAGATGGCTCCGATAGCCAAAGGTTATGACAACAAAACAAAATCATGGGGAGAGACAATCCTTTACTAGGAAATTCTTACAATTCTTAGGTTTAAATTGACAATTTCCTTTTTCCTCTTTGGATCTCATCTCTTACATGTACACGCTCTCATTTCTGTTCCTCATCTACCTACAGGTGAAGATTTATGGACAGTGATGTATCACTGCGCTTTTAGCACAGGAAAGCAGCTTTATCAAAATATACAAAATGCTCCAAAATTATGCATCTGTAACCTTGTTTTCAGCTCCAGCTGAGCTGTGCCAAATGCAAGATCTTTGGTACACAGTACAGAGGCAGAGTTACTGTCTTGCATAGAGGCTTTGATATAAGTCTAGCTGGCCACAGAGGAAAATCCTACAAGCTGGGCTTTGAGGCCCGTGGCCGTTACTTGAGCACTCCAGATCTTCCAGCAATCCTGCAAATTAAAAGAAAACAGAGAGGAGATGGAAGCTGATATGGACCCTATGTACCGATGCATTTCTATGGATGAGGATAGCAGCCAGGTCGTTTTTTTTTTTAATTTCTCCCACTCCGTTGCTGAAGTAAACCCACACAAAGGAGCTGTAGCTGGTCAGAAAATAGCCCTGTGGTTGTTTTGCTCTTTTTTTGTGTGTTATATTTTGTGATAACTTGTTTTCACAGTATTCACATACCTTTATTGTTGTCTCTCCGTAATCATGCACTACTAGAGCTGGGAGGAAAGGCAACCTGCTTTCAGCGAGCTGCTTCATCTGCTGCGTGATGTGTGTGTCTGTGTGTGTGTGTGTTTGGACAGCTTGTTTTGATGCATTGATGATAAATTGAAGCCTGAACTGCAAGAGGGATGTTTTCAAAGAGTGCAGGGAGCTAGGTAATTTGCTCATACTCTATTCAGGTTATGGTCTCAGGAAAATATGGAAAGCCTTATGAAAACAGGCACTGACTCTGGAAGATGAATTTGATGTTAGATGTCTGCTCTGTGGAAGGGACTCTGGCAGTGGTAATTCTGTTTCCATCTTCCTGTCAGGCCCACTGCCTAGGCAACACCACAAGAACAATTAGACTCTCCAAAGTAGTGCCACTCAGGATGTCCTTTTAATTACAGAAACCAGTCTCTTTCCAAGATTTTCATTTTTTTACAAAGCTAATTAATTAGTAATATTTTTTTTTCTTTAAGGACTCTGTAAAGGAAATGTTATTTTTGTTCTGGGATAACCAGACAGAGCATGACAATCTTCATACAGAAAGCTGAAAAATCTGGCAGCTTCAAGCTTACCTTTGATCCCAAGCTTTGTTTACTAATAGCATTGAGTTTGCAGGTTTTCTAAGATAGCCTGGAGTGTTCGGATACCAGTTCTCTGGAGAGCTGCTCACCACAAATCTGATTCTTGAACAAAAACTTTAAATTCATTGTCAGTACAAATGCCTATGTACCCAAATAATGCTTTTAGTTTCTGTGGATGGGCACCCAGGAGATTTGTGGTTTGGACAATACTGTAATGTTTTTTGAGACAATCTTTGAGACAGCATGTAAATAATGAACAGAACTGGTTCTGTACCAACAGATTTACTGTCTCGGAGCACATTGTTTCAAACATGTCCTTGGACTTAAAAATCTGCAGTAATAGTGAAGTTAAAGTGTTTATCAGCAGTGCAAACTAAGTTCTCCTCTGATTGCCTAAGCAGAAACACTACTTCTGAAAGTGTTTGCTTATTAACATTAAGGTTCTATTAGAATTCTTAAGTGAAAAGCAATGGCCTTATTGATCTCATCAAAAAATTATTAGATTGGTGACTGTACATGAAAAGGAGTGGGTCAGAAGCTCTTTTAGATGGAGTTAGCAAAGAAAAGGGCATTTTAAATCAAGCTGCAAGCTGAAGATAATTTCTATGGCTTATTTTTTCCTCCTAATGCTTGTAATCTTTAGAACCACAACTGTTTTAGCTAAAACTATGCAGTAGATTAGATCAAAGTGTACAAGTATGGAGAAATTATTTATAATAAGTATTTAAACTTTTTAATAGAAAAGTGAATTTATCACAAGCTTTAAGGGATAAACATTAACGTACACCACAATCCATGCCTGAACAGGGCATATACAAATATAAGCTCCAGAGATAAAAGGTGTAAAAATGAAAAAAGTAAAATCCCTAGAACATTTTTTTTCTTGTTATACACTCTTACAATAAGAATCTCACTGTAATACGTGTGTAGAATTGAAATAGCTGTTTCTCTACAGGGCAATGTGTCTGACGTTTTGATGAGCATGTGATGTCAGCCAATAACAAACTCCTGTAGGTTTTCCCACCTCTGGCATGACAACTTGCTCTGTGTCAAGAGGGAGCAGAAATACATAAGGGTTTCATTCTGCGTCACTGACACTTTCGGAAACTTCATCTTTAAACTGTATGAACACAGGATAAGTCCCTCCACTTGTCCCTGTTGTGAGGGACAGTTGCTGCCAAATTGGCAGTAGAAATTATGTCATTGGAAGGGTTGGTCAAAGACTGCTAATGTTGTACTTGTGAAAGTCTACAAGCCATTAAAAGGAAAAATTGAAGAGAATTGCTGCTACTCCAAGTGCAGCTATAGCGAGTCCTTCTAACATACCTCTCCTCCACAACCTGCTTCCTTTAAATCTGTTTAGTTGAGGTTTGTGCAGCAAGTTCAAAGTCACTCATGATAATATGGTTCGCACCTTTGCATTATTGAGAGTCTTGCAGGCTTGACTATTGTACCCCCTGTCTCTGCATGATAAATTGACATACCTCTGTGAGGAGCTAGGACTCAGAATTGTGACGTGTTGTAACATTAACAGACATAAGTATGAATCTATCAGTATCATTTGTTGAGATCACCTCTGTTAACATCAAAATACAGACTTGCTCTTTGAGGTTGGAACATTTCCAAAATTGAATATCATCCAAATACTCCTCTCTGTGGCTTTTATCCAAACATCCTACTGCTGTGCAGTGAGGAGGTGGCTCTTGTACACTCTTCCTTGGTTTACTCCTCTAATGTATGATTTCAGGGACCTTGAAGGTGTCTGGCTTGGCTTCAAGCCCCAGTTTCTTAAAACAATTGGTAACCGTAGTGTTCCCCACTAAAGAATAGCTTATAAAAGGACCCTGTGATTTTTCACAGCATTCTTGTAAACTTAACTTGAAACACACAAGTCAAGAATAGTTCTTGGGAGAAGTGTCCTCAGAAAAGCCAAATTATTTTTACTAAGCATTCCTGAATGTAATAAATATAATGAATAATCAACTGTAAAGCAAAAATATTCTAAGAATTGCAGTGATTGATTAACCATACTGTTTTGAACTTCCCATGTATAAATGAATGGGTAAATGAATAAAATATACAGATTGCAGTTGCAAAATATAAAAAACTGACATATGAGTGATGAAAGCAGGCTAACAGAGTAATGCTTTTCATTAAGGAACTGCCTGCATATTCATTAGAGCTAGTCAATTACTTAAAAATATATTCATCAGATAATTTATTTGATGAATTTTACCATTATTTGTCAAATAATTTATTCAACAAAAAAAGGTAAAATTAATGGAATAGTGCATTCATCAAATCTTATTGGACAGCCCTAATACTTATTCAGTTCTGTACATTTAGGTTGATTCAGGATTAGCAATACTGCTGCAATCAATGCAGAGAAATTTCCTGGAAAATCCATTACTCTGCTGTTTTCTCACATACTCACAAATTTTGTGTACTTAATCTAGGCCATTCAAACTGAACACCCTTCTTGTAGAAAAGTAAATATTCAAACAGTTTAAAGTTTTGTATTTTCCTGGACTTCAAAATTGATCACATTTCCACAGGCCATTGCTCCCACTTAAAAAAGGAGGAGAAAAAAAGGCAGCTCCCCTGAGGTCAATCACACCACACTGGTGAATCGAGTGCACTGGCACTTCGAGCTTCTTCACATTATTATTCCTGTTCTTCAGTGAAGCAGCTTGTGTTCCTTACTCTGTATTTCTTGATGTTCCAAGGATTCCTATTGAAAAAGTTGTTTGACCTCTGACCTCCATCACAACAAACCATACCACCATCCCACATTTTTTAGTGAATATGTGAAAAATTCATTGGGGTTTTTTTTCCAAAGGGCTATTTGTAATAAATGCCTCATTATGTCTCTTAGATTAAAAATGTACCATTTACTGTACATTTTTCAGAAAACAGCTGTTTTAAATATTTTTTTAAAATCTACTCATGTTCCTTAGCTTGCCTTTTTAGTGGAAATAAATTTTCTACAGGGACTAGCAATGGCTTTGTTATTCTTTATGTAAGAACAAGAGTCCCCTTTTCATTAGCCTCTCTGTGGCTTCAGTTAAAGATGTCTCCATTGCATTTCCTATGCCATTGCGGATGATTAATTGTATAATGACATTAAAGATCATAGAATCATTTTGATTGGAAAAGATCTATAAAATCATCAGGTCTAAGACTCAGTCTGTGACTTTGTTTGAAACAGATTCGTTTTGACTGCAATGTTGTTGAGCAAGAAAAATACCTGCAGTGCTGATTAATCACAGAGTCATAAAGTACTACCTTGTTCAGTGGATAACACCAGTCTTAATCTCCACAGCATCCATACTGCCATACCCAATGGATGCAAGACTTTCAGGTGAAATTAAGATTCCCTCTTCCTTCCCTCTGTCATTAAAATTCATTTCCAAAGTCCCTGGAAATACTTGGAAAAGAGCATATGGCCACTAATCTACAACTTGAAAATTACTTGCACCTATTACATAGGAACAAATATATCACATAAGGCTCAAAGATCCCTGAAAGATGATCCATATAAAAGTTTTGGGGCTTTAAAAAATAGCTTAGCTTAGCTAGTAGTGTTACAATATAAGGGCATGAAGAAGTTTTCCCACAGATTCATTGAAAGGACACTAGGCTTGAAAAGTCAAGCATGTCCTGTGTCATCAGGAATGAAGCAAGCAGAAACAGCAGGTGAAGGGAGTACAGGTGGATGCTAAGGGGAACAGGATGAGTGCCTGCAGGTGCCAGCTGACTGTGCAGATTTCCTGAGATGCCCTGCAGATGGATGTAGGTTAATGGCCCAGGCATCCTTCTTTGCTAGCACGATAAACTGCCCTCTACTTTAATGGATCTATGTCCAGCCTCAGTGGATGTTTTTGGTTTGTTTTTTTTCAGAGAGGCCACACAACTGTCTCAATCAGACTTCTTTTTAATTGTTTAAAATTATCTTGATGACACCTTACATTGCCCTTCTATAAGCACAAATACTATGAACACATGCTTATCTTAAACTGTGCATTGAAAGGACATCATAGGTTTGCTTTAGATAGTTAACATGTACTGATGATGTCTTTTGGATTTTCTTGGTAATTATGTAATGACTACATCCAAACTACTTATTTTCCCACTCCAATCACATTTTCTTCTGCTGTTCTTCTACTCCTTCGATTCATGGCTCACAGGCATTTAGAGAAACAAATTTAAATTCACAATCATCATTGCAAGTGAATACTCTGTTCAGAAATGTCACTTGTTCATTGAAAGAGCTTTTTGTGGCCTTGCATAAGATCATAAGCCACAACATGGAATTTTATGACCACATCCACAGCGGAATTATCACTCTTTCTAAAGAGTAAAGGACCAAATCCTTTAGAAGATTTGGCAAACTGTGAAAGGCATGGACAGTTTTCTGCAAACTATTCACATCCCTAAAATGGCAAATGCAGCCTGTCGTCACACTCAACATCTCAGTCATGCTCCTGCCGCTGCTTAAAGTTAATATACAACAATTTCATTTATCTTTGCCAGGTTAAAAAAACTTCTGCATAAAGCTCCAGATGCAACCTAAGATAAACTTGCATTTATGCAAAGAAAACATAGAAGTGTAATGTAGACTGGAGTCTTTGGTGCACCTGGAATCAGTTCATTAAACAGCTTGATTTATGTCATTACCAACTCCCCAGTAAATACACCTTCTCAAAGCCTTCTTGGAAAGGGAGAAGACTAAATATAGTAATTAATTACACTAAAAGCAAGATAGACTCCAGTCCTACCACTGAACCTACTTGGGCTAATGTGTATGACTGAGGTCAGATACAGCTGCATTCTTTCATCGTTCCTGCCCTTGGCTACAGCACTGAGGTTAAATAAAAAATATTTAGTTCATTATGTGTTTAGCTTTGCACTCCAATAAGGAACAACATTGAATCCAGAAGTCTGAGAAGCTGTTTACTCCAATGAAAAATGTAGAAACACAATTTATTTAATTACAGATTCCTATGTGTTCAAAAAATGTAAAGGAAACACTTAATTGAGTCTAAATCTACTGCTTGAGGTATATAAAAGAACAGCTTTCAAGTATTGATATATAAACAGCAACCCCATGTGAAAATTACATATTTCCTGAGACAGGGTTTGAAATAAACTCATTTAGCTACATTTTAACTTTTAAAACAAGTTCAGTCATTAAAATCTTCAAATCATAAAATCCTAATCTTGCATTATTGAAAATAGTTTGAAAAATATAACCTAAAGGGGGTTGTTGATGTTTTTGTTACATTTTCTACTCCCAGATAAGACTGCTGTTATATACCTAAAGTATTCAAGAAGGTATATTCACTAGGGACATGCTAATGAGATAAATCACTCAGGAGGCAAACCCAGACTGTTTGACTGCCAGCTTGTGTCCAATTTTATGCAATTAATATGGCATACATTTTCATTTTGAAGCTTAAACTGTTGTATTGTTAATAGCTTAATTCTGTTCTCCCCTGACTGAAATAACAGTGACCCACTGAATGTTGTCGTTTTAGCCAGCCATTAACCATACAGCCAAAAAGACAGAAATGTATTGCTCTCCATGGCAGAATTCAGACCATCACAAGCTCATTAATTCAAACACTCATAATGAGGGTCATTGTACAGACTGATACAGATACAGCTGCTCTGAACTTCAGACATTTTTTGAAAGAGCGAGATTCAATATGATATATGTAAAAAATTCAAGTATATGCCTAAGAGAGCAGCAGGAGAAATTTTCTCATCCTTTTTTGTGAGATCTGACATCAGCATATAGATGGTTTCATCAATTATTGAGACAGAGACTAAGAAAGGAAGAGGGAATGATTTGGGGGGTTCATTTTTGAAGTTTGAATATGAAGTGCTCAGACTGAATCAGAACTAGTATGTCTGAACCTTTAGAATTAGCTGCCTCTTTCTTATACCTTCTCTTCTTTGTAACACTAGAGAGCCTTAAAAGGCTGGTATTTGAAGTGTTTTAATAACTTTTGAAAGGCTGGACTGTATCTTTTACACAAAGATACCGTATATTAAATTACCAATTCCTTTTTTATTCTATAAATATGTGTGTATTTGAAATAGGCTCAAAAAAAATGAGTCTCATATTAAACAATTACTCCACTGTTAAAAAAAGAAATCTTTAGAGAGTCCTGGATGAGGAAACGGGATGAGGGGAGATCCAGGTCTCCCTGCTCCCAGGAATATTTAATTATTTATACAGCATGGAATAGAATCAGCCAGGCTGATAGAGCAATAGGAGTGAATAGCTGACACAGAGGCTGGAGAAACGAAGGGTCATAGCTTAGTCTGAATATTGAGTATGACAGAAAATTGTGCCCGTGCCGCCAACATCCTGGATAAATGCCCTGTCCGCAGGGATTTTCATTGTTCAAGAGTGTCCTTTCTGGTTTTAATCAGAAAAGTTATCCTAGTCAGGAAGCCCTTCCTGCTGAAAGTACAGTCTAAAACAGTAAATGTCTTTTAGTGCTAATGAACTGACATTTTTCAACAAAAAAATGTTGGACAAAATGTTCTTGAATGCTTCTTGTCCTGATCTGTTTCATTTTACCATATGCCCAGGTGCTAACTGAGCTACTGCCACGAAAGATGGACCATTTCCCTCTGAGCTTTCAAGTGCTATTTTGTCTTGCTTAAAAAAAGGGTGGAGGGGGAGGGAAAAAAAAAAGATTTCTCAGTTGCCAAATTTGACAGCTGTCAGCTACCTTGATGGGGCAAAATAATGATATATCACTTCAGTCAATATCT
Organism: Urocolius indicus; assembly: GCA_013401255.1. Lineage (NCBI taxonomy): Eukaryota > Metazoa > Chordata > Aves > Coliiformes > Coliidae > Urocolius > Urocolius indicus. The sequence goes on from WBNH01010368.1 coordinate 220,523, forward strand.
TACAATTTAATTGTAATTAATTATGAAAGAACCTACAACTCTTCAACATGAGTGCAAATATTTTTATTTGCAGGCAGATGTTTTTGCATGCTTTATTAAATGTTGTGTATTTCATACCATTCAGTGCTCAACTAAAAATAACTATCATTCTCTACCTACACAGGGAGAGTTTCATGCAGTGTGAAACACTAACATCATATTTACTTGAGGATAGAACATTATGTTACTCTTCCAGTATGTAAAATAAGTACATTTAACAGTGGAATTAAGGACCTATTTTAAATATAGCAGTTGCTAAGCAATGTGCTATTAGCAGAACTCTAACAGCCTGGAATATTTAACATTTTAGGACCTACGTGCTCATTTTTATATTATTACTTAGTTTGCAAAATATAGTTAGTAATCAACAGAGATGTTTGTCATTTTCTTAGATAATAGATGAGATTGTTTCTCATTGTTCTTCTGAATCCTTATCTTAGGAAAAAGAACCAAGTAAATATTATTATTTACATACATATATACATATATGATTTACATATGTGATATACATACAACTCAATCTGATTTTTTGTAGAAACTGAGGATGGGTGAAATTCTGCTGTGGTGGTCCCAGAAATGCTAGGAGTAGAAGTCAAAGCAACAGTACCTTGCTCTACCCATGCCCACTGTTGAACAGTTCTCCTGCTTACGCAGAAGTACCATGTTCAGTTAGCCATGGCAGTATTGAGACAGAGAGATGAATGCAAATCTGCAAACAGATTTACAGAGCTCTCCTAGCTCTAGGTAGGTTAATACCACACACAGTTTTTGCCATTCTATCCTAAAATACATGTGATTGATTGAATAGAGCTCCCCAGGAAAATTCCTTCTGTAAATCCTCATTATTGTTGACAAGATGATTAGGAAAACACCAGGAAATTTCTTTGAATTTACAATTGCTTTTCCTCTACTGTGAATTTCTTTACAAGAGGAAATTATCCAGACCAATGCTGTGCATCAGATCTGATCTTTAGACCCGTACTAGTCCAGACATCTCTGAACTCTTCCTTGTATGCCTGCTGTATCTTACCCACCAACATCACAGTTGTGAACATGGGAGCCATACCATGGAAATCCCCAGAGCACAACTGCAAGAAAAATTCACTATCCTGCTCTATACCTCAGTGTACATCCATGATACATGCAAGGGCAACTGCAGTGTCTGCTGTTGCCCATGAATTCCTTCTGATTGCCACACACCATAATATGTAGACGTAAAGGCTTGACAACACTGGAGGCAATGGGAGTTTTACCACTTAACAGGAGTTCTTGCCATTGCTTTAGTAGGGCTAGAAGTCATTACAAAGTCCTAAATCCTCATGACCTTACACACAGGTGATCTCCCTAAGAGAGATATACCAAACACTTACCATCCTCCTCTTCAATTCAGCCACGGGTGTACAATAAAACCTAGCTCATCCAGATTTGTGGCTCCTTGGGGATTATCCTGGGTTATACAGATACATAAATTCTAGTTGCCCATATCTACAGAAGCTTGATTTCATGGGATCCTAATAATTGCCTTTATTTAATGTCTGTTTCACATAAATATATTTTAAGTTTCCTACCTTTTATTCATAAATATACAACGTTTCTAGAATTTAAGAAGGCTAAAAATACTTTTACAAATATCTTTAGGGAGAAATGATTCCCTGAAGATGCTATGAGTGGAGGCTGTTCCTATATCAGCCCTTGTCTTTGATTAACCACTTTAAAAAAAAAAGGGGGAATAGATTAATTATTAAAATTAATCCTGTAGTGCACCTGAACATGCTGAGTGAAACCTGATTCCCACTGCCTCTCGGGCAGAGTGAGGGCTGAGAATGATCAGCACCTCACAGAACTGGGTTTTTAGGGAGAAAGACAGAGGTTTTCTTTGTGAAATAAGAACTGAGTGTACTGTTTGCCCAATAGCAGTTTGGGATGGTTTGTTAAATAAAAGTTTAAAACTTTAAAAAAATAAAAATAATAATTTAGTTCTGGGCTTGGAAGCAATACAATTCCCCTTTAGCCCATCGGAGCTGTTGAGAAGCCCCCCTCAGGACATGCAACACTTTCTCTGACTGCTCAGCCATGTAATAACACTGAAAACAAAGGCACAAGAACTTACCATGTTAACGCTGTAACGTTGTTATTCACTTGATAAAACTGTGTTCATGCCACAGCTTTTTATGCTTTGGGTTTGCCCGAAGCTGCTGAGTAGCTCTGCTCATTATACAGGTAACTAATGCCCAAAGCCAGCATTTGGCAGCAGCAGTCCCCAAGCTGGCCCATTCCAGGCTTGTGCAAAGCCTGTCCTGAGTTTGGTTTCACAGCTGCCTGCACATCTTGCTCTGCTCCAACTTGCTGTCTCTCCTGAGACAGCGTACCATATGTTTCCCATTTCATTCTCATTCACCTGGCCTGTCACCTTAAGGCAGCCTTAATTATAATGTCATTGAAGGTTTATTGAATAAGATTTGAAGATTGTGCTTTAATTACAAAAATGAAAACACGTGATTAAAACCAAAATTAAGTATAAAACACAATATTTGGCTATGTGTAGCAGGTGAAGCCTTTTTAGATGTTTCAGTGTCTCTCATCCAGAAGGCCCTCATTTTGTCATAGCTGGAAGATTTGGGGATCCAGGATTCCTTGTGTCTGCCTATACATAGAATTACTCTTACAGCCAACTGCCTCAATTTCTGCTCATTCGAAGCTCAGTTTGGGATAGAAATTCAAATGTCTTAAGTGGTTGTATTTTTGGCCAGGCATTTTGGGTGAATTGACTTCCCATCCCATGTGTTGAACTACGCATGGCTTTTCGGGGATATAAGCTATACACAAAATATTTAATATATTAAAGAGCTATTTCCCCTTTAATCCTACTCAGTCCAACTTAGTATTCTTAGTCTAACTGTCCAATGTGAACTTTTTACATTTCCCAGAAATAGCTAAAGCTACTGGTATGTTCATAGTAAAGAACATGCAGGCTATCAAGTTGAAGCAGAATATGTTAAGGTTAGGATACCTATTGGATTACCAGTTTTCTCTAAAGGCCACGCTCAACACATTATTAACATTAGCCACTTTTTTTCCTGGATTTACTCATGAGTTAATGTTACCTTCAAGTTTTGCTGCATTTTTGTGTCACAGGACAGTTAAACTTCTTTGTTGTTATCTATTTTGTCCCACAAAGGACAAAATGCAGTTCCAGAGGTCTCTGAGGCTGAAAAGAAAAAAAAAAAAAAATGAATCATGGTTGCATTGCCTAAAAGCTATTGTTTTGAAACGCTACACATCAAGTGAAGGCGGTCTATGCATTTTGCTATAGATATTTTTTATTAATGGAGTGTTTCAAAATGGAGCAAAAAACAGCTAAAGACGTTAATAAATCTTGAAAACGACCAGGTATTTCAGAAGTTAAGCTCACCCTCATTACCCTGTAACACTACCTCCTGTGAGGCTACCTGAGACGTATTGTACAATAATTGTGTTCTGGCAGCTGACTCTGAGAAGCCGGTGTTAACCTCTCCCGTTCCCACGATACATAAAGATTATTCCCATTAGAATGGATTGATGAATGAAAAGATCATAGTTAATGGGTATTACTTTAATGCAGAGGGCCAAATCCTATTATCCTGTGCAACAGACAGTGTAAATAGTATTTGTGTAAAGAAGCCCCACTGGGACAAAACGAAATGGAATCTGCTGCTGTGAGGCCCCACATCTGCCTGTTGCCCTCCCCATCCTTGCTCAGCAAAACCTCTCCAGTTCTGCAGCTGGTTTATGTGGCCAAAGGATAAGGGGGGGTTGGGTCATAGAGCTTCTTACAGAGCCCATTAATGGCAATAGGAAGGCTTTGCTTGACATTAGTGATCTTGATGACAGGCTGGCAGAGAGGAAGGTTGATTGTGTGGTTTGTGCTGAGATCTTGATAGCAGTTTCTGAAGAAGTCATGGCACGTATTCACTGGGCTTCTGGTACTTTGATCACATTTCACCCTACCTTTTTCAGATTAAGTACACATTAGGTGGGTTGCACAGATTACAGTGTGTGCACTAAGTTAGTTGATATATTATTCACCAACAAATATAAGAAAAAAAATAAGTCTGCATATAATTACCCACAACTGATGACTAACTTATAATTAACTTTGAAAAATGGCTGGCTTCGGAGATATTAGATATTACAATTTTAAATATTAGGAGCTTCAGAATAACTCTCAGGATCAGTGCAAGTACAAGGTATTCAGTGAAGGACTAATTCCCTAAACTGCTAATCAGCTCTATCTCCCATCTTATCAAATTGTAAATACATTATGCTGTATTAAAATATGAGCGTGCGCCTAATTAAAGCAGGGCCTGCATTTAATATCAGATACTCTCCCCTTGGTACAACAAAAATATTTTAAGGACATACATAACAAGTGTTAACAAATTAAATTGATTCTTTTTAAAGGGATGCTGTGCTCCTATAGAAGAGGAGGAATAATTTTTTTGAGAAAATGAAGTAGGGAGGAAAACCATCCAGTCTTTCTGGAGAAACAAGTTGGGGAAGACATTAATTCTATTTAGTTTACAGCTGGAAGCCCACAGAAACCAACCAAGGGATTACAACCAAGGATCTACAAATAGTATCTGGATGACATCCAGCTAGAATTTGGTTCATTTACTAACATTTTTAATAGAATCTGATGTTAAATGCTGTGAAGCAAAATAAGATTTAAAAAAAAGAAGAAAGCGATCCCATCCACATTGTTAAAGGAATGTAACAGAAATTCAAATGAAAGATCAGTGAAGCCTAGCTGAGCAAACAGAGGTTCAGAACCATAATTGAGCATCATTTGCAAAGTGCTTCTTTTGGTTCCTTTTTTCTGTTTCAAACTCAAATGAAGAAGATGGGGAGGGGGGGGGAACACGCTGAAATTAATTCACCTATGAAACAAACATAAAGTCTAAGAGAGAACACACAGCAAGGAGCCTTTCAGCCAAAGTGCATTTTTAAAAAAAATCTTTCTGTAAACCTCGAAGTTTTTTTGTGCAACTTGAAAGTTTTCACACCCCAAAGACCTCAGAACATATGATGTTGTTAATGTTACTCAGCAACAAAAGACATTTTATCAAGATCTACACCATTCTGTACAATAGAAAATCCATGAGGGGGAGGGGCTTTTATTGTTTTCTGCATTTCTCTTTTCTTTACTTTCCTTTTTTTCCTTTTTCTTCTTTGTTTCTATTTTTTTTTTCTCTTCTTCTTAAACATCTCTTCTTACCAAAAAAAAAAAAAAATCTCAGCAGGAAATTGAAGAGATTTACCAATAAAATCAATAAACATTTGCAGACTGTTGTTAGCGATACTGTTGAGATAAGGTAGAGTTACAGCCCTGTTTGATCAATGTTTATTACAGGGCTCATATTTTTTTAATAGAAGTGTATCTGAAAAGGGTGGGTTTTTTCCCCTCTCGGCACTGGATTCTGTAAGTTTCAAATACACAGAAACATTATCTGACTTGTTTCATTTAAATGTGTAACAGTTACTGAAATTCAAAAGCATCTTGGTTTGAACTAAAGTTCCTTTCTTCGCTCCCCCCAGGTTAATTTGTTGGCTTTTGGAGTGATTATTTATAAAGTATTTCGACACACTGCAATGTTAAAGCCAGAAGTTAGTTGTTATGAAAATATAAGGTAAGTCTGTTATTTGATACAATTTCTACCTTCTATGAGTTTAAATACAACCAGAGATGAAAGTGAGTAGTTAAAAATAACAGTTTAATCTTCTGGAAGATTTATAGAAAAAGAAAGTTGTCCTTTTTTCTTAAGTACTTTCACAGAATCATAGAATGGTAGGGGTTGGAAGGGACCTCTAAAGATCATCTAGTCAAATCCTCCTGCTCAAGCAGATCCACCTAGATCAAGGTGATCAAGGAACATGTCCAGGTGGGTTTTGAAAATCTCCAGAGAAGGAGACTCCACACCCTCCCTGGGCAGCCTGTGCCAGGGCCCACCCACTCTCACAGTAAAGAAGTTTTTCCTTAAGTGGAACTTTTTGTGTTCTAGCTTATGTCCATTACCCCTTGTCCTATCACTGGACACTACAGAAAAAAAGCATTGCTCCATCCCCTTGACATGCACCTTTCAAATACTTGTCAGTGTTAATGAGGTCCCCCCTCAGTCTCCTTCCAGCTGAACAGTCCCAGATCCCACAGTCTTTCCTCAGAAGAAAGATGCTTTCCATAGCCTCTATACAAGCCAAACCAGGTTTCAAAACTTATGCCTGATCAAAATATTTGCTTTGAAGTAACGAGTAATTCAGTGATAAGAGAATCAAGACATTCATGCTGTTTGTAAAAAGTCTACAGCAGGACGCTATGCTTCCGTGGTGTTGGGGGGAAGGGGGGGGACTCTCTCCAGGATTTTTACTTTGCATGCTGCTATGATTTTTCCATCAACTCACTCTCTTTAAAACTGATTTATAGGGACCTTGAAAACCGTTTGTGCAGGAAAAGCTGAAGTGTACTACAGGGAACATTGAAAACAACTTACTGTTTGTGTTGCTTAGGAACACTCCTGCAGTTTCAATGTATTGCACTAAATTTATAGTTAGGATTTAGCAATTGTTTGATTGATGACTTTCTCTTATTCCTCACCCTTCATAGCTTCGTGTGGTGAGCTGGTTTTAATGAAGTTGAAAATTATTCATTTTCAGAGGAACGGTGCTAAAAACGTCTGTTGTTCAAAAGAAGTCCTGCAATGACTGGGCTTAGAATGAATAAGAAAGTAATCAGTGGCTTCATTTCCAAGACAACATGCTGTAATTTCCTCAAGTCTGTGAACAGAGCTATACAGCATGTTGAGAGAAAAAAAAAAAAATCATAGCCAATCAGTTCCTATAATTTTAAGGCATCAATATGGCTACCCAGGAACTATTTGAGAGTATTAATGTTCTAAAAGCAATTAAAAGAAAAAAAAAAAGAAAGAAAGAAAGTCTAGGTTTACAACTGGCACCATCTTCTGCAATGAACCTGAGAGGCGGCCTGGGAACCCTTTGATGTCATGCACATGTACTGACCTAAGAGCATACTGTACATTTTTCTGGGTTATTTTTTAAGGAAGATAAGGGGGAGGAGGAAATGTGGGGGAATGCTTCATAACAGACATATGTTTTTCCTTGGGGAATTACACTAACAGTAGATTTAAATCAAATCATATGGTGCTGCAGTACACCAGAGAAAATGTATCTGAAGATTAAAGAAGCCAGTGTTTTAAGGCCCTCCAGTTTTACTCTTTTGCTCGTCTGCAGTGATTATGTGAGCTCATTCATGCCACAGTGCTACAGCACACCCTAAAGAGCAGCCCATGCATTTGCACTCCTCAGGCCTTTGCAGCTGTGAAAAAAATTGCCTAGGCATCAATCACCCCCCAAAGCACTGAAGGAAGGAAAACAGCACAAACCTGTATGTTGTTCACAATGTTTCCTTCCTGTGTAGATCCTGTGCCCGAGGTGCTCTTGCTCTCCTGTTCCTTCTTGGGGCTACCTGGATCTTTGGGGTCCTCCACGTCGTCCAGGGATCCGTGGTTACTGCATATCTTTTTACAATCTTCAATGCATTCCAGGGGATGTTCATCTTCATATTTCTTTGTGTGTTGTCTAGGAAGGTAAGTGTCTCATTCCTTGTGGGAAGCAACTAAGGCAATCTCATGTACCTACACAGGCTGCTGCCCAGCCCTGAAGTGAAGAGTGAAGCTGTGATGCATATGTTTAATCAGAGCAAGGGAGTAAATTTTGCTATTGCCTTTGGTGGAGACAGAACCTCTGTAAAATTTTTACCATCTCACATATTTCCTCCCAGTTTTAAAACCAATGTACGAAACATGGATAACTGTTTTCTAAAATTCTAAAACTGGTTATAGTGCCATTAACCTGGAAATAACGCAATGTGTGCAATAAAATTGACTTTCAGTCTTTCCAGTCAGCAGCAGAATTCACCCACACTATTCTGAGATGATATTTTCATCCAGTATTCTGTCCTAAAGTGAAAAGCAGCCCTATCTAAACACATTTAGTGACAGGAACAGTACAAAATTAGTTTAAAGACATATAGACCTATTAATAAGTTTATTTTGTATTTGAATTCAATATTTTTATTTCAGATTCAGGAGGAATATTACAGGTTGTTCAAAAATGTTCCTTGCTGTTTCGGCTGCTTGAGATAAATGGAGGGAAAACATGCATAAAGCATCTCAGTGGAAGAAGGGAGCAACCTATACGATGTTATTATGGATATTACAGAAAAATATGGTATTGTGAATGTATGAAATGACCCAGTGAACAGGCAGATTTCTTAACTGAATTACGGACTGGTTGTGTACATAAATGTGCATTCATGCAGAACATTTATATTATGCTGTATACAAACAGTATACAAAATAAACTGGATTATTGCAAAAGAAATATTAATGAACACCAGGGAAAGAAGCAAATTTCTAAAGAAGCTCAAGACTTTTCGTGACTTAGGTTTTGCTTGTCATATTAGAAATATCTGCATTTCTTGAAAGCAAGATACAAAAAATCAACTGGCACATCAGATTTTATTAGTTGCTTTGTTAGTGGAAGCATGTTCACTGTCTTTTTGTAGTAATGAGCTTCTCACTTTAAGTTGTATGTGGCCATCTGCAGGGAATGGGTTCCATTAAAGAGTTGATAGATAAAGATCTGCTTCAGACCAGACTTTTGAAAACATTTCTTTTAATTTAAAGTGATTTTAAAAGGAATTTGTTTAATATTATTCTCTTATCACTCTGAAATATATATTTGTATATTAATCAATTCTTTATTTTTATAACTTTTAAAGAACTGTTTAGATCTAAAGAGCTGAGATCAGATCTGATACAGAAATGGTGGGACAACCATTTTATAAATTAAATATTATTTTGTGAATACTTTGAAAAAGATCTGGTTCTTGTTTTATTTAATTGCCAAAAAGACTGAGATCTGTTAAACTGGCACTATGATTTTGGAGGCTGTGGGAAGAAGATGCTTTCACAAGTTTCTCATTTGATAGAGATATTTGGAATCCCGACCCTATACGATCGAATTAAATGTAAAGTGGTAAAAATCACCCATGCAGAAGAATATGGGTTTAAATTCAAGGTCGTGTGTGTCCATACCACGTAAAATTGTAATTATAGTAGTTATATTTTCTCATAGCATCTTTGAGTGAAGCGATTGTCTTCCTCCAAGTCTCCTGTTTTGAAACACTTATCCTGCATTTAAGCCTAGGAGCATGCAGAGATTACAGAAATCAAAGTGAGTACTTGAGGTGCAAATTTTGTTTGATCAGGTCATAAATATGATGCACCAGCAGTTCATCTTTGCCATCTTATGTTTAAAGCATGCTTTAATTTCGCCCTTTAAGAACCCATCTTATGTTTAATGCTGAGCAAACCTCAATCCACATTGCCTTCTCAGGAAGTGTCTAGGATCTCAGATGAAGCCCAGTATTTTTACCAATGTACCACTGTAAATATGTAGTTGTTAATAAATCCCCCTGTTGTGTTGTCTGTTAAAATAAAGCACTACTTTGATTTTATTTATATTACAGGAAACCTTTTTGGGGGTCAAATTTGTTTGGTTTGTATCTTTTTTCCATATACACAAGGCTTTCATTGTATGCACTGCAGTGACATGCTTCATTAAGTATATTACATGTCTGTGTCAAAATATCGGAAACCACAAAAGGAGTGGTTTTCTTCTGAAAAAAAAAAACAAAAAAAAAACCATTATTTCTGTTGGTTCTCTGAATGTAATATATGTGAATAAACTGAAGTGCTTAGCTATCACATTTCCACATTTCACTTCATTTCAATAAATACAGCAGTAAAAGTTCTTATGGTTATATATTATTTGCCCTGAATTATTTGCTGTATTTCCTTTGCTGTTGTATATGTTCTTCCAGGTTTGGAAAGATGCAGATATATATTACACAAAAGTATATTTTTAGAAAGATATCTACTAATAAATCATTTTTAATCTCCTGCAGAAATGTAACCTGTAGTAAGTCTGTCTGGACAAAGAAGCATCTCTAGTAACTATATAATGACTTCAGCATGCTCAGTGAGACTGAAAAAGTTCCTGGGAAGGAAAATATAGAATAAAGTATTTAGCTTACAATAGTCTTTTTAATGAAATAACATCTTTTATAAGAAAACTGTGCTCTGGTCCCTGGGTCAGATCTTCATTGAAACTGTTTTCCTTACATGCAAGGATGAATTGTCGTCTTTTAATACAGCACATAAGGAGCAGAAAAAAAAAAATGTTTGGATTCATTACCTTAGAACCTGAAGGACATTATAATTGTCCTCCCTAACCCATGCACAAATACTGACGAGAAATAAAAGGGTTTATTTGTTGCAGCCCATAGTAACACAAGCCTTAGCCCAGCAGAGAGACACAAGGAAACACAACACACAAAAACAGAGATTTCAAAATTATATGAGGAAAACCCTTTCCACTGTGAGGATAGTCAAGCACTGGAAATGGTTGCCCAGGAAGGTTGTGCAGTTGCATTAAAATCTCTTTAGAGATTTTTAATATTGGACAAAGCACTTAGAAACCTGATCTTACACCTGACCTTGCTTTGAACAGGAAAGTGGATGAGATGACTTTTCTGGAGTCCCTTACAGCCTGAACTGTTCTACGAATCTATGATACAAAATATCAAATCAGAAAAATAACAAGTGGATATTCGTTACTATTTCATTAAGCAAACTTGCACCGAAGTGCCATGCATCAGCTGAATAAACTGTTTTTCAAAATAGAAATTTGTGTCACATATATCTCAGATCAACCGGTAACTAGGTGACTGATTTGAAAAATAAAAACTTCGGTCAGCATCTTTCCAGACTACATGCTTTTGAGAGGAATGAGATCTCCAGGTGAGGCTAACAGGGGAAAAAAAATAAAAATCCAATGATTGACAAGACAGATAAAAAGTAAAATGTTAAGGTTTCACTCTGAAAGCAAGTGCTTACTGAAGAGAGAAATTGTTTCCATTAAGCTAATCAAAGAGAAATTTGTGTTCAGTGTTGCATTTCAAGGTGTGCTTTAGAATATAATAAATAAGATCTGGATTAAGAAAGACCGGATTATTCTGAAATAATCATTTCCTCAAAGAATTGGAAGCATATTTCAAAGAAACTACAACATTTAGGAGTTAATTGCTGTCACAGCCTTTGGAAGGTTCAGTCTGCCAGAGCTGCGCTGTTGAACAGATCATCTGCGCTCTTCACCTACTGGAATGAAGCAGGTAAGCATTGAAAACACCATAAATACTGCATAAATGCATCAATTCAAATTTATTTCAGACTTTTGTCCACTTTCCAATTGTCACAGCCCTTCAACTCAGAATATGGTGGTGCTCTGAAGCCAGCAATTTGCACACTCATGCATCTTACTGACCAGCCATATAAAGCAATGTTGCACATGGTGACATTAAGCAGAAGAAACAAATATTTGCAGGACTGATTCCTGTGGCTGCTACCTCCAGCACTCACCAGTAATATCACCTTTTATATTTCTATCATGATAGTCCCTTAAAGCTTCGTTCAGAATAACATTTTTTCCAGATACCAGTTACAGGAGAAGTCCCACACTCTTCTTTGAAACCTGTGTAGTTGAGATTAAAAAGTCAAATCTTAACCCATGAAGTTAAAACTTTCCTTTGGGAAAAGAGCTAATGGAAGGAGGGCTCCTAGCCAACAGCCTGCTCCAGCTTGTGTTACTCTTTTCATTTTGTTCTCATACATTCAAGACACACAGCATTACTGTGCTGTGAGATTACAGAAGGGAAGATGTTACCTCTCAAAGTCATCCTCCAAAGCTATTTTTATATAAATTAAGCCTTTAAGATGGATGCAGACATGGAAACAGCTGGTCATCAATGCACAAGTATTTAACAACCAAAATGTTGAGTGCAAATGTGCTAAAGCGTTTTCACAAGTTGCCTGGCTCCCTGCCAGATCAGCTTTCATGGCCATTGCTGTGGGCAGCCTATACATATAGACTGCAGCCACGTGAAAGACCATACTGCCTTTTTCAGACTGTCATCTCCATGACAACCCTCATGAACAAACCCTACAGAGACCCAAGAGTCCTTGCAATATCCAGACTTCACCAGGAGTCAGAAATACAGCTACACATGGGACCCAGAGGTCTAGGAACTGCTGCTTCGAAACAAGATGCAAGATGTGACTAACAGAAAATACCGTAATTCCATCAACTGTTACACAGCAAAATTGACAACAGCAATCTCACTGGGTGAAAAGAACAGAAAGCATGAAAAAAAAACCCCACACAACAAAAAGTATCAGTAAAACTGACTGCTGAGAATGCGATGACCAGAACAAAGAAAAAGCTTTTAACACATACAGAAAGAATCATGAAACATAAACACAACATTTGAGTGATTCTGTTTATGATAACAAGACTTTGTTTCTTGTAGAGGCTTTATTTTTACATCTTTTCAATGCAGGGTTCCATGTTTCCCAGAATTCCTCTTCCAGAGCTATGCCTTTAAATTTGGCAGAAGCTTTACTTCTACAGATGTTATTTTACAACTACTTGTTTTTTCTTATCTTGCTGGTAAGTACTCAAATTTTATTGTATTTATTCTTTTAGATTCCTAAGGAAATAGCATATTTTCATCAGGTTTCATAACATAAGGGAGCTCTTCTATTTTCTGAGGCATTGCTGAATATTCTAATTAAAACTAGCTCTAAGACTAGCCATCAGTCTGCACTACAGTGCAACAGGCATCTCCCTCCAATGTAAGCCTTTGTATTTATAGTAACTATTTATATAAACGCTGCAGTCAGATCTGAATCCACATAAACCTAAAACCATTTAAATTAATTTTGTAAGACTTTTGTGAGACACTGCTGAATAATTTAGTCAAATCCTAGTTCATTATAAACAGTTCTTCTTCGGAATAACTAAGGTTGAAGTCTGTGTTTTCAAGAGGCAACACAGTGTATCTTGTAATATGTGATGGGAAACAGTATGTCTGCAATTGCCATAATCAGTTGTATGTTAATCTGGGCATGTTTTCCTCTTGTGTTTGGCCCACCATTATAGGGCCTAATGGATTGAGTTAAAGGCAGCAATCTTCAAAACCCTCTCCTCTCTCTCTTTCAATGTTTCTACACTAAACAGACTTCTGGCACCACTTTGGTGTCTGATGAGTTTCAGAAATAATTGTTGATGATACAGTAAATTTGTTTTCCATCCCTTGTGTTTAAATCCCAGTCTTACGAACACTCATGCATTTGCTCAGTTTTATGCACGACTAAGTCTTTGGCGTTAATGAGACTGCTCATGTGCATAAAGCTAAGCATATGTGCAAGTGTTGTATGATCTCGGTCTTAGGATGCCAATTTGCAGTAATAACAGATTTACATAAACTCATGATCCCAAGTACTGGGTTTCCTGCTTATTATCAATACTGAAATTCATTTGGCTGGTTTTCATTCACTGATGTTATGAATCTTTTTCTTTTTTTTCCAAGTGAACTTAAAATTGCTTTTCCTGCCACTCCTGAGCCAATTGTTGATTTCGTCTCTGCCTTCCTTAACTTATGTGGGGTTTTTCCCTCCTGTTGATACATTTGTATATGACCACCTTAATTGTGTTACTATCAGCTCATTTGTGTTCGTGCTGAAAGATTGGGTCACATTTCTTACAGCAAAAATACGTTCCTTGCTATGTTAAGAGAGCTGCAGAAATACCACGTCCTACCCAGCTAGGACTCATCAAACTCCTGTGCACAAGTCATGGCTTCTGTCATCAAGAGGTTAGGCCCTAAATGAAATTAGTAGCAGCTGTAACTCTTTTAGTATAGATGCCATCTAAGGGAGAGGCAGCTTGTAGAACCCTTGAGCAGGTGGGTTGCATGGAAGCAGAGGAAAAAGGTAAGTATATTCTCTCTGAAATTATAGTGCATGTCTTAGTGAAGGATAATGTTTCTTCTTAGGCTTTGTTCTGGTTTGTGTCCGTTACGATCAGCATTTAATGTCTATAATATAAGTACTAAAGATCTCAGGGTTTGAGTCCTTGTTCTCAGAAGTAGTGTGGCATACAGACCCTCTAATGGGCGGAGCCATGTATTCATCCTCCTTTTGAAGGTACTTAGGAGGACTATCAAGATGTCATCCCCTCTGTGGTGTATTCAGTACCCCCAGTTCCCTTCCAGCCTCCCAGTCTAATCACACAAACTAAGGAGGGTGAAGAGCAACATTTGGCTTTGGTGTGAGTATGGGATCTCAGTGCTGCAATAGGGAGGCAGAAAGAGAGAGAACTGGGATGCAAAGGTTAAAATGATGATACTTGGTGATACTACAAAACAAAGGCATGACTGTCTCCTAACACAAATGTGTAAAGTTCTCAAAGAGCGAGGGAATCCAAAAAAGAATAAGTTCTGCAATTAAATGGATAGTTGAGAGCTGTCATCTGGAGAACCACACTCTTCCCTGTCTGAATAACTGAACTTGACAAAAGAGGAGTAGTGATGGGGAAGAGGAGGCAGTAGTATTTAAAAGGAGGGGCAGGAGGAAACAGTCAGATTTATGGATTATTGGGAAAATGGGAGAAGCATCAAATGGTAACAGTTTGACAGGATGTCTCCCCTGAAGCTAAACAAAAATGAAAAAACAAATCAACTGAATCCATAAGCAACTCCCAGTGATATTCTATACACTACCTTTTGTAAGGAATGATTTGTATGCAACATTTCTAGGCTAAAAATATTACAGGCTGGTGAACCAGACAGCACGCTCTTGCAGCAATAGCAGGAAAAAGTTTACAATAAGAGAGGAAAAGGGAAAGATTCCATGAAACCATGTAAGCCTATGAGATCTTCTTATAGTGTCCCATGGCTTGAACAGTGGTGTTTGGCTGGGTTTTCTCCTTTAAAACTATTATTTTCTTCAGAAAGATATTGTATGCATGGAATACATATGTCCTAAGCTGCAAATAAGTACCATCCTTCTGGATTTGACAGTCTTCTTTGCATGTGTTGTATGTCTGTGCTGAAAAGGATGAACAGAAAGATGCTCTGTACTTACAAATACTGTATAATAGTTGCATAACTTTTTTTTTAAAGTAAACTGTATTTCTAAGTAGTCAATGTCATTTTAACTACTCGAATGACCAAAAAGTTAGATTCTCTTTACTACATACCATCTGCTTCAAGCCATTCAGAAACAATTGCATGTTGCATGACTATTTGAGGCCTCCTCTCCCAGATCAAAATTCAATCAATACTAATGGAGGATGTCCCAAGTGGCAGCTCTGCTGTGTCTCTTCTGTGTACAAGAGCTGCTGGTGAAGGGCTGTATGTAATGCCAATGAAGCAATAGGATCTCCTCCAGGCCTCGTACAGTGCCAAGGCTGGCTGTAGGCTGACCTCAGAGGCTTTACCTGTCAGTTTTGGCAGATGAATATTATGGGCTAGTTGCCAAAGCAAACATCCTCTCCAAGAGTGTGGCCATGTTTCTAAAGCAAGAAGAAAGAAACTGAGTTTGTAATGAAAGCACGGTCTGAATGTGGTCTTGGGCACGTTGCATGGAGGTAACATAAAAAATCTGTCAACTTTTGTGACAAAAGCAAGGGGTGAGATGGGTTCTGGTTCAGGTTACATTACATCCCAGTTGAAATAAATGTACTGAAATAGCAGGGCAGATGCCAGTACAGAATTGGTGCATGGCTCTCGCTGTGTGAGTAAGTGAGCACCTGCAGCAGGAGGCCAGGCTGTGCAAGAGAGGCAGGCAAGGTTCAGCTTAGGAAGAGGCACTGCCAGGCCCATTACCACGAGCTACTGAGATGCAAGGCTCTAGGGGCTCCTGCTTTAGGAGAGCAGCGCACAGCCAAGGAGGAGGCTCCCAGGGAAGGCTGCACTGGAAGTCTGAGATAAAGTGGAGGGGGAAAGCAATGTTGTTGTAATAAAGTCTCTTGTTCAGCATTACGTGCAAGCATGTTTTCTATGATCTGTACCACTGGCACATTTAAAAGTTCTTCTGTGGGTTTCTGCAATTTCACAATCGCATTTAGTGAACCTAAATTTCAAATTATAACTCCCACATCTGTCACTAGTGAGGGCAGCGAAACTTTAGAGATTTCTGAAAGCCATCTGGAGCCACAGAGTGCAAAATCTCTAGAGGCCAGCCTAGGAGGAAGGTATTAACCCTGCTAGTGCTGGTGGAAAAGCAGGAAAGACAGTTAATATTACTAAATAAATGAGTCTGTATGTATCTCAAAGCCTTACTGCAATTATTTTTAGTACAGCACGCTTTCTTTACCAGCCCGGGGCCAGTGAAAGCATATTCATAAAGGGAGCACACAAAAGAGGCTTCATTGTCTCTTTGCCCATGAAGCAATGTGAGGGTATCCAGCACAGGTCTAAGAAGGGTAGAAATGGCAGCAGGGAGCATCCCATTGTGTCCTGCCTTTTGAAAGGCAGGAACTCATTTCCTTAAACAGTTCTGTTCCCCTAACAGTGGCTGCTCTTGGAGGCTGCATCTGATTGTAGCTTCCAAGCTCTGGCTTGGCTCATACAGACGATATTCCTCTGAGGGAAAAAGCCTGCTCCTTTGCCACTTATTTGTTTAAATGGGTTCAAAAGTTCTCAGCTTCCTGACAACTTTTTTCCCCCTTTTGTTTCATACCAATCAGTTAATTTGCTAACATCACCCTCCATATCTTGTGATCTTAGGCAAGCTGGCTGAGTTTACTGGTGCCTTTATCACCACATTACAGCCAGCAGTGAGGAATGCAGGTCAGAAGGGAAATAAGGAGGGACAGCTCTTTTGAAATGGGGAGGAAAAAGGTCAGGGCCATGGGGCTGACAGAGAGGGTGGAAGCACAGAAAAGGGATGTATTTTAAAAACAAACTCATGCTGCACTAATCCATCTGCTATTCAGCTTTATCCTGCTTTGCTTATACATTGCTAGAAATCTCTTTTTATCTTCCTCTGTCTCTTCTTTGCTTTCTTATTCTGCCTGTTATAAAGTCTTCAGGACACAACCCTATTTTTCTTACATGTTTTATAAAGTATTCTGCTTCTTTCACATGGCATGCTTTTATTAACTTCTGATCGAGGAGTCCGTTTCAAACAGAAACATTAGAACTGATTAGAAATTGGAACATTTTTCACAGAAAGTGATGGTTATTGTTTTGAGACCGCTTTACCTTTTAGGCAGAATTTCTGTCCTAACCAACCACAGAGATTTTTTTTTTAGCCCTCTTACTGTTATTTCAGATTTACAGGAGTGTGAATGAAAACAGACTGCAACTTTTGTCTTCATTACAAAAGGGACAGGGATTTAGAAGAAAAAGATTCATTGAGCAGTTTTATTAGAATAAAATGATGCTGTTTGGCTTTGTATCTTTGTGCTTGTTTATATCAGTGGAATGATCAGAGATGTTCATGTTTGTTTGTTCCACTGGTCTGCACATTCTAGGTGAAGAGGACAGTCCTGCTTTATCTCTCATAATATTCTTCCAGATAAATGGCTGAGCATAGTTGCACGACTATGAAGCATACATAATACTTCTGCCAGACAAATACCAGCCATTAAAGAGAAATACATTTTCCTTCTACCTAGCACTAAACGGGAAAAAGAAAAGGAGTCTCTTCAGTTTTGGTGGGTTGGTTTTGTGTGTGTGTGTGTGTGTGCACAGAAAAGCAAACAAAAGTTTAGCATAAACTTTTTCAAAAAGCTCTTCTTTGGCAGAACTTTCTCTGCCTTCTGCTGGCTGAAGGGCATTGTAATTCATGCAACAAAAGGGGAAAAGGTCTTCTGGTAGAGGCTGTTTACTTTAAGTTTCGGTTTGTTTTGCCTCCATTCTAGGAAAGAATGCAATATTTCTATGAAGCTCTGTTAATTTATTTTTTTTCTCTCCCTTTGACTAACTTGAGCACTAGTGAAAGCACCCAATTGACAAACAGGAAACCAAAGGATTTTCAATCTCCCTAGGACAGAGATAGCATGAACTGTTGCACTGCAATGTTCTTTTAACTGATCCTCTTTGTGAGTGAATGGCTGTTGTTACCTGGTGATAATTCATGTACTTAGGCCAAAATTTTTAAACTAGTCTCCTAAGTTCAAACCCCAGCACTGAAACCACTAGTGGAGTTACTAAACCACTTCAGACTCCAATTTTAAAATAGAATAAGGTATATGAGTGCCAAACTATGGGTTTAATCAGTTAGTCACCATCTGTGGAAATTCTGCTGCTTCGAAGAGATGTATTTCAGATCCAGTTTCCAGACCAACAGACTGGGAGCTGGTCTCTTTATGGGGACAGAAGTCCCTGGGAGGTGAAAGCCCCATAGTTGTTGTAGGCCAGCAGCATCTGTTAGTAGTGCCTTGTCACTTTGTGGGCAGCAGCTCATGAGTTTCCTATCCTAAAGTAGCTGGAAAACTGAGTTTTTAATAGAAGGCTTCCTTTGTCACCTGCTGTGGGCTATACGGGTGTCTGAGTCTATGTGTATGCACTTTTCTCCTTACTGAAAGAGGTTAAAGATGAGAACACTGAAAGAGGTTAAAGATGAGAACACACAAAGGGTCATGTGGACAAAAATCTTGGTGCAGAATGATTGATTGGTTTTGGGATTTTTTTCAAGGTGGTGTGGTACCTGAACTTTTGTACTATTTTCTCATATATAAGAACAACATTGAAAAAAAGAGGTGCATAGGGATAGTCTGTCCTCTCAACAGAAGTGGTTGGTAGGAAAGCAACTGCCATCATATGTGCTGGATTCAGCATTTGAGAGATACAGACTACATCTAGCTGCTTAATAACAGTGCAAGAGTTGATTTTTGTCCTATTAATTCATAGCAAACCACAATGATCTACTTGTACCTAGTAGCTGGAAGCAGCGGTTCTGGGTAGGACACGCTCTCTAAGGGTTCAGATCTACATCTCTTACTTACTAGGAGTGATTGTCAGACATCTGCCTATGAGCTGGGACTCGGTGGAATAGGGGCATGTTTTCCTGACAAATCTCAGCTACTGAAAGAAAAAAAAATGTGGGGCCGCGAAGGGCCTGATAGTCTCCCCCTTTGGAAGTGCACTGAGACAGGAGGTGGAAACCTGCACTCTAACAGCTCTTTCCAAGACTTCCCTCCTGCACCACCCCCCTGCCATTTATATTGTCCAGCTGCTAGGGATAAGCAGGAAACTAGCAGGAAGAGAAAGAGACTAGAAATAGCCCCAAGTCTAGAGACCAAAAGTCAGGAGTCCTCCTTGCTACTGTCTCAACTGCATGGCTCTATTACTGGAGTCAAGTGCTCCAGCTTTTGTATCCACACTAATGTGTCTGGAAAGGGACAAGAAACTCTTTCTCATAATGTTAGCAGAGCAAAGCTGACACTATAGTGTTTTTGAAACACTTTACCTTGTTAATCTAAGGGTTTCCTGGCCTCCAGATTCGAACGAGGCCACACAGAGGCCTTGGGTATGACTCAGGCACTGTGTCTCCACAGATCCCCATGTACCTGCTCTGCGCTAAAGCACAGTCAGAGCTGGAGATGCCTGCACAGCTTCAGGTCAGACAGGGTGATATCTGGGGTTGCAAGAGAGATGCTGGGAGCAGATTGGGGGGTCTTGATGTTAGTAGTTGGCTTTTAAGGAGTTCCTTGATGTGCCTTGAGCTTCTATAAGATCTGACCCTAAATATTGATCTAGAAAGTGTTAGATTTATCTTGGTAATATGAGCTTCATTCCCAGGATGTTCAGGAACATAGATCTTCAGAGCCAGAAGGGATTAAAAACTTCACCTTCTGTGTAACAAAAAACTAAGAACCTTATCCGAAAGTGTCTGCCTCAAGCTCACAGCTTATGATGAGATATTGCAAGACTCCTAAAATTGCAGGATTCTTGCCCATTCAGCCCCTTTCCCTTTCTCAAGTGTGTTACAGTTCTTGAATGAAAAGATCCTGAAAATATGTATGCAAATGTAGAGCATTTTACAACATGCTTGTCATGCAGGCAAATGGGTTAGGCCTTTAAAGAAGCCTGAATAGGTTAGGATTCTAATTCATTGTAATGTCATGGCAAGTTGCAGTTTCAAAAGCGTAAGTCCTCCATTTTCGTAGACAATAAAAAATTTAAAGGAACAAAAAACCAATTTGCTTTATAATCAATAAAATGTAGAACTTCTTTATCTTATTAGAAGAGGCTGTCGGTTGCAGTCAACCATTGTCAACAGGCCGTTTGATCTATCAGTGAAACAAATCATTACAAGGAACACAGTGCTGATGCTGTGGCTTTTGTGGTGTTTTTAATGAGTACTGGCAATACTTCTATTTCATTACAAGACTCGAAAGTGAATTTGATGGACTGAAACCCTGGCTTAAAGTAGGAGTGGGGTTTAAAAATAATTACCTGCACTACTCTAACTCAATAGATTAAAAAGAATCATTCCAAATATTAAGCTACTGTCTCTGTGAAAGATATTTAAATCTAGGGTGGCATTATGTGCTGGTCTGCTTCAGTCTAACCTTGCAACTGTACAGGACTGAAGGGCACAAATGGCTGCTCTGGAGTGGGCTAATCAGGGGAACAAAGAAATTGGGTGCTGATATGGAAAAAGACAGGAAAGAGGAGAGNGAGGAGAGGAGAGGAGAGGAGAGGAGAGGAGAGGAGAGGAGAGGAGAGGAGAGGAGAGGAGAGGAGAGGAGAGGAGAGGAGAGGAGAGGAGAGGAGAGGAGGAGCTGGTGTTTCCCTCCGTGGTTCTGGCAGTCCCTATAGACGGTGGCCCTGAAGTTCATGCTGACACCCAGCACAATTGCATCCCCGTGGCATATAAGATGGACACCCCTGCAAAGTGGCTCCCCACTGCCATGCACGCACTGCTAGATCAGACCTTCCACAACCTGTCCTCTATGCTTGCATGTCCCCTTAGGTGCTGGGCTACATAACAATATAATGAAGGTGACATAAGACAGGGTGAAGAGACAATCTTGTCTTCTTTAGACATGTTTCCCTATTAGGAAGCTCCCCTAGTCTCATGGCATCCCTTCCGCAGTGCTGTGAATATCCAATACAACTGCTGATACATGAGTTTCAGGACAGGGCTTCCTTCCACCCAGCCCCAAAGGAAAATGTGTAGCCCTGAGGGAAGAGATACCATGTGATTAAATCTGATCTGAGGTTGAGATGATAATGAGACAAAAGCTCCTGCAAAAGGCATCTTCCTAATGCAAATGGAAGGCATGCCCTTAGGTCACATAATTTCTGAAATAAACTACAGAGTAGCCCAGTTAGTCAAGGAGAACAGTTTTGCAGTTCCTCCACCACCTCAGTCTGTGTCTTAGGAACACTTGGCTCATAAGAAAAAAATCTCATTCACCTGGCAAAATAGGAGGGGCTGGGAACAGCAGCACCTCTGCTGAGCCTTGCCTATCTTTTGTAGTTTGAGGTGGGAGTGTGCTTGGCATTACAGGTAACTCTGCCTCTGGGAAAGGGTTGTCCTGGGAAGTGGCTGTGGACAATCAGCCATGCCCTGGCCATGTCTCACTGAGGAGCTGGGTTTGAGAGTCTTCTCTGTGGCCTTTGGAGCTGCTTCAGAAGCTGCTTGAAACTGGATGGGACCCAGAATTGTCATCAAGTTGAGCAGCCTCTCGCAGTCGTGCTGTGAACCGATTATCACATCTAACAAAATAATTTGCTGGAATAAATACCACTTCAGGCTCTGTTGTTTCAGGTGAAACTTAGTCCTAGCCAGTACAAATGTATAATAACAGCCACAGCATTATGAGTTTCCCAACAGTCAGGCTTAATTCAAATGCCTATTTCAGACGCTTACGGGGACACTCTCGTCTTTGTACACTGGAATCTGGGGATTCACATGCATAATTCCTATTAACAGTAATAGGAGTTACAGTACGCAACAGATATTCCTCTCTTGACACAGAGCTTTCTCCCAGAGGGTAACAGTGATGTTTGAACTCTCCTTCCGTGTCAGTTTGCTGTGGTAACACCAGTGCTCAGACACAAGCCCACTTTACGGGAACAGTGCACGACACGAACGCGCTCACAGCAGATGCTGCTAATAACTGAAGCCCTGGAGGCGCCTGCCTGCCGCTCTCCCAGGGACAAAATGCGTTCGCAACCCCCTCTGCCTTTGCCCTGCGGCTTGCTCGGCCGGGCCGGGCCGCGCCGGGGAGAGCGGCGGCGGAGCCTGAGTGCCCTCTGCCGGGGCCGCCCGCGCCCGGGCCCGCAGGAGCCGCCCGGGGGGAACCGCGGTCCGAGGGAGATGAGGGACTCGGGTGTGCGCCCGACGCTACAGAAAGCTGTACGAAAAACATAAGGAAAAGAGACTAGGTTTTTCTTAAGGTTCGCTGAGAAAGGGAAAGAGCACTGATTTCATTCCATTAGCTGTCATATTTGGGTTTTTTTCCACAGCTGTTAAGACCACTGCTGAAAAACTTCTATGAGGCACTTCACTTAAACAAGATTTAACCTGATGTTTAAATGAGCTGCCCAATCAAGGGCTGGAGGGTACTAGAATATCCTCTCTGGAAGTGTACTCATTACAGTCTGGTGCATTTGTAATGTTTTGCAAATGCCTGCTTGTCTAACGAGATCTACTCCTCACACAAAAATGCATTTGTAGCATAACTGTAGCGGGGAAAAAAGGTCGTAAATATTGTACCGTGCCTGACCAAAACCTATTCATTGTGTCCCATTCGCTTTTCAGTGAGTGTGAAGTTGACCCTGTTGAAGTTAATGGGTTGATGCTTTTACAAAGCACGTTTGACAGATAAATCAGATTATGTAGAGGTTGACAGGGCACTTGCTTCTGAGAGAGATTTTTGGGTTTTTTTTATTTTTTTGCTGATAGCTTCGATGATATTCAATGCACTAGTAACTGCAGTGATCCTCTGACAGATTTATTCTGTCGTTAGTCAGAATGGGCTTTTCTCTGGCTTGCACAGCATAGAAAAGCTAAAGACAGAGTCTCACTGATCCAAACAGGCCCATATTGCACCTGCAGCTGAGGTGCTGACATGCCTCTCCTGTTCATCTGATTGCTGGACTAGTCTTAGCCACAATTCTTGCACAGACCCAGAACTTTTATTCTACTGTATGCATGAATTACTAATAAGAATTTGCCATCACATTGTGTGTAAAAGGCAGGACCTAAATTTGTCTAGCTGCAGAACATGGAATACCCAAATTACTTTTTTAAATAGTCATGGTTTTAGACTAAACTGAACTGTAAAGCCACAGCCATTTTATCAGTTTTTTCTAGCTTCTTCATAAATCTATTCTCACAGGTCTAAAAAGTGGTACTTGGAAATGGTGTGTTCCCATGAACATGTATGCACACCAGAGTTCATCCCTTAGTACATTAAGCTTTGCTGCTTCATGCAAATTAAGAGTTTGGCTTTCTGTGCATTTCTGGATCTGCAAACAGAAAATCTTTTCTAATAAATCTCTTCTACATGCTGTGAAATGCTGGAGGATCTCCCAGCTCATTGCAATTATGTGTATTTTAGATCAGAGGAGTGATGGCTTTATACTTGGAGGCTCTGTAGAGAGTGTTGCATGTTATGCTAGCGACACAGCTTTGGCTGTGGGCCCTGGACCCAAAGCCAGTCGCAATCAAATAGTCAAAGGTCATGTTTACACAGCATAAAGAAATTTTAATTTAGCTGTCCTAGAATTACCCTTGGTAGTTAAGCCAGCTAGCATGAGAGATGGTAACATATGTAAATGTATAGTTGAGAGCTATCAGAGTACAAAGGTCTTTCATGTAAGTTGATGTTTCCTGAAACCCAGCTCCACATACATGCAGAAATGGATCAAGTCCCTGTTGCATTTGTGCCCAGCACTGGGCCATCAGTGTGTCCTGACATCTTCGCTCCCCATGTAGCAGCCCTGGTCAGAGTGACAGAAGGACCTCCAGCCACTACCCTGATTCCCCAGGACACTCTGGTCAGGACCTGCCTCTTCACTGTCCTAGCTCTGGCTGCAGTCTCCCAGGAATCACACAAGGCCATGAGTGCCAAAATAGGTGTCCCAGCTGCCCCTTGTCCCCACATCAGGATAAGACTGCCCACGTACCAGCTAGAAAAGGTCAGCTGCTGGAAAGCAATTGCAGCATGCTGCCAGCTGCCATCAGAAGGGAGAAAAGTCTAATCTTCATATCCTGGGGGAGGGTAAAAGATTGAGAATATGAATGAATATTCAGAAGAGACAGGAGACATTTAAAAAGAATTTAAAATATTATTCACATAAAGATATAGGTGTAATATATTTAGATGTCTCTATAAATATTTTGCATTATTTGCATAATTTAAAAAAAAAACCTTTCATATTTTAGGGCACTGGATTGTTATTTCAAAGCCTGTACCTTGTTTTAATAGCACAGGATCTATTACAATAGTGAGAAGCAAAAAGAAAAAAACATGGGGAATTGGTCTTCTCCAATTCCAGTGTCCAAAGTTCATCTTGGACTAAAGCTTCCTATTAGCATAACTCTAAGAAGTTGTTGTCCAGAGTGTATTTTGTTGTACAAAAGCAATGGGTTTTACGTCATTATCCAAAGGCAAGGGGATCTCATACCACTACTTATAAAATACAGAAAATATTTTTCTGCAACACCTGCCCTAAAAATTAAGTGTTCTGCTATGAACAAAGTCACTCATTATTTTAGCTTAATATCTGTGAATGTTCTTGGGTCACTCTGAAGTTTGGCAGAGTGGGGAGGAGGAAAGAAAGCAAAGAAGCAGAAGAGAAGGAAGGAGAAAGAAGCATTATATTGCTGACCTTTCTTGAAGGCAGACTTTCAGCAGATCACTTTGACCTGTCTCCTGTCTGCTTGTCAAAATGATTATTTGTTCTTTCACAGTGCCTAGAACAATTGCAGGGTAAGGGTTTGTTTACTCTTTTACATCATAT
Organism: Urocolius indicus; assembly: GCA_013401255.1. NCBI lineage: Eukaryota > Metazoa > Chordata > Aves > Coliiformes > Coliidae > Urocolius > Urocolius indicus. Next base: position 245,508 of record WBNH01010368.1, read on the forward strand.
TGAAATCGTTTACTTTTATAATTGTGGACAGCTGGAAAAGGAGTTAGGAAATAAGACAGGAGTAAAAATTAAGAGAACTAGAGAGAGGATTTTAAGACAAGGCACCAACCAGTTTTAATGCTTGAGATCACATAACAATCTCTTACAGAACACTGAAGACTACCATGTAACTTCTGTATATGGAAAACAATTTACTGGTTTAATCAACTGTGTCTCACTAGAACAGTAATAAACATGAGCAGACAATAAACAAGTTTATCTTTTACCCACACTTTTATCAGAATCAAAAACTTGGAGGAAGGAATTACGTTCATCTGTCCCTGATGTAAGACATGTATTTATTCAGTAAACATCTGAATAGCTCAGTTAAAATGCTGTAGTTGCTGCTTTTAGCCATTTTGTGTGGTCAGTCCCATATAAATCCTTGCAAAGTGAAACATAACACCCTGCCTGATACAAGAGCTCTTTTGCAAAAATCTCTCCATTTCCCAGAGCTGTGTTTTTTTAAAAACAAGGATTTTTTTTTTTTTTCTTCTGAGTAAACTATTACTGCTTTTATCTTGTTGCATTGTTTTTTTGCAAAAGGACATTTTGAGAACAGTAACATAACGTTTAGGAATAATGACCCCACTGCCTCACATTGGCACTGCTATCCTTGCTCACATAGCCACACATCCTGTTAGTGAGAGTAACTGAAAGACAATACCTAAGAGTGAGCTTCAGAAAATAACAAGCATATATGATATTTCCTCAGCATTTCCACCCAAGGCTTTGGGTCTTTTTGGATCCAAGTTGATAGCTTTGTATCAGCCTTAACGGCTATTTGTTTCAGAAGCTCTTCCAATTAGTCATGTAATGTTTTCAATAGCTGGGTCACTTTGTGCCTACTGACACATTCAGTAAAGAGATACGTCCTTTTGTTTTGAAACTGCTGCTTGCAGTTTTGTTGGATTTGCCTGGATATTCTTACTAGAATACTGAGTAACTGTTTCCACTTACTACCTGATCTTTGCATGCTTCAAAAGTAATCGAAGTAGTTTATGGCTTTTTTTTTTTTTTTTTTGAGAAAAGACCAAATTATAATTACAAGTATTTTGTCCAGGAAATGTTTCTTCATGAGTTGGTATGCAAATATAGGTATGTCTAGGTTATATGCTTCTATTTGAACACCAGTCTATAGTGCTTCTTTAATCAGAATTATATGCTAACTAGGGTGCAGCATCAGAGACTGTGCAATAATAACTTATGCCAAATTAATGTTTCGAGATATTTTTTTAAGCATTCATTTGTATTTGGGTTGATTTTTCTTTTCCTCTGCCCAGAAGGGAGGACTTTTCAGTTTGTGTGCATGCAATGCTGCTTGTAGTAGTCCCCTCCTTCTAGCTCCTGACAGGTTCCAATTTCTGGTCAAGCACTTCGAAATGAATCACAAAAGTCTGCACAAATATTTAATTTACTTTAGAGCAGGTATATGAAAATGCTAAAGGTATGTGCCCTTATTGACTGGGTTTTAGTTAAATCAGAGTAAAAATTCATGTACCAGGTGATTTTCAGACAGCCACTACCACAGAACATCTCCTTGATGGATGTCACCAAACAAGAGGTCACACCACAGCATATGCACTTGATTGCGTTGTGAAGTGACTTCATTTTTATGCAGGAAGGACAGTGAGACATGGGGCTGCCTTTGGAGGGAACAGTCAATCCTGCCAACATTTATGACACAGCAGACTACTCTGGAAAAGTTTACCTTGTGCTTGTCCATGTAAAATGTTTTGTCAATCAAAGTTATCTGGTCAGAGCTTTCTTGGAGTCTCAACACTATCAGTTCATGGAGCAAAGGGGTGGAAAGACATCAGAGACTGTCCTATGGAAAATATTTCAGAAAAGCCACTGAACCAATACTTGGGATTTCTGACCTGTTTCCAGGGATTGCTTTGGATAAACAAGAAGCCTTTAGCCTTTCTGTGCATTGCCATGGCTTAAGATGCAGATCCTGCTGCTCTATCATGTGGAGTAAGGTCATCTCTTTAACAGTCTGGTGTACACAGGACCATAGTCTCAGCTGGGGCCTACAGACATATTGAATAATGAACATGTAAACAAAGTCTTACTGATGTTTGTGTGAATAAATTACGTAAGAATAGGAAGGGAGAGAGATTAATGTCAGTACTGCAGCTCTGTAGAAGTGAAATCTGACCCTGGGTTTTCCACATCCCAGACCCCATTGCTGCTCCATTTTGTAAAAAGCACCATCTTTACTTGTTCTTCTCTTTCTTAGGTTTTAGAAGTGCTTCTTAATTCCACATGAATCACATCCTTTGTTTCCAAGTTACTTTTCTTTTTTCAAAGTCACAGAAAATATCTAAAAACCAATTCAGATAAAATTAAACGCATTTATTTAACCTCAGGCAATTTTTGTTGCAATTGTAGGTGATTCTGAAAAAGAAAAGAGGAAAAAAAAGATTAGGTTCAGGTGGACAGCAAATTACTTGAGGATTTTTAAGAAATGTCAGTGGAGAATCAGAAAAATCAATTATTTCCACAAGTCTTTTCTTAGCTCTTTTTTCATACAACGTGCACGTCTGTCATTCTGTTCTCTGCCTCTTTCTCTTTTTTTTTCTTTTCTTATACGTGTTCCCCTTGTCCCAACATCATTTGTAAGAAGAATCATCTCAGGTTTGTATTTTTAGATGTACTGCTTGTTATATTACAATCTGTAAACAAAAATCTGTTGTATCTCCTTGTGATGGTTCTAGCCCTGGCTGGGTGCCAGGTGCCCACCAAGTTGTTCTATCATTCCCCTCCTGAAATGTAACAAGAGGTTTGTGAGTCAAGACAGAGAGATCGCTCAGCAATTGGCATCACAGGCAAAACAGACTCAGCTTGAGGAGAAAAGGTTTGATTTATTAATGAACAATCAGAACAGAGCAGGGAAATGAGAAGTAAAACTGAATCTTAAAAAAAATCTCCCCTCTCTCTTCCTCCCCTCCTAGTGGTGCAGGGGATGGGGGATGGGAGCTGTGATCAGTTCATTACAGATGGACTCTCCACCAGAGAATAGTCCTTCAGGTACCGACTGCTCCAGTGTAGGTCTCTCATGGTGTCACAAGTCCTGACAGCAAACCTGCTCTGGCATGGGCTCTTCTCTCCTCATGGGATCCCAGGTCTTGTCAGAAACTTGCTCCAGGGTGAGCTTCTCATGGAGTCACAGCCTCCTTCAGGCATCCACCCGCTCTGGCAAGGACGACTCCACAGGCTACGAGTGGGTCTCTGCTTCCCATTGGCCTACATGGACTGCAGGGGCACAGCTGCCTCACCATGGTCCTCACCACAGGTCACAGGAATCTTTTTTTCCAGTGCCTAAGCACCCTCCTCCCCCTCCTTCTCCACTGACCTTGGTGTCTGCGGAGATGTTTTCACATTCTCACTTCTTGTTGCTGCTGCCGTTTTGCAACTTCTCCTTCCTCAAATACATTATTCACAGAGGCATCACCTCAGTCACTAATTGGCCAGGCCTTGGTCCAATGTGGGATCCATCTTAGAATTGACTGGCCCTAGCCTTGTCAGCTTCAGGGGAAGCTTCTGACAGATCTTCGTTTAAAGAAGCCACTCCTGTAGCCCACCCTGCTACTTGACCTAAGCAAACACTCTTCTATCTCAAGGAGGTCAAGTGCTTCTGGACTGAAGCCACAACAGCTTCTCTGAGATATAATTTAAATGACAAGGGTAAACTACTTATTTACATCTTCATTTGTTGTTTTCCTAAGAAAATGAAGTAAGAGTTCATTAAGCTTTATTGAGTTTTTTTCTAATGAAAGACATTTAGATGTTTATCCTTATTTTTTCATAAACCAGCAGAATTTTTTTTTGCTGTACAGTGCAATATAATCAGCTATACCAAGTACCATGATGAAAACGAGCTGGAAATAAGTGTCTTATGAAAAGTTAACGGTATATTATGGAAATACAGGCAAATCATGAAATTTTTAATGAAAAGTTATAAACAGACAGCTTGTGTGGGTGTATATATATGTATCTCTTTTTTAAGACACACACTAATTCACAGGTTTAAATTAGTACAGTTCTAGTAGAAATTAGTGCAAATAAGCCCCACATTTTAGAAATGACCTCTTATGTGGTAACTAGTGGTGTTTTTGCAAGTATGCAAATGTGCTCAGGTGTCCATAAAATTGCAGGGGTTACTCCTGAGTGAAGTCCACCCTAGTACAGCCTGGGATGTGCAAACCAGCAGCATCCCAGTGCAGGTATATGTGGCTGTATGAGTATAGATTGCAGCATACAGAGGCAACAAATTTGGCTGGAGAGGAGCCACAACAGCGAAAGGCACATGCATACACATGCCTATGTGGAGACTGCACCAAAAGGCGGCAGTAAGGGAGGAAAGTGTGCTTAAAGATTGGTGGCCTTCATGAGAGGATTCATCAATGGTGAAGAGAGGGACATGCCAGAGATGTTTTACCAGTGATTCAAAGCCAGCCATTAAACCACATTTTGATTAGTTTACCTCCACAACAGCTCTGGCTCCTTGGTTTCACAAGTTAGGCTGGAATCCACATTCGCAGCTTCCATTTTCTACATGTGAGCTTTGTAGGCACACAGTTACACTATGTCTGGGCATTTGGATGTCTGCCTGACCAAAATTGTGTGTTTATTTCTCATTTGGGAATAGAAGCACTGGATTTCCTCATGGAAAGAACTAAATGAACGCATTTGCAGGTGCAATCTTAATGTATTCTTAAACTACTGGCCTCTTTGCCTTTTTCAGTTCAGTTTTATAGTGCTGTTTTGGGGTTGGGGTTTTTGTGGTGGTTTTGTTTTTTTAAAAAATAAGTAGTCCAAAATCTCCCTTAACTCAGATCTCTTTAATCTCACAGAATCTTTTTAACTGGACTTGCCCAACACTTAAAAATGACAGGGAGAGGGGAAACAGAGAAGAAAGGTACATGAGGATCGTTTGACCACTGGCATTTGGTTCTGAACCTCAGAGTAAATGTCTCTATTCTTTGTTCTTTCTAGTAATGTAACTTTACAATCATGTAAAGTACAGCATGCCAGGAAACTTTGCAACAGTTAATTCATTTGTGTGCAGTTCCCAACTGCCAGAAGTCAAGGGAGCAAACGAGAACATAGTGTAAGCCACAGTTCACATGACTGTGCTACAGACCACGAAGAAGGTTGATTGATGCAGTGTGAGTTTACCCTCTAGGATATAGCTGAGGTTATTGGTGGGACAAGGAACTGAAGATTGTGTTGGAGCTATTGGCTTCATTCATGAATTGTTAATGTAAAAGAATAAAAGAATTCACTCAAGGCAATCAATTTCCCTTTAAAAATACAACAATTCATCCCAAAAGAGTGAAAGAAGGCTTAAGTGATAAATTGCAGGAATATTGCTTTCACATTTGACACCCATTAGCCCTGTTTTATATTGGGAAAATAGTATCATTAAGCAAAGTAGACAGTGCTTTACAACTATTAGCTTATGAAAAGATTCAGCTACTACATAAAGATAACTATTATTAAATAGGAACATTTTGCAAAGCCTTTAAAGGATAAGAAGCAAGAAAAGTTGTCTTTGGTAGTATAGGTCTTTTTCTACATGCTTTCACAAAGAAAAAAAAGCAACCTCACATCTTTAAGACAGAAAAATCAGAGCTATTTGCATTGAGAGGCACTTAATGTGAAGCTACATTCCCTTAGCAAAACGATGCATATGCCTGAATAAACTAAAGGACGTTGCTGTCCTCCTCCGAAAGCACAGGAGTGAGGTAATTACTGTGTGCTGAATTCCTGTGGTGAAATGGGAGCAACTCTTGCTCCCAGGAGGAGCCATGGAAGAGATGCAGGGTGGTCAGTGTCCAGTTCTCTAGGGTTAAGGGACGAGCTAAATAGTGCCTCTGTCTGCCTCGCCAGCCTTTTCAGGCATAAGTTGAAACTGTTTTCACCAGCAATTTCTATCCTGTAGTCCTTTTCCAACACAGGTCATAAACACTCACTCCATCTTATAATACACTATCTGTAAGCTATTAAACAAAAAATATGTGACCAAGTTTCAAAACCTCTGCCAAATAAACCTTCCTCCTATAGTCCAGAAATTGCTGTCTTTTCTATCGCCATGTCTAATTTGAGGCAGATAAAACCAACTTCTCACCATGCTTTATCCATCTGTAACATGTCATCCCACCACATTATACCCCAAATCTCCCTTAGAGAAGGAAGAGTATAAGGCTGATAAAGAGGGAGCAGTCCATTTTCTAACCTATGTCCTCTCCATATTGAACAAAAAGTATATGCCTGTTGAAACCATTAGCCTTCATCCCATGTGCCAGGTTACGTCCTAAAGCAAGACGCAGCAGTATTGCAGATGCAGGAATTTCTGAAAGGAAAGGATGAGAGAAGTAGGATGGTGAGGACTGCATGAAGCATCAAACACAAGAACAAAGAGAAGAGAATTCAGAGCAAGGGTTAGATTTTGCACTGAGTGCTGGCTAGAAAGAGAAATATTTAGTGCCCTCATCCTTGCTATTTCTTATGCTTTGTACCTGCTTTCTGAGCTATGGATACCTGACTGTTTAATCAGGTTTTTTCCCTCTTGATCATTGCCCCTATATTAGGGTTATTTTGGGGGTGAAAACAACATTTTTTAATTCTCCAAAAGCCTTCTGTTGTAGCTAGTGCCAGACTACGAAGTGTAAATTGCTTGGGATAAGCAATGATCCTTACTTACACTAGGCAAAAAAGACCTGGAAAACCCTTGTTACTGGCTTCTAAACATGTGCCTTTCATACAGCATGTGTGATTCACATAAACCCTTGCCTGTGTTTCTCCAGCACTCTGGGTGCTGTTTCAATAGCATTTGTTCAACCATCACTTGCCCAAAAATCTTTCTTGGTCTCAACAGTGGGCTTCAGGAGCAACTACACTTCACCATTGTCCACCAGAATATCTTCACCACCTCATTTTCTTCCTTCCATTACTTTTTTCTGTATTCATTCACCTCTCTGGTCCATTTCCTTGGGAACCTTCCTGATCTTCGGCAAGGAAAAGCTGTCTGCCCCCAGCATCACAGCAAAGCTAGGTGCAGAAGAAAATCTGTATACCCAATCTCACAACTGAGAGAAGCTCCAACAACCAGAGGAGGCTGGGTAGAGACAGCAAAATTAGTTTTTGTTATTGATCAGTATTTCTAATATAGAGATACCACAGCCTCTCAGTCAAGACAGATATTTCTTTGAGGTTACCACTGAGTCTTCACCTAGTAAGAGATTTTCCCTGCCTTAAAACTTTTATAATCCAATCAGCATGACATACTACCCACACTCTGTATTAAGAATGATTTGCTCCAAAAGCAACATACAACTATAAATTGAAACCAATTCTTCTCAGGCTGTGTCCACTGTCTCAACCACAAAACCACGTTTTCTGACTCCTGCAGGCTATTTAGCAGTTGGAACTCAGAAATATTTCACAGTCTCTTTTTCTTAGTACTTGTAAATTGGATCTTACTGAAACCAAAAGGGTTGTTTCATTCTAGTGATGTTTGTAACTTTGCTGTGTTTTCTCATGTTTGAATTCAAGCTTATATACCACTACAGCTTTTCTGTCCTGGATTGGAATAACCTTTTTCCTCAGTACTAAACTATTAAAAATGTTTAAAACATCAGGTCCAGCTCGTTAAGGACTGTGTCTCGTGGGAGGAATCCCATATCAGAGCAGAAGAATGCCAGGAGTTGTCCTCATCTGAGAAGAGAGAAGGGGCAGAGCCCATCTATGATAGACTGACTACATTCCCCATTCTTTGCCCCCCCGAGTTGTTGAGGGAGGAGCAAGGAGAGATATCGGGAGCAGTGAGCAAGAGACTGTCATGGTGCTTCATTGCTAGCTAGGCAAAACCACAACAATCAGAAAAGTTAGTGCATCATATATTATGATTGTTGACAGGTATTTTCAAGCATGTCACTGTTTTGTATGAAGCTTCGTACTAGAGCTTCTTGGTAATCAGGAAAGGTGCTACTTGGACTTTGAGATGCCTGTCATATGCATATCTAAGTGATCCAAATTGTGTCTCTGTAAATTACAATTATGCTTAATGTCATCATTCCACCCCACATATTTCATTCTGGCCACTTATCAAGTGAATGAGCAGCACTTTTTCCCCACCTAAGCATTCATATGGCTGTGCTGTAAATTTGAACTCATACTCATGTCATTTTCTCCTACATCTTACTCAAGTTTTATTCAAGTTATCCATAGATCATTCTGTTCTTCCTAGATCAAGGGCATATATTATATTTGCAGTTGCCATTTGATTGGCAGCAAGGATACTATTAGCTGCTAAACAATCTGCAAAAGTAGGTCGCATAAATTTGCAGAGTGTAGTTTGCTGAATAGCTGTGGAGATTTACATATAGCACATTATATGGATTTCTTCTGAGCATTCTTTGCCTATATTATGTTTTAGAATGCTGTGGTGGATGGTAATGTTCTTCTAGCAAAACACCATTCATACTTTCTGTAGACTATCCTGAAGTCAGAGCTAGTGGTCTCTGAAATCTGGGCATGAGGTGGGAAGTGAGTGGAAGAAAGTAACTTGAGGACCAAGAATATAATAAAGATCGTGGAAACATATACCAAAAAAGTACAGAAAAAGAAGTGATTTTGAGCTTAATTTATGCAAATTTTTGTCAGAGTTAAATTGAAGCCAGGAGTAACTCACCTCATCCTATAACTATAGTCGTTACACTGCATCAATATGAGCAATATAGAGGGCCTAACACCACTGATGTAACTGCAAATTATGAGGTTAGAGGCAGCATTGTGCAAAAATCTAAAGCCTGTGCTACTGAACCCCTAGTTTAGGTACCATAATGGTCTCTTTTGGCCTGTGAACCTTTGAAATGATCATTCTACTTTTTAAAGACTCTTAAGCATCTTGAGGTCATTGCATAGGGTTACAATTGCAGCTATAAAATGACCAGTAACAAACCAAACACATTCCTTTTCTCTTTTCTGAAGCATGCTTCTTATGTTGCAGACACTGCTTCTCTCACTCATTATAGTGAGATCCCTTATTGCCCAGTATTGTACTAACTCTGTCTGGTCTATTGTATTGTGATAACACTCCTTTGCCTATTGTATTAGGTTAGCACCTCCTTGGCTATAATAAGTATGAAAAAAAATTCAAGGTTTAACTTGTCAAATGGAACTTTTCAGTGACTTATTAAAAGAACCCCTGCGGTATTACAAAATACAGGTTTTCTGTCATCCAACTAAAAGATACCTTTAGAAACCTTCCATTTTTTTTTTTTTTATGTGTGTAAAGACAATTTCTTCTAGTGAAACTCTTTGATTCTTCCCTGAATGAAATCAAGTGTTTTAAAACTTTTTGAGGTGCCCCAAAGGCTCACTTCTATACTATGGAACGTGAAAGACTATGAACCTCTCACATAATCGTCACACAGACACTTTGCAGTGTGCTCTTGGCAGCAATCGTTCATTACATACTGCAGGCTTTCATAAAAAAAAAAAAAAAAAAGAAGAAAGGAAGAAAGAAAAGAAAAAGGAATAAAATCAGGGAAGAGAAAACTGTGAACCATGTCTTTCTTGATCATGAGAATTTTGGGGAAGCAAAGCTGGAAAGTAATCAGTTGTCAGAGATTGTTAATGAGGTTAAGACAAATTGTTACTGGACAGTTCTTACCTAATGAAATAGAATAAGAAACAGAAATGATGAGAGAGATGGCATCCCTGTTGGTCTCCCTCAAGCAGATTTACCTTAAGTGTTGTTTTCTCTTGTACTTCACAAGCACCCGGTAACATTTATTTGTATGAACGAAGCTCATCAGTTAGCATTATTTTTCTCTTCCCTTACACCCCTGCTTGGAGCACCTTCCTCCCACCCCAGCACTGAATAACTTTGAGCATAGTAAGTTGCTTCAAGTGAATCGGGTCCTTGGACTCTCTTCTTACATATTTGCTCTTTCTCTCTTCATCTCTTGTGCTATAATGTTGAAGTGAAGCTGGAGTTTTTTCCCTTTTAGCACCCCAATGATACATACATGGTAATCAACATAGCATCCAAACAAAGAAGGCAGAGAATATTTTATACAAATAACTCTGCTTTGGTCTTTTGGGGATTGTTTGATTGGGGTTTTGAGAGGTTAGTTGGTTGTTATTTGAGGGGTTTTTGCTTGTTTATTAGCGATGTACAGTGGCAAACACAAGACTAATTTTGTGAGCAGTTTGTGAGGACAGTGCTTCCCACACCTTTGTGTGAGAGCACAAAGGAGGAAAGGAAAAGGGGCAAGGTCAGTGGTATAGTTAGGACCTCACAGGAGGAGGCAGCAGCACCTAAAGGATGGTTTAAACAGAGTTCCCCTTCTATTCCCTGGACAACTGGGAGAAGTACTCATCTCTCTCCAGTTTTATTCAGTCGTCTTTATAGTTAGTGCAGTTTAAGTCCCCATGAAGCAATGTAAATTAGTGAGAGGTTTAGAGAACTGCAGCACAGGCTGTTTAAAGGATCAAGAAACCATCTGAGGGGTGTTGTATCATTGTGCTTCTCATTCAGCTTTCAGTATGGGACAGTCACTTTGTGTCTGTAGTAACACAAAGCAAAAGACAGGCTGAAAACAGTCAGAAATGTTAGAAGAACTTTTCTGGATGAGAAAGAAAAGCCAAATGGGAAAACCAGAATACATTAAATTCAGGCATCTTCCACAAGTGCAAGACTAAGGACAAGATAATACCTGAAGCTCTCTTACATTGTTCTGAAGGATCCAAGGAGTGATCAAAGAGAAAAAAAAAATAGTTTATTTTTGGTTCCTTTTTCTCTGCATTGTACAGTTGCTCCTGGCTTCAGATAAGAGACTGAAGTAGACACCTTTTTCTAGCCTTCTCATCTGAAGAATTTTAAATGGGCTTCAAAATGGAAAAGTAGAATTTTCTATATGTGTCTTTTTCATTGTGTGGCTTAAAATTATTCTCATTTGTTTCTAGAGTTGGTTTTGGTGTGTATTTATTTAAACAGTTAAAATACTTTCTGTATTCTTGTGTTTACAAGGAAAAATCAAAATAATTTTTCCCCTAGACAGAGAGCCTAAAATAAACTACTAAATGCTGAGGTAATAAAATGGAAAAAAACATCACCTGTGTGTTTCAGTTTAAATCTCTTTCCCTGTTCTGTTATTTCAATCTGCCTGTTGGAGAGACCTAAGAGTGTCTCTGTAAAAACAATAGGTTTCCAATTAAGTATCATTAGTGGGACAAAAACACCTGTTTTGGGTTGAAGATCTTATAAGGCTCCAGAATCAAATGAATGACGATGAGGGCAAAGTGCTATGATGAGAAATCGAACGGCTCCCTCCCTGGGAAGTCCAGTGTCTCTTACCTCTCTCCAGATCAATCTGAAACTGTTGCTAGCTTCCTCATGCTGTTTAGCAAAGTTTGTTCCCCTTATTTCTCTGGGTCAGGGAATAACCTTGTGAAAAACACGGCTGCTTCTCTGAACCTGCCTTTTCCCACAGTTACCAAAATTCTTCTCCTCACCTCTTTTTACCACTTTTCATTGTAGGCAGCTCAAGCCCACTTCCGTGACTATTCTTCCTAGTGTTTCTGAAAAGGCACACTGCCTCATTTTGCCTTTGATCATTGTCCTTGGCACTTCTTTTCTCACAGAGGTCCATGGGCTCAGCCCAGGTCAATTTTAAGATTTATTCACAGGTCTCACCCTTCCTGAAAGGAAGTGGCAATTTGCCCACTCAATGGCAGCAAACTCCCATTTGCTGTAACTTCAGGAGGAAAAGGCGAACTGTTCCAAGCCCATTGCTAAACTGCTTCTTGGAGTCAGAGAAATGTCTCTGGAAATACATTTAATGGTCTTCATTTCAATGTACTTGAACCTGCTGCTTCAGTAATTATCTTCAGTGCTAAGGTTGGCTCACATACCTGTGGTTCCACATGTAGTATTGTACAGTGTAGACAGTTCTATAATTTCAGAGCCTATTAACTACTAACTTACAAGTCTATCATAGTTTTCTTTTGTGACTGCTTTGTGAGGCTTGAGCTGATAGCCTGTTTGCTTGCTTTTGCTTTTCTCTTGTTTCCCAGGTGACTGGCCTGGCTTTTAAAACTGTACTGTGACATTGGTTTCTTTTCCATGTTTCATTAAGACAGAGCATTTGTTACCCTCTCTTCAGACATTGCCTAAGTCTTGGTACATGCACTGCTGTCACTGCCTTTCATCTTTTTATATACATTTCCCAACATGTTGGGTGAGTGGAAATTTACAGATGAAGCTGCTGATGTGCTTTCATGTAAAGCATATTTTCTTTTACAACGGTATGTCTCATATTTTAATTTCTCTTTGTTGTTACCAGCAGTTACTTTTATGCCTTGAAGATGAGCTGTTCCTTCACTCCTCCATAGCTTCTCCTAGCAACATTTCTTTGTAGATTGGTTGATGAAGAGAACTGAAAGGTTATAGGGCTGTTACCTTCCAGAAAGACATTGAATTATTTAGTACCAATACTTCTACCTAAAATGATAGTATCTTTTGGCTCCAAGTTCAACAATGGCACTGCTGTCACCTATTAGAACAATGGCTCAAGCACACTGATGCTACAAAAAGCCCAGGAGCTGTCTGGAGAGCCTGAACATGGAAAGATTTTAAAAAAACTTTAATGCTTATGAGTCACAGCTACACTGAGAGATTTGAGCTTTATAAGCACCAAAGTCTTGTGTTAATAGTCTTGGCTGCATTAATAGACAGTTCTACTGGAACTCTGCACTGAGGAGCAGATGCCCATGGTGGTTAGACCAAGAATGTAAGTGGTATAGAATGTTTGCGTAATTAGTTAGCAGTTAAATACTTATGTTTAAATGCATATAGTTATTATACCTTATAAGGTTATATGCTACATGTATTTATATGTACAGAATGCAGTGGTAAAGTCAACATTCACTTTGAAAGACTCACAGCTGTATGAATCCAAAGGATTTTATTTGCTGTAGGAAAGATCTTAAATCAACATTGGAATGAAGAGGATACGAAATTTCCATTTACTTTTACTTCTTTAACTCTTCCTTTTAAGTGACAGAGTGGCCATAAATTCTGAGAAAATTAATAAGAATGTTTGAATTATGTACAAGGTTATACAAATGTTTCTTTGTATTTTCCAATATAAGCACTATATTATGGGGTTTATGCACTAATAATCATTTTCAAAGGAATTTAATTATTGTTAGAAAGTCTCTAGAAAAATACGAGGCTAGCATAAACCAACGACTACCTCTACTAATTTTTTTTAATTATTGGGTTAAATAAACAGCTGGGGTAAACTGACCTAATTCCATGTAATTTGAATGAGCTACCTCAGTTTATCCCAAAAGAAATTCAGCCTATGAATGAATCACAACTAAATTGTCAGAGGAAAGCCAACACAGCAAAACTATATAGAAAATGTCCATGGAATCTCCCTGGCTTCATTCCATTGCCTTCCCTGAAAATTTAAAAAAAAAAAAAAAAGGATAATTATGTCCAATTTCATAATTGAGACCAACATTGTTTTCTGTTCAGTGCAGGAATTCTTTGAAAATGAAATTTAGAAGTTGCTTTCCCAGTCATTTGTCTTTGAACAGCAAGAGAATAGCAATCTTCCTAGTGTTTCCTCCAGAGATGAGCAAAAGGAAATGAATTTAGATATTACTATTTAAAGAAAATGAGTTTTAAAGAACTTTTTAAAATCTTCTGAGAGGTACCTAGGATAGAGCTGATTTTGAAGCCCTGTTCATAGTGAGAACTATTTTATTCCTTGAGTGTTTGCACTGAAGTTACAGTGATTACTCAAAGAGCAAATTAGTGTCAGTATGTACTAGATACAACTCCAGTTAAACTCTGTGAACAGATTCCATTAACTTCAGTGCTGGGTAGAAAGTGTAGTGAGCCAGAGTCTGTCTTTAACTTTTGCCTATACTCATACTAAAAGGCCTTGAAAATAGAATTTGAGCAGTTAAACATTAAGGCTCCATATACCATGCTGGAGAATGGCTTTTGTAGTTTTCTGGGCATGTTAAATTCTCCCTGCAACAAAAGACAGTCTTTATCATAAGACTCTTAGAATTGTTCCCTGTTAAATGGGCAAGAAATTTTCTGCAAGACGAGAGACAATGCAGTTGTGTAAGAGTGCAAGACCCCAGTAAGTTGGAAATGCAGTCTTGGATCTGCATTCAGATCCCATATCTCCCAGATATCCTGGATATAAAAAATTGTTCAGCCTTCATTTTTATATTGGGAGAAGAAAATAACTCTTCGTAGTTCTAGCCAAAGGTGTTTTCAAGAGTTGGTGCGTCCTCTGATGTTTATGAACAATGTAGTATCATAACACTGTAGTCCTTGATAAGCAGATATGAACATCACTGCTCCATTTAATATTTTAAATTGTAATTGTCTTATACATCAAATAGGATTATGATTAATACGTGCTCTAGAGGGAATAACCATATAGTAACCTTCTTGCACATTAATGAAACATATGGTGCTCAATTTATGACTGAACTAACTTTCACGGTAACTTGAAAACAAAATTGGGTTCTTGTTTTTATATTTTAATTTTTGGAAGTCACAGTCATTGATTAAATACTGGTAGGTGATTTTGCTTTTTGTGGGTTTTTTTTTTTTTTGGAGGGTAAAATCAATGTCTGTTATTTGAAATGGGAGATTATTATCTGTTCCTTCTTTAGGAATAATAAGCTGCTTATCTTATCTGACCCATGACCAAATGTCACACCGACCCAGTGCTGTGAAACTAAAGTATCACACACCTCAAATATTCTGTACCGAGAGTAAGTTCACACTGAGCTTCTTCCTGATACCATAAACTTATCTGATACTCTGACACTGGAAAATGATGATCCAGATCCATCATGTTCATGCAGTAGTTCTGTGGTATAAGAGATTAAATCACTAAGGTGAAGGTCTATGAAACAGAAAAATAATCACATTATTCCCAAGAATATTTACTTCTGGAGAAAAATGTCAGTGCTTTTCCACTTCATTCATAAGGAATCTTGCACATTTTAGTGGAACTACAAAATAAGTAGCAATTTTCAGAATTCATTATATATTTGTACATCTTCACGCTTAAAAAAAAAATTAGCCCCATTCCTTTCTTAGGAGAGTCTGAAGTTTTGCAGCCCTAATTCTTTGTAAAGAAAGAAAAAGACTTGAGAATTTTCTCCTTTCTAAGATTTTCCCAACAACGACTCAAGCCTTATTCTTCCAAGAATGGAAAAGTGTCTTCACACAGGATTACAGAAGATCATAGATCTTTTTCTGAAGTAGCAACTTTTTTATGTGCTCACAGTGTCTCCTGCAAAAGGATTCTTGATGCTAAATCTGCTAAACCAGGTATGCTCCTTCTTTTGTCTGTTCTAAGGCATGTGGAATGGCCTGGGATCTGCTCACCTCTCTGAGACAGTGCTTACCTTATATACAGTTAAAGTACATCAGAACAAACATCACACAAGTATTTTTCCCCCTGCATAAGTTACTAGCCATGATAGCTCTAACAAAGAATGCTCTAACAAGCAGTACCTCAGGCTGTAGGAGAACAACATTTAATGCTGTGCACAGAGCTCTCCCTTGTCCAATATGTGCAGTCATCAGTTCATCCCCAAAGTGACTGAGGTGAAAACATGACAAGGCTGAATTCAGGGCTACCTGATTTCCCATCAGTACTAATCATTCTGTGACCACAAAGACTAAGTTGGGGTTAAGATAAACTTAGACAAGTTATCTTCTAGTGCAATAGATACATAGCAAACACAAATATGACATGACTCACATCTCAGATGGCAAGTTGTCTAACATTTAACCCCACTGATTGACTTAGGAAATAGTATATACTGAAAGGAAGGAATCCTGAAGCTCTTTAATCAGTATGCTGGCTGATGAGCCAATGATGATAGAGATAGCAGTGCACTGTTGGGCTTCAGAATATGTTTTTTGCATTTGAATGAAAATAAAGTCTTTTGAGTATCTTAATATAGCTTACCAAAACAATCTGTTTTCAGATTCAAAATGCCAGACTTGGATTCCATTAGAAGGGGTGTGGGCGTTAAGAGAGGTTCTGCTCCCCCTCTACTCTGCCCTCATGACACCACATCTGGAATATTGTGCCCAGTTCTGGGCCCCTCAGATCAAGGACAGGGAGCTGCTGGAGAGAGTTCAGTGCAGGGCCACACAGGTGAGGAAGGGAGTGGAGCATCTCCCTTATGATGAAAAGCTGAGGGAGCTGGGGCTCGTTAGGTTGGAGGAGACTGAGGGGTGACCTCATTAATGTTTACAAATATGTAAAGGGCAGGTGTTAGGAGGACGGAGCCAGGCTGTTCTCAATGGCCAATGATAGGACAAGGGGCAATGGGTACAAACTGGAACATAAGGAAAAACTTCTTCACTTTGAGGACGAGGGAGCACTGGAAGGAACTGCCCAGATGGGTTGTGGAGTCTCCTTCTC
This sequence comes from Urocolius indicus, assembly GCA_013401255.1. NCBI lineage: Eukaryota > Metazoa > Chordata > Aves > Coliiformes > Coliidae > Urocolius > Urocolius indicus. The sequence continues at coordinate 262,046 of WBNH01010368.1, forward strand.
TGGAGACATTCACAACCCACCTGGAGGAGTTCCTATGTGACCTACTCTAGGTGGCCCTGCTCTGGCAGGGGGGTTGAACTAGATGATCTTTCAAGGTCCCTTCCAACTCGTAAGATTTAGAGATCCTGTGAAATGACAGGCAAATCCATGCTATGTCTCAGGAACAGTCCCACTGACTACTTAATTGAAATGCACAAAGATGTGGATTTATTTTAACAGTATATTAACAAAAAAACCCCGAATTTATCAAACAAAAATTTTACAGCTATACTATAAAGCTAGACCAACAGCATCTTTCAAGCAATGTATACACCTAAAGCTAAACAAAACATGAATAGCATTATTCCTTTTATTTTGCAAATCCCACAGGTATCGCTCCATTGGTGGTGTGCCGACATCAAACTAGGGTAACAACAGGGAATTGGAGCTGTTGGTTTCTTTCTAGTAAAAGGAAAAGAAGTGAAAAAAACCTTTTGAAGAAAGCTAATGTCACAACATCCTTTTATGAACGTACTAGAATCAGCATATGGCAATTTAGCCCAATCCAGAACCCATTCTTATTCATTAGACCATGTCCAGAGTCTCTGGAGAGAATATAAAACATTTTGGAGCCTATGCAACAATAGCAAATGCTGAATATTTTGAGGACAAAAAAAATCAAGGAGTGAATGTTAAATATGAAACAGATGTGGGGTTTTTTTTTAAAAAAAAAAAAAAGAATTTAAAGTAGGGTTTCTTGATCTTTAGAAATGAGGAAAATCGAAGGCTAAAAATCATTTAGCTTAACCAACCAATGATATCTATTTTAACCTGCTGTAGTTGCTTGGGAGCTGTTTCGCTAATCCCTGCTTTGTCATTAGGCTATATATTAGCAGGATGGAAATGGCATCACTGCACCATAATTCAGCAATGTGAATACAGAACAAGGAGAGTGCAAAGCTATCGGCAGCAGTACAACAGCCGATAATAAGACTCTGTTACTCAAGCAGAATATGTTTTGTAAAGACAATTGCAGTGTAGAAGCAATAGCTCTAATCAGGTTAATTAGACTGTATTCATGTTTCATTTATAGTGCAAGTGCCCTGTAAATTCAATGCAGTCTACCTCATCTTACTGCACTCCTTATATAGCCATCACACTCTCTGTAACATTCAATATCATTTTTTTTCCTTTAAAAAAATCCCAACATATTTCCCATTGCTTTATAAGAACTCATTTTCTTCATTATGTCTAAAAATAAAGAAAAAAACCCAAAAATATACAGATTGTGTATAAAGCTCATGTCCACATTAAAGTTTCTTCCTCTGGAACCAAATCAGGCACTTGAAAGTTGTTGGGAGGGGAGCTTATTTAGTAGCATTTTTATTTATTTTTTCATGTATGTTCTTGCTTACTTACACAACATGTTGAATGTTTAAGAGAAATCATATTGGCTTTAAAAAGTGTGGTGCTCACCTTTCCTCCTTTTATCCATTTCCTTAAAGTGATATATTGCTTGTTTATTCCCTCAGAGCTAGCTGGAAGGACGTGCCTGTTTTGGAGAACGGATTAAAGCCCAGTGCTGTGACCCTCAAACTTTAGCTGTGTCTCCTCTCCACTTACTGAATTTATTAGGTTGTCCCTTTAAAGTAATAATGGGTACAACGATTCTGAGATCACTTTCTCCTCACCCCAAAGAAAATAAGTCTGGGTAGGGAGGAGCTATTAAAAAGACAGAGGACATGCTGCAGATGAAGAGAACATTGCAGCCTGCACAATCTTAATTACTTTAGCTAACTGTCTAGCAATCAGGTGTCTACATGCTGAGTGCGAGCCTAGACTCAGTGTACCCAATCAAAAAAAAAGAAATGCAGTATTTTCACTATCCAGTTAGAACAAATCTACCCACATTACATCTTAATTATAAAGCTTTCTGTTAAACTTGAGCAATGTTATAGTTCCATTTTTGTACATGTGTCCCTTAAACACTATTTCAATATGATGTTAACAATGCTTAAATTAATAGCTTTGCCTATATAGTTTTGTATATTAAATATATGTATTTTATACTTTCGGCCCTGTGGAAGTGTGGCTATTGAGCACAATAGCACAATATTACTGCAGAAGTCAAGCTGTGGCACTGGTGAGCAGTGCTGTAAAAGCAGGATGACTGAAGTAGGAGAGTTTTACATGTCAACAGCTACAGTATTACGCTGCTGCTGTGCATTTACTTTCATTCTGTCTGAAAAAAAAAAAAAGTGATTGTAAGACATTTCTAACTACACTATACTTCATAGTGCATGTGTGCCAGACAGGTGTGATGCTGAATTTGACAGGGCCCACAATATGGTGTATCTTGTCATAGCTCACACAAGTTAGTACTGTAGAAGAAAATATCAGGGAAAATCCATGTGCACTTAATTTTTTGCAATCTGAACCCACTCTGAACCAACGACCTAATTATGAATCTCTTGTAATGGTTCATTTGTCTGTCAGATTTTTTAATATTTTACTGGAAACACATTTCATTTCAATGAAATCATTTCTGACTACTTATCCAATTCTGTATCTTTCCCTTTATGAATCAAAGCTGCAATATTAAAATTCTTGAGGTTTCTGGAGGTATCAGTAGCAAAGATACCCACAGAAGACAGTTCACATTTGACTTCTGGCTTCCTGCTGTTTGCCCAGGCAGCATGGCTGCAGGGAGCAGCAGCAGAGACTATACAGCTGTGACTCTAGCTCGGGTGCACTGGCACCACAATAGGAAACTTCATTACTCCTCAGTCAGGTGACATCACTCCAAGTAAATGAATTAACTGTGAAAAGGAACTGTTTGATGGGGTCCCCAGTAAGTATGTTGTCAAACCTGATGCTGGAGGCTTGAGGATTTATGCTCAGGTTTCACCCTTCTCCTCTGTGATGAACAGCAACATTCAAAACTGACCTAGATCAGTTCCTGTGTGACCTACTCTAGAAGGTCCTGCTCTGTCAAGAGGGTTGGACTAGATGGTCTTTCAAGGTCCTTTCCAACTCTTCTATGAAAGAAGGGATTCTCCTCGAGGATAGAGTCTAGCTGCCTGACTACGTGCATTACTTGCATGTTGTGTGTTTCATAGCCTCAAGGAAATACCAGCTATAAATTCCTGATCTATGCCTTCCCCCTTTGTGTTTTTAATGTGATATTTAATTTATTATTTGACAAAAAGACAATCTAAAATATTAAGGTAAACATTAAACACTTGAAAAAAATATATGTAACTAAGGTTAGAGAGTACACTCCCTCCTTAGTTTTGCTAAGGGTTTGGTCTAACCGTTACCACTGTAAGTGGGAAAGTTTGGATGTATTTTCCCAAGTGTGGCAGCAGTCAAAGCCCCAGGAGAAGTCACAGAGAAGGACCTGATGTACCCAGCACACTGAGGTCCTTTTGGAAACGTAACTCTTTTTTTATTTGATTCTTCTTATAAACAAAGAAAATAATTTCCTTCTGTTTTCATAGTATAAACTTTGACCATTAGCCAGAGGCTAATGTGAAGGTCACACTGACAAGATTTATCTTTCCAGGTGTGGTTAACAAGATATGCTTGCAAAGACAGACATGGTAGATACCATGGAAAGATGGTTTCTCATTGCATATCTATGAGTGCTAAGGTTTCCCAGTTCTATATCTATTAAATCAATCACAAATTATCCTCTGAAAGTAGAGTTTAGATATGATAGAGCAAAGTGTTTCTCCAAAGCTGTGACCCTTAGCAGGAGTAAATTATTGAAAGATTGTAAACATAATTGGAGAAAAGCTAAACTATTTCAGTTATTATTGAGCAACTATATTTCATTTTACATTTTCATGATAGTTTTACTGTGTAATTACAATGTGAGGAATTAGTGAAAAAATAGCAAAGCTAGATATTTTGAAAATGAAAACTATTTCACATGGAAATTAAGTTATGTCTTATGTCTTATGTTGAAGTCATGAGGTGATTTGAATTTGTCAGCATTCATGACCTCAGAAATGTTTGATTTTTGATTGATCAACACTCTTTCTAAAATACACTTATTTGTCAAACTAACATGCCAAAAGAAACATGTCATAGCACATGCCTTTATAAAAGAGAAGCCAGGACGTTCACCTTTACTTGATTTCCATCATGAGGGGCTTGATATTAGCCCTGGTTTTAAACCTAGTGGGTAAGTGACTTACCTGCTTTGATGAATTTAATGTAATAGATTCAGGAGATGTTTCAGAATCTAAATATAGTTCATTTTAAAATATGAAATTTAATATTTTATAGAAAAAATATTTCATGACAATTTTTTTGTTGTTTAGGGGGAAAAAGGCTTTTGACTATCTGCTGAACTAGTAGTAAAGTTAATTAACAAGAGTTACGCCATATGTAGAGGATAAGCTATAACCTTCCATACTAAAATACATTAGCGTTGGGCGGGGGGGAAATCTTACTTTGTTATTTCATTACTCTTTTTTTATTTTTTCTCCCTTTCTCTTTCAGGGACCCAGCATCTTAATTACCGTAAGTAATTTTCCTATCAGCTAATATAATTATAATGAATGAAATTCCAAATAGCATCTGAAATGAATATCACTGTTTAATACAATTTTACAACAGCTAATTTTTTTCAGGTGCAATACAAAAATGAACAAATTCACCTTTTTGTTCCATACATTCTAATACAGGTACTTTAATATATTTTGTACAGTCTCTATAATGTTTTATGGTAACCATTTCTTTTCAGAACCCGATTTCACTGAAAACAAGGTTTATATATTTGATTATGAAAGCGTGCTTCTCAGTGGACTTCCAGAAAAAGGATTTACGAGATCTGGAATAAGAATAAAAAGTAAAGTGGAAATTAGTGGTATTGGGCCAAAACTTTGTCTTATTAGGGTAAGAAAATGTATTCAATTTGAAAGGTAAAATTCTCTTCATACTTGACTTCTTTTTTAAGCTTTTGGGAAGTAATTAATTTTTATCACGTGTTTTGCTTACTCAGGGAGAATGTAACTAACACTATTATTTTTTTATGCAGTGCCCTAAGTTCTATTTGCACTTTGCCAGGTAATTCTCAGCTCAAGCCAATCTTGGGCTTGAAAGATTTCTTCTGCTCTGTGGTCAGGGAAACAATGGAATCTAATTTGAAATGCACAATAATTTATTATCAGATCAATCCAATTGTTCCAAACTGTACAACCTAGGATTATTTAATCAGCTGATTTCATAACCAGCAAACGAAAGGCAATAAAACATGCCACAGTAGCTGGATGGGATTCAATATTTAGCATAATTAATGTCATCTGGTGACTTCTTTTTCTGTAGGGTCCCAAATGACATTCTTTGTCATCCTCAATTGTGTATTTTTACTGCATGCTGAGTAATTGCTAAGAGTTTTGATTATGTGAAAAGCACTTTTGCCTTTAACAGAGGTCTATACTTGCCTCTAATGAATGTATTGAAATGCACCCCTCAATTGCTTTACACAAACTCCACTTAGTCTTCTGTATATGTGGAAGAAAAATTATCTTTATAAAAGCTTTTATTTGGCAAATTGAAAACTACAGATTAAAAGGACCAGCGACTGTCTGATAAATGCTGTAGCCTTCCAGCCTGAATTAGCCTTCTGTTACTAGGTATTTCTGTAAATTCAAATTATAATAGATCTAGATGGGAAGCATTGCTTTTCCCTGACCTTTGCAAATAGCTGGATTTTTTTGAAAAAAAATAAACAACAACTAAAGAAGAGCTTTACACCTGCACTGGTGAGTAGAACACTTCCATGGCATTGAGGAGGCAGAAGCATCCTCCCCCATTCCTGATGAAACTCCTGATGAAGCTCTTGGTGTGCCAGGGTGGGTCTTCTCACCTAAAACCTTCCAATGCTATTTCACCTACTCAAGGACATTTGGATAAATTTTTTTATTTCCAAAATAGATACAGAAATAATTTCAGGCAAGGAAAAGACGAGAAAAAAAAAATCACACGATTTTTTTGAAGCAAGTTCTAAACTAAAGGCAACCATACATTTATTTCCTTCTGCTCTGGGAGAAGTTTATTTTGCTGCTGTTATATTTAAATTAGACAGTTTGGAGGGATGGTTCAGGGAATTAATCTTTCATCTGTAGCCTACTAGTTCACATTCAGCCCAAGCAAAAAGCTGTGTTCCCTGGGCAGTTTCCAGCTGCCAATTTTTCATCACAAACCCACAAGTAAGAATTGCCAGCTGTGTTCAAAACACAGCAGACAGCATAAGTCCTGACTGGGCCCTGAGGGCTGGGGAAAACTAACTCACCCTGACCCTGAAGAGCAGTCCCAAACCTGCCTGCATGCAATATGCCAGAAGCATGTCCAAGAGGCAGCATGAGGGATTTGCTCCGTAACAGCCTCCTCTGTAAGCTTCAGTTACTGGTGCTGGCAGTGTTCTCCAACAACAATAACAGAAATAAATATGAAAGTACAGTCTCCAGTGATTTGCTGTGTGAGGATTTAGTTTGTGTGGCTTTTTGAGAAATTAATCTTGTGTCTTGCGTCACATCACCAGCCTGAGGTGTCAGAGAAAAGTGTCTTTAAATTGTCAAAATATATAGGGAAGGGGAAGAGTCCTCTGAGAAACTAAGCTAAACATGTCCCTTTACCATGGGGCAGAAATCATTTGAGTTATGCATAGTATAGCACAAGCTTCTACTTGCCTGGATGTGCCCCAGGTTGTGGCTGGAGAGTGAAGTGCAGAGCAGGGTAGGGGGCAGCGCTGGAGCCTTTAGCTCCACAGCAAAACACACAGGCAAGGACAGTTTTCGTGATCTGCTCTCCACTGCTCAAACTATGACTGTCTGTCTGGCCCAGCAGCCATGTTGTTATTAGTTTCTGACTGCTGTCTGTGCTCTGTGACCCCAGTGAGGGAGATGACAGAGTTCACAACAGGAGTTAATGATACTTTATGCAACATTAACTTTCTCCTGCAATTTCCTGCGGATCTTCCATACTACTTTTGGGTATCAACCTGCTTCATGCAGCTCTGTGTGGCTCACTTCTTCATACAAGTCAATCTTTGGCAATATGGATTATCTGTAAAACAGAATGGAGTGCAATGACTGTGGAAATATCGCAGTCCTTTACATTACTCGCTTTCCTTTCATATACAGAAATGTGTGTATTGATACTTAGCTATGTTGAATGACCACTTTTAAGCTTTTCCTTTGAAGAGCCATTGTGGTATTTAAAAGTGTATTTTTGAAACGAGTAAAGTTTTAGGTGTTTATGTGTATTGAAAAAAAAGTTAAATGAAAAAAATTAAGAGGAATTATATTCCCCCTTTTTTTCTAGATTCACTCAATCGAAGCAGCAGAGTACAATGGTGTCTGGCCTACAAGCTCATTTTCTCGATCGCTTAAATTGACCCAGGTACTAACTGGGCAACTTAGTAATCCCATCAAGTTTGAGTATAGCAGTGGTCATGTTGGAAACATTATGGCACCTGATTCTGTCTCTGATGATGGTCTGAACATCTACAGAGGAATTCTAAATGTTCTGGAGCTAAGTATCAAGAAGATGCAACAATCATACAGCTTACAGGAGGTAAGCTTTTTGTTTTGACAATGGTGGTCACTTTGTAAATAAATAAGCTTTCTTTTTAGATCCTTCTACTGCATTTCCTGAATTCGTTCCTCACATAAACTTCGCTAACAAGAACCAAGCTTGAGAAACTATTATGAGGTTGTTTTTAGGGGGCAACATTTGATGGTGCTGTAGCTAAACAGGAGATTAGAATAGCAATTGAAGTATTTCAGAGAATGCATTTGCGTTATTAGACCCTTTAGAAACCTGACTTGTGATTCTAGAGAAAGAAAAAAAGCCTACATAAAATTTAAATGCTGTATTAAAACAGGCTTAAACATGCAGTGCAAGATTAAAGCTAAAATAACAGTAATTTGACTTTTCTACCAATCATATATACTTTAATCTCTTCTAGCTCCTCTTTTAGACAAAAGCCAGTATATATGTCATGACATTACTGTAATAGCTTTGACAGTTGCAGATGACAGTCTATTGAAGCTTGCACTGTTTTTTGGGTTTTAATATCTTAGTCAAGGTAAATCATCTGATATTACCATTCACCACAGAAATTGCAATGTGTTTAGTTTTTGTGAAACCTTATTTACATTGATTAGACTACATTTGATTCAGAGATCAGCAAAAGCCTTGAAATTATTATATTTTAATGTTATTTTTATTGAAAATGCAAACTGGAGTAACTTTAAATTTTTTAAAATTTATTTTTATGTAAGTACAGTTATTTCTGGCAAAGGAACCACTTGATTTAATGTTTTCGCACTGTTTGTTGCACATAAAAACCGAGGTGGTGGAGTCATATATTCTGCATCACTGTTTTCTCATATCTAGTTTTACATCTTCATTCTTTCTAATTCATTTAGCAAGTCCCACTCTTGATGCTGAGCAATATTTGTGACTTCACCTCCGAGAACCATTTCCAAGTTTTCTTTGCTTTTTTCAGACAGCAACTGAGTAATGAGCATTAGCACCCTTGCTTGAGAATCTCATGTCACTCTGTAGAGAAAGACAACTGTTTTTAATCCCAAAATATGAGCTGCAGAGAGGTTTGAAGGACTAACCTGGAAAAGTCTACGTCACATCCTGCAGAGTGTAGGATAAGGATATCTAAGCTAGCCTTGAATTTCACAAAGCTCGAAAGTCCATCTGGGCAGGAGGCTATTTCATCCCACTGTGCCTGGTGAGCTGGACATTTCCATTTAAAGTTGAGGTGTCTCTACCACACCTGTACTGTAGATATCTACACAGGAGAGCCACAGCTGTATTTGCAGATTACAAGTCTTTCAAAAGGCTTAGGCAATTCTTATTTCCTTTAATGAAGCCATTGTCTGCAGGAATACTGTTAAGCTAAAGATGAAGTGGGTATGTCTTGCCTCCTAACCACCACATGACCGTTTTTCTGTTCTGACATAGCCCAGAGCTATGGAGTGGCTAAGCTATCAATAACAATAAAAAAAAATAGTGGAAATAACTCTTCCTCTTAAAATGCAATCAAATATTTTCCCCTCCAAAAATATTCCCCTCACTGACTGAGAAGATTTAAGAGCTCTTATAAATATATATGCTTGAAATATTATTGAAGATCTGAGCTAAAACTTCCAACTCAAGAAAAACAACAATCAAAACTCTGCTATCCTGAAATTCTTTTTAATTACTGCTGTTTGGCTTGTGACAAACCATCTGATATTCCAAGACCTGTTCCATAGGCATTTATAAGCTGTTTATATTAGCAATTGTTAAGAATAGAATGTCATCTTCAGCCTTAAAATACTTTGTTGTTAAGATTTTAATCTGACTGGTCAAATTATTTTGGCACTTTTTATTAATATTCCTCAAATCATATTTCATAATCAACAGCTCTACTTGGAAATTCCTACTTACCTTTCCTGAGACACCAAATTTTGTTCCTAGTGAAACTCTTGAGAATTTTAGTTCACTAAGTGAAACTCTGATTTGGTATACTGGAAACCTGTACATGTGAAAAAGAGACAAAACTAACAATTACCCTGATTTCACTTCTGAAAATTATCATGACCAAAAAGCGTTCAATTCTATCAGGAATTTTCAAAACATAGAATTAGACAGGGAAGTCCATGTGTGGAATTGGTGAAGCTTTGCATAAGAGTGAACTTCTCTGATCATATTCTCATTTTTGCCAGGCCGGGATTGGAGGTATTTGTAACACAACGTATGCTATCCAGGAAAACAAGAGAGCAAATCTAGTCTATGTGACCAAATCCAAGGACCTGAACAGTTGTGAAGAGAAAGTTCAAATGGTCACAGGTTCAGCATACACTTATCCATGCCAGACCTGCCAGCAGGTAGAGTGATAGTGTGTATACATATTTTATACCGTTACACAGAGAAATGTTTGAAATCCATATTATCTCTTTCTTTGTAACACTTAAAATGAGAGAAGAGACATTTTCTTTCTTTTTTTTTTTCTTTCTATATGAAAATCAGTTCCATAGAGCAACAGAGGTATGTTCTGCACACTGTAATATACTGCAGTCATATTTCAACTAGCTCAAACTAGCTGGCTTGGAAACCATTAATTATTAGATTAATTAATTTACCTGTTGAGTAAAAAAGATTGTCACAATGTCCAATTTCTACTATTCAAGATAAGCACTGTTGCATCTCATTATAATCCTGTCTTCAAAAGAAGAAACTGTGTAGTTTTTACTGCTGCTCTCCTCAGAAAATGTATCTCTTCCAGGGAATAACTGATTATTTATATTTGGGAAAGAGAAAAGACAATTGATATTTCTTAGCAGTAAAAGTAATGGAGCCAGGCAACACGCCTGACTTCTCTCATGGAAGTGTGCACACAGAATTCACGTAAACTGCTCATATGGCCAGTGAACAAAACATCCTGGAAAACAAGTGAATTGAGTGGGTGAGACGATAGCTTCTAGTCACAGAACTTAGAAGTTCAATGACTTTTTATTTTCTTTGTTTCTTTACTTTTTTATATTATAAAGAGAAACAAGAATTCCCGGGCTACTGCTACCTACAATTACAAAATTAAATATACACGTAATGAAGCTGTAATTACACAAGCTGACATTGAGGAGATCCACCAGTTTGCACCCTTCAATGAGATAACAGGAGGAAATGCTATAGTAGAAGCAAGGTACTGTGTATATGTCTTTAATTCAGCAATTTATTCACTATCTCGGTAATCTGGTCAAACTCCGTAACTGAAATAAATCCTTTACTTCCACATCCTATTGTTTGACAGTATCTAATTACATAAAATCCCAAACAGTTCATAAAAACAGCCTTCGCTCTTAGTTGTAAATCTGAAACATGCACATCACTAACCAAATTTTGTTAGCTAAACTTGGCAGAGTTTGACTATTTTATTTCTCAAGGTTATTTGATTTATGTCATAAAAACCAAACCAAATGTAATTCCATCTGAAAAATTGTGAACTAATATATTTGCAGTAAAGTACTTTGAAAGACAGTTACTTGTTGAAAGAGTTTTCCCTGGAACCCAGAGTTACCTGGAAAATAATAATGCAGTAAGAGACCTTGGAGACTAGTTCACAGGAAACCTAGATAGGACTTTGGATTTTGATATACTTCCTAAGTAAAGTGGACGGTTCGCAAATCTCCCATTAAAGCCGTTTCTTGATAGAAAATTGAATTTTATTGCAAAAAGATAGGGCTCAAGGCATGTAAAATGCGTTTACTTTTACACTTCAAATTTTGGATATTTCTTAAACAAGGTTGGGGTAGAATGACTGGTTGTNTTTCTTAGCAGTGAAAGTAATGGAGCCAGGCAACACGCCTGACTTCTCTCATGGAAGTGTGCACACAGAATTCACGTAAACTGCTCATATGGCCAGTGAACAAAACATCCTGGAAAACAAGTGAATTGAGTGGGTGAGACGATAGCTTCTAGTCACAGAACTTAGAAGTTCAATGACTTTTTATTTTCTTTGTTTCTTTACTTTTTTATATTATAAAGAGAAACAAGAATTCCCGGGCTACTGCTACCTACAATTACAAAATTAAATATACACGTAATGAAGCTGTAATTACACAAGCTGACATTGAGGAGATCCACCAGTTTGCACCCTTCAATGAGATAACAGGAGGAAATGCTATAGTAGAAGCAAGGTACTGTGTATATGTCTTTAATTCAGCAATTTATTCACTATCTCGGTAATCTGGTCAAACTCCGTAACTGAAATAAATCCTTTACTTCCACATCCTATTGTTTGACAGTATCTAATTACATAAAATCCCAAACAGTTCATAAAAACAGCCTTCGCTCTTAGTTGTAAATCTGAAACATGCACATCACTAACCAAATTTTGTTAGCTAAACTTGGCAGAGTTTGACTATTTTATTTCTCAAGGTTATTTGATTTATGTCATAAAAACCAAACCAAATGTAATTCCATCTGAAAAATTGTGAACTAATATATTTGCAGTAAAGTACTTTGAAAGACAGTTACTTGTTGAAAGAGTTTTCCCTGGAACCCAGAGTTACCTGGAAAATAATAATGCAGTAAGAGACCTTGGAGACTAGTTCACAGGAAACCTAGATAGGACTTTGGATTTTGATATACTTCCTAAGTAAAGTGGACGGTTCGCAAATCTCCCATTAAAGCCGTTTCTTGATAGAAAATTGAATTTTATTGCAAAAAGATAGGGCTCAAGGCATGTAAAATGCGTTTACTTTTACACTTCAAATTTTGGATATTTCTTAAACAAGGTTGGGGTAGAATGACTGGTTGTATAGGAAATTATACCCTTGCACACTTTTAGCTCAAACCTCCAAACTCATTATTTGAATATTTTTTCATCTGCACCAAAATCATCTCTTGAAAAAATTTTTAGTTATGTGCTTTATGGATGGACTATATAGACAGGGCTGCTCTACTGAAGAGAGAGGTTTTTTTCATAGAAATCACTGTACAGAAAAGATATCTCAATCCCACTCTTCAGCTGCTGTAATTTTACGTTGCTCCATTAGCTTTTCCGAGAATGTATTGGTATAAAATACCAGTACTAATAAAATACCAAAATACTAATTTCCAAGTTTTGGAAATTGCAACATCAGAAAGTTCATGCCAATACATCACTAATTTACTTCATTAATATGATGAACATGTTCAGTTTGGCTAACCACAAAAAAAAAAAAGAACAGTAAAGGTGAAAATAGCTTTACTATCTCATGCCATCAAGGTAAAGATACAACTGTAGGGCTTTTATGAAACTATAGGTTATAGTGAGCATTAGTCTTGAACCAACGGGGGTTTGCTGATTTAAACTCTCCTTCTGCAAATCTGCATTGACTATCTTCCTTACTGTTCTTCCTCAGGTATTGAACCCTCGGAAAGAGTAGTGTCTTTATTTTTCCCAATTTCTCTGGATCTTTTGCACTGCCCGGCAGAAGGGAGCAAATATAAGATAGCTGTAAAGGTGTGGATGTCACCCAAATCTTCACAAGTTATTTCTACAGTGCACTTTCTAAGATTAAAAAAAAGAAAAGAAAAAACAGTTTTCAGACCTGTTCAGCATAAGCCTCCTGCAGCACCTTTCAAAGCCAAAAGAGGTTTTACTGTTGTTTCACCATTTAAATCCTATCTTTAGTATTCATTTACTTCTTCTCTTTGGAGTATAACATTTCCCCATCTATTCTAGCCAGTCATATCTCTTCCCAAAATTATGAGGGTGAAAAAAATAGATTCATCATGTTCTTGAAGGGAGAGTTAAATCTGTCCAAATGTACCTGACATTTTACTTTTTGACCCAAATGCACTTTCAATAACACATGAAATTTCAAGAGAGAAAAAAAAAATCTCTGTGGATTCTGAGTGATTCCTATTCAAATTCCAGTGGCTTGTTATTCCAGCCATGTTATTCCTAAAGGAAGGCGAAAGCTGGCTCTGATCTGAGCCCTGCTCTGTAAGTTCAGGCCTTTTCAAAGTATGGTTCATCCAACTATATCTATTTGTAAATATCTTTTTTAAATATCTTTTCCTCTCAAAACAAAACCCTTTTGAGACAATTGTAGTTGCATTGCAATACAAGGAGGCAGAATGACTTTTGCAGTTTGTACTCTGCGTTTTGTAACGTTATCTTCCTGGGTTTATTCATTCCAGGCAGACATTTACTTTGACTGATGTGCTGAAGCACACAACAGAGGTACCACCAAAAGAATTCAAGATTCGTGGGTCACTTCAGTACCAGTTTGGTAGTGAATTGCTTCAGCTTCCTGTCCATTTGTTCAGCATAAAAGATGTGGAAAGCCAGGTAAAGTTCAGCCACTGGACAGGCTCTTTGTTGGAGATTGGAATCTGTACATGTGGGAAACAATGCATGTAAGCTTCATGCATTTTAATCATCCTGCAGATAGAGGAAAGCCTGCAAGACTTAGTAGAGAGCACATCTGAGCAACTTCCCAGTGATGCACCAGCAAAAGCCCTGAAACTTCTGCACCTCTTCCGTGCAGCGAATGAGGAGAACTATGAGTTAGTGTGGAAGCAATTCTCCAGTCGACCAGCTTACAGGTACAAGCAATAGTAGTGGTGATTCTTCTGCTGATAAACTTTTGGAGATCATTTGGAATGACTGTGTTCAAATGCAGGTCTGGGAAATGATCCTTGCTTTTCCCATTACAGGCGTTACATTTTGGATATAATTCCTGCAGTTGCCAATCACCGTGCACTCAGGTTCTTGAGGCGTAAAATGGAGAGACAAGAAATCACCAACTGGGAAGCAGCTCAGACAGTGCTTGTGGCTCTGCACTCTAGCATACCAACTCAGGATGTGATGGAGGAAGCAACAGTAGGGTTCTCAACACATGTTCAAATTGCTTTTACTGATTTTAGCATCAGTCATATTTATTCCCTTGAAAAAATGGCAAAGCTTTTGAAAATAGAAAGGTTTTACCTCCTCTAGTGAAGATGAAAGAAGTTTATTTTCTGGCTGTCTTAAGGGGAGGAGAATGCAAATCAAAAGGGCAAAAATGAATCCAGAATGAAACAGGAAAGAAAGAGTGAAATACTCCTCAGGGACAGAGGTTATTGCTGCAGACAGTGGTTTCTAGTCTTCCTTTGTCCAAATGTACTTTATAGTTATATCAGATTAGATCTCTAACTGAGTGTCTGCAATGACTAGGGAGTAAGAAATTCATATTCATTATATCCAAGTATTTGTGCTGATTGACCTTAGCAGGATGGGTATAAATTGGAGCAGATCTATCAGAACCAAGGAAATTATGCTAGTTCTCAGCCCACATAAGAGAAAGTTAGATGACTTTTATGATTTTTATTCCTGTTCTTCAGGGTCTAACTCCAGCATCAGATCCTGGAGCTTATCTCTGTCTGCTCTAAATCACAAATCTCAGACAAGACCCTCTGTAAAGGCAGTGACAGCCTGACTGTTACTGTGCAGTAGTGCTCTGCTTCCCAATCAAGGAAGAAAGGGTCTGGTGCCTCTTCTCAGGTCCTGTGTTTACTTGAAATATTCCTATCTGGTCAAAGTGCTGAAGTCCATTCACAACATATGTCAGGTTTTTTGCAGCTATAGATGAGGCAATTATAAACCAACGATGAATGTTTATTGAATAATGTGTGTTTTTCCATTCCATAACTGGGTGATTCCCTCCCTTTGGATTATAGCATATGCCAAATTTAAACCTGAAACACTATAAAAGAAACAGATCAGCTTTCCAGATGTTACTTGGAATTATTTTACAATTGCATTGTCTAATACAATAATATCCCCTGATTACCTCTATTGAAAAAGAATTATCAAAAGCCTAGTTTTGCCTTGATTTTGGCAGAAATATATTTTTTAATATTGTTGCTCTTCTTAAATGGTGGTAAAGAAAAACTGCTTTCTCCTCAGATCATCGTGAAAAAACACTGCCCACGCTCAAGTACTGTACTTGGAAAGGTTTGCCATCTCAGCTACGCGTCGTTGTGCCACAAACAGTGCTCTTTGTCAGACTCCTGCTCTGAATGTCTCCAGGTAACCACATTGTTATTTATTGTTTAAAAGAAAAATTAAGCCTTGAGTTCTTTCTTTATTATTCAGAAGCCTGTATTTCACTTCACTAAAGTGTTTCCTTTAGGGAAAGGAACCCCAGTTGGTTAAATACTGCATTTTTATCTTTAGATTAATGCACAAAAGAGAGTGAGAGGAAGAAGCGTATAATTCATAGCACTTTTTATCTGAGTATCTTTGAATGCCTTATTGGCAATTATTAATGAAGTCACATGGCACTGTTCTGAAATACTTTAAATATAGGTACTTATATATACTTATAAATAAACTAAGTGACACAAAAGCCCAGGTTTTTCCCCAAAGGCGTGCAGCCCAACCATTTCTCAGCCAGAGCAGAGCCCAGTCATCCACATAGACTATAAGCTTTTAATAATAGTAATGCTCTCCCGTTCTTCACTGCTTTTAATCAGCAGGCCTGAAAACAATTTAAATAGCATTTCCTGGTTTTAGAGATGCTTGTCACTGACTGAGGTCAGCCACTCAGCTGGTGATAGAGAGAGAAACAGGTATTTTTAGTTTTCAACACTGGTCAGTCCACCAATCCCAGTAAGAGTAGAGTGTTCCACATACGTTACGAGTCTGACATGGGTTTTTTTTTCCCAGTATTATACAGGCATGACCAACATTCCTACATGAGTCTCCTGTGTTACTAATGTTCTTGAGCTATTTAAATGAGAAGCCCAGTGCTAGGAAATGGAAATCCTTTCCCAAAGCAAATGACTGCATAGGCTTATTGATTGCATTTCAAATGTCCATTCATTTGATCAGTAATATTGAATGGACTGTTTCTGCACCCTCAATGGATCTCAAATGTGGTATTTTTAAAGCATGGGAAGTGTATTGAAGTTATTGTATAACATCTTGTTTTCTTTTTTAAGCCATTTGTTAGCACTGAAACAGTTCTCTATTAATATTTTGTTTTTTTCTCATATTCAGCCTTCAGACAACTGCTTCTAGTCTTGCCACATGAATGTAAATGTGATCTGGTTGCTTATGATGAAGGCTGTAAAATGACCTAATGATCTCATTGCCAGCTATTAATCCACACTTAAAAGTGACTGGCATACCTGAATTTAAGGACACTACTGCTAGCCATGTCTTCAGGAATCTTATTTAAGGGTCTGAGGAATTTATCTGTACCTGTATTTTTGCACCTGTCTTCAACCATGAGATAGAGATATTCAAACAACATTATTGTAGGATTCCCAACTCACCTTGAAAGGCACTGGAAGCTAGCTCCTAGACATTATTTTTCCCTTTGAAAATCTCACTTGATAACTCCAAGGCATAGCGATGAAGAAGCTGTTCATTGCAGCTTCCGTGGCTACGCTTGTTCTATGAATAAAATGTCCTATTCATGAGGACTAAAAAAGAATTTGAAAATATTTAAAATAAGTGAATTGAACAAACTGAAATTATCAAAGTCAAACTTCAGAATTGGCTGGAGGATGGGATATAGATAAGAGCTGGAATTGAACTCAACAGATTTGTTTTCTTTATTCAGCTACTTCATGGCTTTGCAGGAGAGGCATTGAGCAAGTCTAACATAGAAGAAATTACCTTGGCTTTGAAAGCTCTTGGAAATGTAGGACATCCAGCCAGTATCAAGCACATAAAGAAGTTTTTGCCAGGATATGCAACTGGTGCCTCAGATTTGCCACTCAAGGTCCATGCAACTGCTGTGGTTGCCCTGAAAAACATAGGCAAGAAAGACCCAAAAACGGTAAGGAAACAAATCTGCCTCTTTGCGCTTATGATAAACCAATACAAGTCTGCTAACCAATGATAGGTGGTGAGGGAAAAAAAGACTTTTTTTTCAAACATAGCTGTAATGTGAGATTTTAAAAAAATACTTAATCATTCCTTAGTTGGTGTGTCTTATTTCTTTTGACATTAACCTCTAGTATTTCAAACCACAATAAATTTCTTGTTAAAGAATGCATCCATTACTCTGTTGTTGAAGACAAATCAGTGTCTCCATTGAAAACATTTGTTATCCAAGGACATTAGACAGAAAGCCGTATTATTGACCAAAATGTGTTTAGTGCTACTTCAACTTTAGTATGTGAGAGAACCACAAAACAAGGTTTTCAGAGAATTGACATGTAATACTGAGTGTCACGTCTAATCGTAATTCAGGCCCAGATCTTATTGTAAATAGATACTAGAGGTTTGCATCCTAATTACAAATTTACAGACATTGTGTGGGTTTTAGTTCTAAACAGAACATTTAGTAAATTTGACTTTTGTCCCTAACAAGATAATGATATCACATGCAATGGTTACAGAGACATACTCTCATCCACCACAGACATCACTTTACAAACATTTTTACCTTTACTTCTAAGAGGAAACCTTGCATTTTCAAGATACCAGTTGGTATTTGCTGGGGTGTTTTAAAACAATGCTGTGTCTCTGATTGCCCTTTGGCCTGGCTTTCCACATGTGATTCAGGCTGCTCTCTAGTTCCATTTTCTATGCATTTCTTTGGAGAAAATTGATCCAGAGCAAGTTAATAGCTGTGACTGGATTTTTCATTGTTCAGAAACCAGTTTAATACCTGATTTGCAGCCAGCTGCATACTCATATTTGCATTAAACAAACTTAATACATGATGCAGGTTTTTTCTTGTTTAATTTGAAGAGGTAGTTGCATTTAGTAAGAGCCTACTGCATCCTTGCCACCCCTTTTACCTTGGTACTTGATAATCAACATATTCAAATCAATAAAGCCAATACAGTTCTTTCCAAAGTTTTTGAATTTTACTGGATCAGACTTTTCTTTGGAGAGCATGGATCACACAATCCCAGGTAGGTCATGGCTGTGCAGGGGAGGCTGCTAGAATGGTGTTACACCATCCACATCCACTTTGAAGCTGAAGTCAAAAGCTTCGGTGCCACTCATAGAAACTGCAAAGGTTCTGGTACAAGATTGATCTTGATGTTGAATATTGCTGAGGTCAAGCACATTGATCACAAGTAGTACTGTGAAAATTCCATTTGTTGCATATTCCTTCAGTTTTCATCTGCATATATGACACAGATTTCTAGTAGTAAGCAGGATCTTGTTAATTTCATTTTTATTCTGTTTAGCAGAAAGGGCCTCAGGAGATCAAATTATTAGAAATAAGGCATACCTTTCTGGGTAGGGATAGGTAATCATTGAAACCACTTCTCAGGTATGTAATTGATCCACAAAATCTCTTTCACCTAGGGTGGTTTTTCTACAGATGTATTTTTCTGTAGCTCAAAAAGGGATAATAGACTTCATGTAGAAGTTATCCAGCAAAGTTCCTTGGCTTTTATTGTGTAGGAAGTCAGACTGCATTAACGTCCAGCCCTCAGACTATGAAACCAGGAATATTGTTGCCATAATAATTAAATTATACAACTTTTTACTGTACTGGTGATGAAGAGATCCTTTACCAGTGATGAATGGTTATCAGCAAAATATTCAAAGATACCATAAATTTGTATGTATCTATTGTTTTCAGGTCCAGGCTATTACCCTTGAGATTTTCCTGACTAAAAAAAATCATCCTCGGATCCGAATGTTAGCTGCAGTGGTTTTGCTTGAAACCAAGCCAGGTCTTCCAACACTGATGACATTAGCTGATGCTGTGCTGAAGGAATCCAGCATGCAAGTGACAAGTTTCATCTACTCTTACCTGAGGGCCCTGGGTAGAAGCACAGCTCCAGATCTTCAAGCCATGTAAGGAAAATCTGAATCCCTTCCCTAGGTGAAAAACTTGTTACAAACTGAGGAGCTAATATACTCATCATTTTTTTTTTTTTCAGGGCTTCTGCTTGCAGAATAGCTGTCAGAGCATTAAGTCCCAAATTCGACAGATCTGGATATCAGTTCAGCAAGGTTTTCCGCTTCAGTATGTTTAAAGGTAATGTTCAAAAGATTTTGTAGAGAAATATATACAGGTCAATGTGTGAAAAAAAAATCATGCAGTGTGAGAATCCAATTCTCATAGCCAGTTGGTTAGCTGCATATTGTTCTTCTATTTTTTTACCTATGTTCAGAAAAAAAATATAAATAAATCTCAGGCTCTCCATTTGAAGACTATTTAGATTCCTATGTGTTTTGCATTGTACACTGCCAGCATGAAATTACCAGAGGGCTTGTGGGGCTCTAACCCTCCATTTTCATTAGCTGGTGAAGCACATGCTCCTGTAACAAATGCCATAGTCTCAGTGGTGCTTAATAAATTCATACTATTGTTCATCACCAAACAAACAGAAGGGACCTAAATTACTATTGAAGTGGATTAATTTCTGCCAGTGCTGAACACCTACAACTCTTGCTGAATTCAAATGTGATGCTAAATACTCTTCACCCCAACAGTAGTGCCCAGTGAAATAGCAACCTCTAAAAACATTCATGTTTTCCCCCATGTGCAGCTAACTCAGCATTATTGTCTAAAGATTTTTCTTGCACTTTCCTACCAGGATTCTTCACTGCAATGAGCAGATCCACATGTGTGATCTGGAGTCTGAACAGTTACAACCAGGGGAGTTTCATATTAAAATGTAGTCAGAGACGGGAGGACCAGATTAGAACACAGCTCTTGCTGGCTTAAATTGTAGCTATGTCTGTTTTTCATGTATGATAATTTTCTCAGTAGAGATATTTTAAGCAACTGCCCTATGTAAATGACCATGACAGCCTCAGTGATTTGGCATATGTAGCTGGCAGACTAGGGAGATTATATCTACAAATACAGTCTCCTTACACGTGCTGTTTATCTAACAGAAGTTGGATGGTTTTAGCACTTTTGCTGTTCACTGGTGTGTGTAAACGTACGTTCCAAAGTAATCAATAGAAATGAGAGCCTGATACATCTGAAATCCACAGTGCTAAGTGTACAAATACTTTTATCTTCTTTTTGGAGCAGGGGAGTGGTTTGAAAGACATTTGTAGATCTTATTGTTGCTGTGTCCTGGTTTCATGTTTTTTACGTGACAGTCTGACCTGCTCTGTAGTAAAAATAAATATAATACGTACCACAACCACCACAGTAATATACAACACACATGCTTGCTTCCTGAGAGCTGAAGACAGTGAGTGCTTAAAGAGATGCAATCACTAATATGCACTGTTTGAACTTTTGTATCTTTTAAAAGGCATCTGGGGAGAGATGCATTTTCCAGGAATATGCAGATATGTGTTTCTTGGTTTAGGTACTCATTTTCTCCTCTTATTTTTGCTTTTAAAATGAAGCTGTCTGAATTTTCACACAGTGAGAAAGAGGAATGCAGTGTACATGAGTATAGCTGGTAGAGGGCTATATGAAAGGGATAACTTTGTTTTGACTGTAGCCTAGAAATACAGAACCTCAGTGAATCTCTGTTACTTCTTGTCAGAAATTTAGTTACACACATTTGTAGTATTTAAACCTCTCATCCTGAACAATAAGGACCAAGATCTTTTTCTCGCGCATGCTAGTCTTAGACTCGGGTACCTCAGTTAGCTAAATGAAGTCTATCCTTTATTACACTGATGTGGGAGGAGGATCCATCCTCCAACTTTCAGATTTGATTTGTCACCACTAGCCACAGGTGAAATATGTTTCAGCGAGTCCATTCTGGAGGAGTTACCATAGTGACGGCTGTAATGCATTACCTATTTTCCTGCTAAAAACAAAAATGTGCCCTGAGCATCACAGATCTTTGTGGTACTAGATGCTGAATTTTTAATGACAGGCATTAATATCAGCTGAATCTATCTCTAATCTGGAATCTTTCACACATAGCCACCACAAATAGTGCTTCATAATCTATATACGGCTACTGAAATCAATGGAATGACCCAGGTTTCACTCAATGTGAGGACTGACAGAATCTGACTCTCAGTATGCACAGATTCGTATAATTAAACATGTGTGCTAACGTTCATAGGTACTAAAGATCGTTTTCCTTAATCACCGACTTTTCTTTCCTTCTTTGTTGTGAGAAGACATTTAGTCAGATATATGCAGGTGCTGTCACACTTTCACAGTGACTACAGCATCATCTGACTGCGTCAGTAGGATTTTCCACTGATAAATATTTTCTTAGACCATTAGCCCTACGTAATGCCTGAGGTATAGAAAATATCCCTGCTCTCTTCAAGTCAATGAATTCCGTATAATCATTTAATCATTTATGAGCAACACTTCTTACTAAGTATCAGTAAGTGCCATGGGGTTTTTTAACTCACAGTTTTCATGGATTAGAACACAAAAATATACAGAGCCTTAAAATTGCAGTAAAAATACCATGCCTCATTCTACTGTCCAGTGCACATAATACCTAGGAATATTTTGTCTAAGTTCATTCAGTGAAAAACTAGTCTTTATATTTCCAAGTCCTGAGTCGGCTTATTAGTAATGTCTCAGCGTGGCATCACTTTGCTTTTTTTTTTTTATAGAATCAGCATTAAAACGCGAGCTTCTCTCATTTATCCTTGCTATCTGCCAAAGATTCTCCACTGATTGCTCTGACATCAATGGGATGGCACTGATACCTGTATTTTGACTGCAGGAGCTGTTGCTGAATCATATACGTTGTAGGTAGACAATACTAAGTACTTTGACTAGCACAGGAGCTTCATACACAAAAGTAGTGAGGGTAATATAGTGAAATGACAGTTCATATGGATTTAGTAGACTAAGTAGGTCACTTTGCCAACATTATTTCTCAAATACATGAAAAGCTGGAAACTGTCCTGAGAAATTAGAAACGAAGATTGGTCGCAGAAATCTAATACAAAACATCTTGGTGTGAGGAGTAAACGAGGGTAAAGGACTAATCTAGATTCCTGTCTACATATACAGATTCAGAAGAGAATGGGAAAATGTTGACTGACAAGCGACGTGTTATTTGAAACACGGAGATTGGCACTAGAAAAATAATCTGGGCATGAGTATCCATAACATCTCACATTTGTGGACTGAACAATAATATTTTCTTTGACTTTTAGTTAAATAATTTATGAGAATTTAGGCATTCCTTTTCTGGAATGAGGTCAAAGACTGACTCATAATGTTTGAAAACGTATTTTCTACAATTCATCAATAATTTCTGTACCAGTACTGAAGTTATTGGTCTGGACCTTCCAGGGCTCTGTAATTATCCTGGCTGTACTGGATTTCCAAAGCTGATTTATGGTGGTGCTGGGATTTTATTAGCATGTGATGTCTATATCTAACACGAAGATAGCAGAAATTTAATATAATGACTCCTAAAATACATCCCTGTCCTCCAGCTAGTGTAGGGAGAAAAGAAAGAGGAGGACTGAAAGAAAGGAAGCACGATAGGGATGCCTAACATCAGCTTTGTTCTTCTTGAAGCCTAAGGAAACTTAGAAAAACACAGGGATTACATTAACTCAACAAACAGAACTGTAGAGACCTCTGCCAAGATCAGGAAGAATACATGACTGTGCTCTGCTCTGATTATCCATATTTAAGAACACAAAATCGTTGCAGAATCATTACAGTTGGAAAAGACCTTTAAGGTCATCAAGTCCAACCAACATTATAGATGATAAATCTAAAGTAGAGAAAATAAATAGACACAAGTTTTGTTTGCTGAAAGTTCACTCAATAATTAACAATTAGTGCATTTCATGCAAGGAATTACAGCATTTGGAACTAGATGTATTAAATGCCTCTGAGTCATTTGAGAGACAAATCTACACCTCACCATCTGTCCTTATAGGACATCTATGTCACATTCCCTAAACTATTAGCAAAGGATGGCAAATCTGTTTTCATTTCTGATCCCCTTTGTCAAGTTGCTCTAAATTATGTCTCATAAAAGCATTTCATAAGCTGACTTTACAGAATCTGACCGGATGTAAATGATATAGCAGAAGGAATTGGAAAAATATCAAAACCACCATGCAATGAGCAGGGGGGTTGTAATTTTGCCCATTAATGGTTCAAAAATGCAGAATATTCTGTTTATGATTGTTTTATAACACCAATTTCATGGCTGGATTTTTTGGCCTTTCTCACATCATGCTCTGTCTGTTGAATTATGAAATTAGTAAATTGATACAATCTGCACACTGTGGCTTTAAAAACTAACAGTGCGGTGTTTTACTGCCTATTTCTCTTCAGATTCCCTTATGAGTGGACTGGCAGCTAAAGATTTGGTATTGAATAATGCGGGCAGCTTAATTCCAACAGTGGCAATATCCCAGCTGCAGGCACGTTTCCTTGGAAGAGTGGCTGATCCCTTGGAGGTAATTGGGTCTAACTCACAGTTTGCCCTCTCATCCCTTCTTACAACCATCATCCAGTTGGTATTTACACTTCTTCCCACAGGTGGGAATAACAGCTGAAGGAGTGCAGGAGATGTTTGCTAAAGGTTACTCTCCTAATGGGGACTGGGAGACTCGCTATGACTTCAAGGAGATCCTGAAAACGGTAAATTCTTGGGAAAAATAAAATCTCTAAGGTGTTGCTTCCCCAAAGGTTTTGAAAAATCATACTTTCTTACTCTTCTCATGCAGCTCTCTGACTGGAAGGCATTCTCCAGTGATAAACCTTTTGCATCAGGCTACCTGAAGATGTTTGGCCAAGAGTTGTTCTTTGGTGGACTTGATAAAAACGCCATCCAAAATGCATTGCAGGTATCATTTCAAAAACACCACCACCCAAGCATCAAAAGCTCTAGGACACTGTTTCTTTCACAACTTGTTTCCCTTTTTTAAACTTTTATGTTAAGAGGGATTTTTGTCTTCAGTATTAATTAAGGAAAATCAGGTTCAGCTTTGATCAGGATTAGCTATAATCATTGCTGGCCGACTTTCCCCTGAGGCATGGTTAATGACAAGAGTCATGATATTCAAGCTCTACTTGTTTAGACAAGTTGAACTCTGTAATTGCAGGCATGGTATGGACCTGACGAAAAAATCCCTTCAATAAGGAGAATAATCAGCAGCCTTCAAAGTGGTGTAGGGAGGCAGTGGACCAAGGCTTTGCTGTCCTCTGAGATCCGTCGTATCGTGCCCACCTGCACTGGGTTCCCAACAGAGACCAGCTTCTATTACTCTTCTATCACAAAAGCAGCAGGAAATGGTAATGTATTTCGAGACTTTGGCAAGACAAACGTGCTTGTCAGGATTGGGGTGGGGGGTGGATTTTTAATGCTTTTGTTTGTTTGTTTGTTTTCTTTGTGATAGTTCAAGCACAGATTACACCTTCACCAAAGTCTGATTTCAGATTGACGGACTTACTAAATGCCAACATTAGGCTGCGATCCAAAATGAGTCTAAGGTAAATATTTAGTAAAATATAAAGGAATAATATTTTCAAGTTACAGAGGCCATAAAAATTCAACACCTGCTGGCTGACTGAATGTATTTTTACCCTCATTGTATCTTTTCAGCATGGCTAAGGAGATGACCTTTGTAGTGGGGATCAACACACACACGATCCAAGCTGGGCTGGAAGCACATGCCAAAATGAGTGCACAAGTACCTGTGAATGTTGTTGCCGCTGTCCATATGAAGGAAAAAAATATCAAAATTGAAATGCCATCATGTAAAGATGAGATAAATATAATTACTGCAAGGTAAGACATAGCACTTATCTTTCTGTGTACCAGTGCAGAGACTTTCCAAATAAAACAGAACATTTGCTTAGGGATCTTGTGTTTGACTGACAGCCTGGCAATAATTGGTATAGTCCATTTCTTTTAATTGAAGTAGCATTCACCAAAGCTTTGCTCAAAAATATCCATTACTTCCTGTGATCTTCACTTCAAAATCCTCTTTAGAACCATTTCTCAGTTGTTGCAACCCGTAAACTACTTGAAACACAAATGGCATAAAATTTCTATCCCAGTACAAACATTTGGACTGATGACAATAGATGAGATATAAGGCAGTCGAATCCTATCATTTGTAATGGATAATGCATATATATTGGCATTCGATGCCCTGAAGCATAGAGGATTTGGTGTTTCTTGTGTTTTTACCTTGTTTCCCTGTGGCTGCCATTTGGTTTTCTTACCTGTTAGGTCTACTTGATTTATTATCAGTGCATGCAATTACGATACACTCTGGAAAACTGTTGTGGCCAGATGCCAAACAAATGAAAACAGATGGAAATACAAGCACAAAGACAGGAAGGAAATAGAAAGAGTATGTCCAAGGAATCAAAGCAGTAGACCAAAGCTTAGAAACCCTTCACACACACACATGAAAAAATACTAAGGAAGACAAGCTGAAAATTCATCACAAAGGAAAAAGTATAACTGACAACAGAAATCAGCTATTATAAAAACTGCAGAAATTTTAACAAGTTTCTGTTCTAGGAATATAGCTGTAGCAGAAGAACTTAGTTGCTTGATTCAGCTGTAATTAGCCTTCATGGCTGCTGGCCCAGAGTAGCCCTACAGGTCTCCTCAGTCTAGCCACCAGTTAGGCTAATCATTATTCTCCATTCCCCTTCAATGGTCACAGACCATCTTAGGAGTCATTTGACATCACATTCTCCTCCCTAAGATGATTCCTTCAGCTCATCAAATGTGATTGTAATCAGGTTCTCCATGCAGAGGAGGGAAAGTTTCAGCAGTTCGTAGAGCAAAAGTTAGCTGTGGCTAAGATACTGAGTCACTGAAGCCCAAAAGCTTTGTTCAGTTTTTTGTGAAGACCAGAACATTCTGCTGACAAAGTCAAAGGGGACAGCAGGCACCTGCTCTCACTAGCTCTCCCTGTTGGAGAGAGTAGGGTGGATATTACTGAACTCGATAAAGATGCTGAACTGAATGAGAATGTTGGACACTAATAAGGAGTTTACAGTTACAAATATTAGCATAAGGATCCTCCCTGCAAAGCTAAATAAAAATATTTTCCTCCTTTGACTTAGGGTAAAATCAAATCAGACACCAAAAAGGGTTAAACACATTGCCAGAAAATATAAAGCGAGTCAGTATCAGACACAAGGGATTACAGCAGAGCAGTCCATGAGTTCCAGCCCAAGCCCTGCTCTAGACCCTGCAGCATTATCATTTATAAAGTGAAGTAGTCACTCGGAAATAGCTCTATAATGCCAAGTATATGAGAAAGCTAATACTCACCAGCTAACTTTTAGTACCATCAATTTTGCTCCAAAAAGCATTCCTGTTCACTGTTACAAAACAAATAGTCAGTGGAAACCACACAGAGCAATGAAACAGCAATAAGTATAAGTGAAGGCAAAGCAATAACCAGAGAATGTAACATTGAACCACAGCACTGAGGAGGTCAAAGACCAAGCGAAGTAAAATCTTAAAGGTATGAAGAGAAATAAGGAGGCATGATATTGAAAGGTTACATATATATTCTATATAGAATATTTTTTTAACAATAGATTAGCATTGTCTTTCTCTTCCTTTTGTATAAGTTGACCACAGAATAATGAACCTATTTAATTCAATATTTTAGAGATATTACAATATCTTCCCTTGTTAGCTTTAAATTCTCCATTTAAATAAATGGTTCTAGAAAGCTATTGCTCTTTCATTTGTTTTTGAGCTCAAATCAAAATATTTAGTATTGGACACTTTGTCTTGATGGTCAGTGGGTTACCTTCTGTAGTATTGTGTCATTAAAGTTAGTCAGGATGTGATATTATTTCCCCTTTCATCTCTCACATTCAGACACAGGAAGAAAACAGTCTTCAATAGCATTAAGTTCAGTTATATCCTACACACTGTAGAGGTTATAACCTGTCATAGCTCTGGGATTTATAGAAATTTTCAGAAGCCAAGGAGAAACTCAGGTGAGCAATCACAGACTAAAGAAAAAAAAAATAATGAAAATTTAGGTGAGACATTGCATTCCCAAGACAAATCAGCACGTTACATACTCGACTTTCTTTGTAGTGAAAGTCAGAGCAAAATAATTAATCACACCATGGAAAAAATACAGAGCATGTGTTTCAATTCAATCCTATCAAAGTTAAATTTAATTAAAAGTAATAGTTATTTTTAAGGCTCTTTTAACATCATTATTTTGCATACTACAGATGGCTACTTAAACATACTTTTAAACAAAATTTACAGGAAGAAATAAAAATCAAATAAATTTCAAGGAAAATTAGAGCCCTGTGATTAAAGTATAAATATGGAGAGCTGCCAGAGAATGCACTTTGGAAATATATCACATAGTCATAATGATAGGCTACTGAAGTACATACATAATCTTGACTAGATCTTGTATCATAGCACTTTTTTGCTTGCTTTAACTGTAGGATAAGCAGAAATTGCTTCACATGGGCATCATATTTGTAAGATGAATTACAACGCTGTCTGCAGCATGTATACAGCATGTGTAGCAGAAAATGCAGAAGAGCCAGTGTACGCTGTGAGCTCTCAAAGCAGCGTGATGTGTTTGGGGACAGCGAAGGGAAATGACTGGCGCTCCAAGTCTCTGGTTTTATAACACCTTTGCACCAAGGTCAGTTGGATGATGCGTAGGAAAGGCAGAAATTTTCATTTCACCACAGCAGAAAGAGAGCTAAAGGTCTGGTTGGAGGATTGTCTTCTGATTCTCATTTATTTAGATACCAAGTCATGCTGTGCTTTAATACCTGGGAAAATAGAGGTTTGGTGATTTTTGTTTGTTTGTTTTTGTTTTAAAGATATATTGAACTCTTCTGTCCCCACGTTAGGGATATACATAGGACCACACTCTCTGAAACATCAGTGGGCCCAACACAGCTGAATTGCTTGTCCCTTACCCCTGCAGTGAATTTGGCTTATACTATAGCACAGCTTCTTCTCTCATCCAAAAAAATACACTAATACATATTGGAAAATCTCCTTTTTATTTTTTCTCCCTTGTGCAGGATCAGAGAGAACAGATTCTTTCATACCATAGCTTTAGGCCTTCTTTGTGACTGTTTTTCTTGTTAAAGCACCAGAGCTGGCTCTTGTAGACTATTTTTACTGTGCCGTGTGATTCTGCAGACATTGACATGTGTCACCTGTGATGCAGCTACATTTGTCGACTCTCTGTGCTCAACAGGGAGGAATCGATCCTCCACTTTCATTAGGTGGCAGGAGTAGACTATTGGCATAAA
Source organism: Urocolius indicus (assembly GCA_013401255.1). NCBI lineage: Eukaryota > Metazoa > Chordata > Aves > Coliiformes > Coliidae > Urocolius > Urocolius indicus. The sequence continues at coordinate 290,704 of WBNH01010368.1, forward strand.
AAAATACTAAAACAAAAAAAAAAAGATATAAGAAACCCCAGGGCTTTCTGCTTGGAGTCCTAGCCTGCAGTTCGGTGGTCATTTGAATTATTGAATGTGATTAAAATAAAAACCATTTCTCTTTTCTGTCCCTTTACTCAGATGAGCTATCTGAAATGCAAGTTGGTTTGTATTTTCTTTTATCTCCTCAGCTTGTTAGGGAGAATATTTTATTTCAGATTTCATTCTTCAAGGTTCTCCTATCACCCAGCGTGGAGCGTTGCTGTCATGTCCTTATCTTAAAAAAGAGAGAGATGGAAAAGAAAACAAAGCTCACAGGTGACACACGTTTTATTGAGGTGTTCCACATGAAGAGCAATTGTGTGCTTTACAGTGCACACAGCACGGTAGGAACCTTCAAGAGGAAGAGAGGGCTATCAAATGAATACAAATTCATCTTTCAAATAGGTTAGATTGGAATTGCTCAGGCTAGTACAGCATGCACCATATTAAAATAGAGACCATTTTGCAGACCATATTTCCATTCACTGTCACAAAGGCCATCTCTATTGATGGACCACAAAAGCCCCAGGGCAAGCAGGTCAACTCTATACTTGAGAAACAGCACGTGAGGAATTCTGAACTGGATGTTAGTGCTGATAAATGGCTAATAAGGTAGAGTTAGCACAATGTTAATACCTTAGGGAAGTATTTTTTCATCTCTCAAAAGTGATCAAGATATTTCTCTGATCCAACTCAAAACTTAAAGTTATCACAGCTCTGTAATAACTTCCATGAAGATTGTGGAGTATGGAGCCAGTGGTCAAGATATTTAGCCATGAGAATCTCAGTCTAATGCTGCACCTTACATCATTCATCCTGGATGCTAATATTTTTAGTGTTCACAAAACTGGAAACAATATACTGAGCACATTTATGTAAATATACTCTTAACCTTCCTACACATCTCTCTGTGATCTCTTGCTAAGCCATGATCAAGCCATGAACACCAAGGAATTCTTTAATTCTGATTTAACAAAAGTTTAATGGGAGCAGCACGCTGTAGTCACCACTCCCCAGGTTGTTTTTTGAATTTATGACAGAATTTTCCCAATTATAATGCAAACAGAAATTAAAACTAACACAAAAGTAGTTAAAAAATTTGAAAGTCCAGAAGATCAAAATCGGAGAAAGCTAATAAATGTATTCCACAGACGAGTTTCTAAGTGGGCTGTTCTTCAAAGTGTTAGGCATACAGAGATCCCATCAACTGTAATGCTTTTAGCTTGTACACATGATTCTAAAAGCCTAACTGAGCTATCTGCCCCTGAGATTAGTCCATGTCTTTATTCACTCTTAGCAAGTCCTTGAAAATACAACTAACAGGAAAGGCTGTAAATATCTGTAAAGCAATTTGCAAGGTATGATACTTGTTGCTGAGTACGTGCTACAAGGCATTATTCAAGTCATTTCCTCAGCAGTGCTTTATCGATACAGGTTTCCTCTAATGTTTATTCTGCAGGTCGAAGACATTTGCTGTTACACGAAATATTGGGGATTTGGCTGCTAGTAAGATGACTCCAGTTCTTCAGCCTGAAGCAGTGCCTGACATAATGAAGATGTCCTTCGATTCAGATTCTGCATCAGGCGAAACTGATAAGATCAAGGTAAATGATGTAGTGTCTGACTATTCTTTTTTGGGCTTTTAATCAGCTGGAGACCATTTCTTTTCTCCATAAGAAAATGTACAATTCATCTCTGACCAATGCTGCTTCTCTCAAATTAAGTCAGGCTCAATCTAATAACACAAGTAGCCCTATAGTAACATTATTTTTAACTCTGGAGTGTAATACATCAGACTTGCAACACTTTTTCAAAAGCAAAGGCATTTTCCTTGGTAATTAATTTTACACTGCCATCTGCAGGACAGGCTCACAATCTTTAAAATACTTTACAACCATCATGCAAGCATCAAATTCCTGAGGCAGCCACAAGTGTTCCATGAGACACTCCATTGCTCAAATTGTAGTGCCAAATTTAATGCTTATAAGCATCCTGATTCAAGGATGGATGGAAGCTGGAGTGTCAAGTCAAATGTTTTACAGTTTTCTGTAAAAGCCAGTACAGGCTTTCTATGATGGGCAGAGTCGTGAAGGCATCACAATGACAACTCATTCAGTGAAAGACTGACAGGTGAGGAATACACTGTCCTGTGCTGGTTTCATTGGTGTCCTGCAACTCTGAAATATTTTCAAGTAAAATAAGAGACAAACAGAGGATGAATACAGCATTTTCCATTGGAGAAGTCAGTAGACAAACATAGTGTCAGTGAGAGCAGTTTCCAATTTCCTGGAACAAGCAAAGTTCTGCTCTGTGCCTCTGTACTGTCCTTCCTGGTAACTCAACACTCCACAGTTATTCTTAAATGAACAGCAACTGAAAAAAGGCACTATCTGGAGCATTTACCAGTATCATTAGAACTTCCTTTGGAAAAAAAAAAGTTAGGATTAAAATTCTATTTTTTCAGTGGAGTTCATAAAAATTTGGAATCTTGTGAGATATGGTAAACAGAATAAAATAATAATTGCAAACCCGTACTACATGTGAAATGAAAGCTTATTATTATGTGTCTTTAGCTATTTGCAGACAGAGACCTGGGAGTCCTGGTTGATAATAAACTGAACATGAGCCAGCAATGTGTCCTCGTGGCCAAGAAGGCCAATGGCATCCTGGGATGCATCGAGAACAGTGTAGCCAGCAGGTCAAGGGAGGTTCTGCTCTCCCTCTACTCTGCCTTGATGAGGCCTCATCTGGAGTCCTGTGTCCAGTTCTGGGCTCCTCAACTCAAGAGGGACAGAGAACTTCTGGAGAGAGTCCAGCGCAGGGCCACCAAGATGATCAGGGGACTGGAACATCTTTCAGATGAGGAAAGGCTGCGGGAACTAGGGCTGTTTAGTCTAGAAAAGAGAAGACTGAGGGGGGATCTTAATAATATTTACAAATATCTAAATGGTAGGTGTCAGGAGGTGGGGCATCCCTTGTTTCTATGTTAGCTAGCAACAGGACAAGGGGTAATGGGATGATGTTGAAACACACAAAGTTCCATTTAAACATAAGAAAAAACTATTTCACTGTTCAGGTGAGGGAGCCCTGGCACAGGCTGTCCAGGGAGAGTGTGGAGTCTCGTTCCTTTGAGGTCTTCAAGACCCACCTGGAGGCCTCCCTGTGCAACTTGATCTAGGTGAACCTGCTTCTGCAGGGGGGTGGGACTAGATGATCTCTAAAGGTCTCTTCCAACCCTACCATTCTATGACTCTATGATTCTGTGATTTGCTTCATTGCTTCAGGAAATCATAGTTTTTACTATGTGGATTTTATTCTAATTAATTTTAGCTTGTTCTTCTGCAAGCCTTGCTTACATTGTTTTGACTGGAATTTTCTAACATCTGATGTGCTTTAACCATCTAGTTGATACGGTATCATGTTCACATCAAACCTCAACTGAAACAGAATTTTCATGGACATAGATGAACGTTCTGTTGTTTGACTCAATCAAAAAACAAAAGAAAGAACTCCAGTCAGTCTAGAACACATTCAGATTTATCAAGAACCTGTTAACAAAATTATTTTTTTAGAATTAATTTGTGAGCCTGAAGCTTTTTTTACACTATTTGGCCTAATTAAGTTGATAATTTTGTCCAGTTGAAAACCAAGTTGTTCTATGTCATGGCTTGACTATCTCAAATAAACTGGTTAACTCCTCCTGCAGAAAACATGTAACTATACCAAAACAGGACTCAGAACATGCAAGTATTTCTCTTACAGTTGTCCAGTTTAACCTGATGTATATTGTCTAACAGGTGAGACAGTCTGCAGAAGATATTTCATCAGGAAATTCCTTTTCCTCTGGACAGTCTTCCCAAAAAAAGCGATTTGTTCAGTCCCTGTGCTCCAATGCAAGTACATTTGGCATTCAAGTGTGCATTGAGTGGAAAAGCATACACGCAGCATTTATAAAAAATGTGCCTCTTTATTACCTAGTTGGAGAGCATGACTTTAGAGTGAGCTTCAAGCCAGGTAAATACACTGTGCACAAGAAAGCACGCAACAGGCGCATGGGTAGGAGTGTGTGTGTATATACTTGTGTATATTTATAGATGTACCTATGTATCTTTTGTATTCTAAAACTACCAGTAGCCCTACCAGCTCTGACAGTATTGGCAACAGACCACACTTGTAGCAGGAATCCATTTCTTCCCCACTTGTCTCAGCCGCAATTTGCCAGCTCTCCCAGCAACGCCACTCAGCATGGCTACTGTCAAGCAGAGCTGATCTGTGCCTGCAGAGTGTGCCTGATGCATCCTGAATCATTGGATTTGAGATGCAAGCACAGAGCAATTGGTCATGGGCAACAGATCTGATGCAGTGTCCTGTAGCTACACTGAAAACCTGGGCTCTTAAAGGGAATTATGGATTAACCCTGCCAGGATCTAGTCCTTAATGTCTTAATCCATGATCATAAAAAGTAAAGCACAGCGGGACATTGAATCTAGGTCTCCTAAGTGTCAAACTAATGGCCTAACCCTTGGGCCATTCTTTACAATTCAACAGTTGAGCCTCAATTCCTCTGTGATGCCTAATTTGCTATCCTATAGTGGATTTGTGGATCATTCTTGAAAATAATCTACATCGTGCTAATATTTTAAAATTTAGTTATTGACAGTATGTGCTTTAGCTATTTTTTTTTTAACATAGATGCTTAATACCAAAAATAACCAATGAGCATTTATGTTTTAATTTGGGGGGTAATAAATGGCTGAATAACTTAGAATTGGCTTATTCTGTTATTCAGTTGCTAATACTAATAGTAATACTAATTGTCTTTTAATTTCAGTTTCCTCTGAGGCACCTATTGAAAAACTACAATTCACAATTCAAGCAGGAGACCAAGCTCCTACAAAAATGGTACGTTTAGTAAAATTTGAAGACCCAGAGGCACAAGTATCTTCCAGGAAAAAAGCAATCAAAAGAGTGAAGAAAATCCTTGATGACAATGATTACCAGGTACTGTGGTAAAAATCCACTTTTAGTTTTGTAGGAGACGTTACACAAAACTCATTTATGTTTCTTTTCCTAAATATCTTCCTTTGTTTACATAGTAGATAAAACTAAAAGATAGAGATAAGCTTTTGAGTTCACAGGTCTTTTAGTCGCATTCATCTCTTCTATTGGTGAAGGACATTAGAAAGAACAACTTGGTTTTGTAGGTTTCTAAGAAAATCTCTTGTAGGACACAAAAGAGCTGTTGAGTGTAGAAAAGGTCATCTGTTCTTCCCAGCTACTGCAACTGTAGCAAAAAGGTGTGAGGCTTGCCTACACAACTTGCCCTGAGACAGTCACAGCTACAGCACTGTGGTTACCAACACTAGTTACATATAATTAGATGATCAATATTTTCTACCTGTGTTTACTGTCATAAAAGGATTTGGGGTATTGTTCTCCTTATGTATGGTTTTAACACATTATTATGAATTTGCCTCATTTTGATGTATTGCAAGAATGCTACCTTGACTTGTAAGGCAGAGTGATTCATAGCTCTCTGTATCAGATTTTACTTACAGCCTTTTGCAAGAACCCAGAAAAATAATTTTGTTTTTCCAATGGTACCATTGACTAGGGGACAAGAAAATCCAGAAGCTCATCATCCAGTGCCAGCAGCACCAGGGGAAGTGCCGTGAGTAAAGCGAGCAGCCCCTCCAGCAGTGACTCTGACAAAAGACCATCACAGGGAAGCACCCAAATAAAATTGAAAACACGACAGTCCAAAGCCAAAGCAAAGAAATTCTACCCCTTTGGGGACAGCGGCAGCAGCAGTAGTGGTAGCAGTAGCAGCAGCAGCAGTCATGGTAGCAGTAGCAGCAGCAGCAGCAGTCGTGGTAGCAGTAGCAGCAGCAGCAGCAGTCGTGGTAGCAGTAGCAGCAGCAGCAGCAGTCGTGGTAGCAGTAGCAGCAGCAGCAGCAGTCGTGGTAGCAGTAGCAGCAGCAGCAGTAGTAGTGGTAGTAGTAGCAGCAGGAGTAGCAGTGGCAAGAGCAGCAGGAATAGCAGCAGTAACAGTAGAAGTGGTAGTAGCAGCAGCAAAAGCAGTAGTAGTAGCAGCAAAAGTAGTAGCAGCAAAAGCAGCAGTAGTAGCAGCCAAAGTAGTAGTGGTAGTAGTAGCAGCAGGAGTAGCAGTAGCAAGAGCAGCAGGAATAGCAGCAGTAACAGTAGAAGTGGTAGTAGCAGCAGCAGAAGCAGTAGTAGTAGCAGCAAAAGTAGTAGCAGCAAAAGCAGTGGCAGTGACAGCAGCAGTAGCAGCAAAAGCAGTAGCAACAGCAGCAAGGGCAGCAGTAGCAGTAGTAGCAGCCACAAGGGCAGAAGCAGTAGTAGCAGCAACAAAGGCAGCAGCAGTAGCAGCACAGGTAGCAGCAGCACTAGCAAAACATCTGGTATAAAGCAGAAGGCTACGAAGCAATCCAAGACCAAAACATTCCTGCTTGCCAGCACTGATGAAGGACAGAGAAGTGTCCGTGAGCAGAAGCATAAAACACAGACTAGCAGAACTACCAGCAATGGCACCAGCAGCAGCAGTGAAAGCAGTAGTGCTTCCCATCGCCAAGGCAAATACAACAGGCAAGCTGAGAAGAAATATGTCAACTCCAAATTTAACAGTCGCAGCAGTGTCGGCGTTTCTGCAGAAAGGGTAACATTTTCTAATCCTTTGACTCTTTCTAGGAAGTGAACCTTACTGATCTGTAGGCAATAACTTATTTTGGAACTTTTGCAGGAATATAAACTTCCAAAAGTATACCAACTCCGCTTCAGATCTGCTCACATCCACTGGGTAGGTCTCTCATTCAAGTGTGCATTCCCATGGTGGCTGCAGTTGATATGATCAAGCATGTTATTGAAAGGGTTTGTTTGGTTCATTTCACTTGAATGTTCCGTACTGTACAATACCAACACTGATGATGGCCAAAATAATCAGATTTATTACTAAAATACTGACGACTATGATACATCCTTCTGTTGTTATAACACTAGGAATCCTCAAGTTTGAGTCAGGACACATTCAGGCTAGATGCTGTACAAATGTAGCCAACAAAAACCATGAGGGAATTATAAAATAGTAGGATCTTCCAATGAGAATAGCTGTGTCCACAGCTTTTAGTCAATCATGGCAAGATCATCAGCTATGTAGATTGTATCCATAACATGGAACCTCGACAATGTGAAGTTGACATTTGCAATCACTGTCTACATGGCCTTGCTATCAGCAGAGAGCTCCAGGTGGATCTTGAGGCACAGTCCTACACAATGTATTTCATGGCTTTATATGATAATAAAAATAACGCTTTATATATGTCTAAATCTGTTACTTACAGAGGGAGGCTGATAGCTATTGTTTTTGATATCTACACTCTAAAGCTAAAAGTCATAGCTTTTGAAACCAATTTTTGTTTCATAGCACCCAGATCATAAGATATCAAGCAGCTCAGAATCATCTTCCTCTGAATCAGGAAGCAGCCACAGCAACAGCAGCAGCAGTGGCGGCAGCAGCAGGAGCCAGAGTGGCAGCAGCAGCAGCAGCAGCTGCAGCAGCGGCCACCACCATGGAGAAAAGGCTGGCCACAGCTCAAGAAGGAGCCATGTGAGCAGGGAAGTCAGCATCCACCACAGCCATGGCTCCAGTCTGACACGCGAGGTATTGCTACCTGTATGGTCAAACAAATAGCCAGGCTTTCCTGACTGCTGAGCAGGAGCTGCAGATGTGGTGGGTTAGGCTCAGGAAGTACACTGCAAGTCAGGTTTGGAAATGGAAAGTCAAAGTCCTTTGAGGCATTTTACTCCCATAAAGATGTTTTTTTTCCAAATTCCCTAGGCTTCAGGGTTTTGTTTGCTGGTTTCTGAGGTATTTTTTCCTTCATTTCTAAAGGCGTTTGCAGCATGTGAAAGCTTGGACTTGGTAATTCTAAAAATCAAGGGACCGAGGTTGTGAATTAGAAGGGAAAGAATTTTCTTTTTCTTGTGAAAGCCTAAAACGCAAAATAAATTGCATTAAGACAAAAATGGTGAGAAAATAAATAGGTTTTATTTAAATACCTTTTTTTATGTAAGTCTGCCTAATTATTTTCAGATGCAGACCTAAGTTCATGAGTGCATGCAGAGTATAACTAAAATCAGACTCTTTGTAGTCATTACTGATTGGTAAACGGAAAGTCACATTAAGCACAGATCATCTTACACACTCAGTCTGTAAGGGAACTAAGTAAAAGTATCTACATAATAATATTCTGCAAATGCAGGCAATGTCTAAGGGTACTCTGCTGCTAACTAGTTGGCTTGAAGGAGCTGTAACAGAGTAAAATATACTGAGAATGTGTATACCGCTATGAAGAAACCTAGTAGGTATTGTAGGCAGCTATTTGAAGTATTAAAACAATGAACAAAATCTTATTATGTGCACAAAGAAAGTTTAGAAGAGTCCTGGATCACTCATGAAAATATCCATGTCTTTGAAAACTCCTGGTGGTAATGAAATAATTAAGACTCCAACTAAATATCCTGAAACATTCAGGATATAGAAATATATACTGCAAACTAAACTGATGAAGGACAAGGGCTGCTACCTGCTACCAGTGCACATAAACTGGACTGTAGGCTCTCCAAGTGAATACACAGCAATACTTAAGCACAGATGGTTGTGGATTGTTTTTCAGCGCAACTTCCTGGGAGATGTAATTCCGCCTGGCATTACGATTGTGGCACAGGCAGTAAGGAGTGACAACAGAAACCAAGGTTATCAAGCTACAGCATATGTTCGTTCTGATGCTGCCAAAGTTGATGTGCAACTAGTTGTGGTTCAGCTGGCTGAAACCAATTGGAAAGTGTGTGCTGATGCTGTAGTACTGCCTCTGAAAGCACAGGTAAGCACAGAGGCAGCTGCACCCAGAGAGATATCTAAAAAGCCTAGAGCTTTTTAAACAAGCACAGAGCGCCTGCTGATTGGGAGAACTAAATGGGGAAAAATACATATTCTGAAATGTTTCACAAAGCATGTGGAATTTCAGAAAATGTTCTTAACTTTCATCATCCTTTTGAATAAAAAAATAAAAATTAAAAAAAAAGCCACTCTAAAATCTGTCTAAAAAGGATAATGACTTCTAACACATATCAAAATGTGACCAGGAGAAGTATAAAAAAATGTTTGAAAATTTGACTGCAGCATTACTACCTATTTATTTTTTGTTATACTATGAGTTTGCTTGCCTGGGAATCTGGATGATTTTCTCTGTATACTGATTTCAGAAGACTTATAAGTCAAATAAGAATTTTTAGGATTTGTATAAAAAGATAGAAAAGTAAATTTGAGTAATGGATTGATGACTGAGAAGCATCCTAAATGGAGGAAGAGGTCTTTCCTTTTCTTTTTTCACATCTCCCTGTGCTGCACTTCACATGTGTCTTTCAATGCAAGTGATCTTTGTTTAACAATTTAGAAACCTCTGCTAGTCACAGTTGCAATTAACAAATTCAGCACAACATGTCAGTGTTGAAAAAAGTGAGGTGTGATTCAAATCAAAAGGTATTGGGGAAGGCTAATTGAAATTATACTGCAGTCTTCTAGAAAAAAAAAATATGGATTAAGAAGTTACCAGGTCTAAGGAAATCTCAGGAAATTATGAAAAACCTCATGTTTCAGTGGCTGCTTTGAGACAGGAATATGTACCTGTAGTCCTGCACACCTCAGCAAACTTTTTTTCTACTTTGTCTCAGATTTTTCAAGATGTAGTCAAAATGTCTCTGTCAGTCTATTTAGAGTAAAAGAAATACTTGAAATCATTAAGGATCAATGAGAAGTTTTGTGAAAGAAGAAAAACTTGAATTTTGAAATGCTCAAAGGTCATCCTTTTCTGAAATTTGGGTGACTGTTTCCCTGTTTGTACAGGCCAGAGTGAGATGGGGCAAGGAGTGCCGGGACTTCAGAATAGCAGCTACTGCTACCACAGGCCAACTGGCGAGGAAGCCAGCTGTGCAGCTGAAGGTGCAATGGAGAAGACTTCCATCCTGGATAAAAAAGACAAGCACAGCGTAAGTAATTTGTTCTTTCCTAAGTTTTTATTTTGCCTTTCTTATGCTAGTTGGCTTTATAGAAACACTAAAAGGGTTGTATGAAACTTTTCAACCCAAACATGTTTGGAGGTTTTATTGGATGGAGAAAACAAGTTCAGTGGTAGAAAAGTATTTTATGAATGTGTTCTGCTTTCTCCACATTTTATACTAAAAGATACCTCCCAAATATTTAAAAACTTTCTTTAATTTTCTATATTAACTGATCTCATATTTCAGTTCAAAACGCTTTTTTGTTTTGAAATATTCTTCTGTTCAGTGTCAAATCACACACAGTTAAAATAAGAAAAATAAAATCAACGTATTTCCTCTGGATAAAATCAACTATTTCATTTGACTCAAAGTATTATTTCTTTGACTTTTCAGTTCTCCTGTTGTTTCCCTAATTTTTCAGAACTGCCAGTAGTCGTCATCCTCCCATGTCTGCTTTTGCTCACGTACCTGAGGTTGTCACATCTTGTTTATCTCTAGATTCATGCAATACGTTCCTGGTGCAGCACTCATATTGGGCTTCTCAGAAGCAAGTCAGAGAAATCCATCTCATGAATTTATAGTAAGGGCAGCTGCAACATCTCCACGAACAATTGATACAGTAATTAAAGCTCCTGGGGTACGTGTCAATTTTAATTTCCCTTTTCCTTATCTTAAATGGATTTTCAACTAACAATATTTTGATATTTAATGTAAAGGAAAAAAAAACCCAAACATTCTATTTTAGAGAAGCTACTGTATACCAAACTACATTACGTGGGTTTGAAAAATACATGAGTACTCTTGATTTTGTGCTGCTTTGGTGAAATGTAGCAATAAGTTCAAAATCAAACTCTGTACCTTATTTCCCTGCTGAGAACAGCAGTTAGGCATAAATTGTCTCCAATATGACTACTCTGCACTCACCTTTATTCATTTTACCCAATGTGACTAGTTATTTTGGATAGTTAGGGGCCTCAAGGCAGACAGAGGAGGCCTGGAGAAGACCTTGCACTCTGTTGCAAACATATATGGCACTTGTTGGCACTCAAGTCCCACGTCTGCAGTAACAATGCCTGATGTAACAGGACTGAGCAAGTTATGACAGTCACAAATAAAACTGTGTCTTAACCAAACTGGAGCAGTTAGTTACACTCTCAGAGCAGCTTGCCCAGGCTGAATCTGCAGAATTCAACTAATTAATTGGTCCTTGTCCACTGAATCCCAATGTACCACTTTGAAAACTTTCCCCTATGGATCTCTGACAAATTGATAACACCTAGCTATTCATACACAGAATAATTAGTGTGTCTTTAACCTTCCGTGGTGTTTCAGTATTGCACAATCTCGAACATATGATAATGAGGAAGTAGGCACACTAGACATTAATTTGATTTTCTCAGTAAATGTTAATCTGTAGCTACAGTGAGGGACCTTACCCCAGTGCTCATCATGCCAGTTTTTAGCCTGAAATGGATATTATTCCCTTTTCCAGACACATCCACTAACATAGTTCCTTAACTTATTACCTTCTTTGTTAAGAAGTCACTTAATTATTATCACTTAAACTTCATTTATGTCAGTTACCTCAACAATCAAGAAGTATGACTAAAATAGAAGACAACGATTCTTCACAAAATCTTAAGGTTTGGGTGCATCCTGGAGACACTAACACAACTGCAATTGTATAAATGCTTCTTCAAGATTTTTTTCTCAAGATAACAGGGGGTTTTTTTGTTTGTTTGCAATCATATCTTGAGAAACATGGTTCAATTTATTTTAATGTATTTTCATTTCTGTTTTGCAGGTAACACTTTACTATCAGGCACTCCGATTGCCATTCACTCTGCCCTTAGGCCCATCTCCAGCTTACGAGACTCGAGATATCACTGCCTGGAATTTATTTTCTGAAATAGCTTCACAAATAGCACAAGAAGATCAATGTAAATACTACTTATATGCTTGTCTTATGAACAAACAATGTTTTTAGGTCTGTCCTCTGACATTACTGGGCCTTGTCTTCCTTGCAGTGGTCTTCTAGGAAAGTACAGTGTCTCTAAGCCGGTTTTCTCAACAGCTCATTCCTTCAGCTATAGAAGCATGTTTGTTGGCAGGTGAATAGAGAGACTTCAAACTGATGTAAATATTCAGAGTTCAGGAATCACTTTTGTCTGCAAGGACAAGGGATTGTCTTTTGCCTCTTCTAAGAAGGTGCCATGTCTGCATTGACAGGCATTAGATGATGAACACAACAGATCACGTATTTTCTTCAAAAGGGAGTCATGTGAGTCTCAGCTGGTTGGTGCCTAGCACTTCTGTGGGAAATGTGATCAAGTTTCTTTCCCATTTGCTGAGCAGTTCTGTCTCATAGAGATGGTTTTTAATACTTTGCAACAAAAGGTATGCCATTGTCACATCTGCTGTTTCTCTTCTGGTTTTATTTTGCAGCCACATGTGAAGTCACAGAGAGAGATCTCAAAACATTTGATCACGTGAGCCATACATATTCTTTCAATAAAAGTTGCAGCCTGATAGTGGTCCAAGACTGTACTGAACACCCAAAATTCATCATTACTACAAGAAAGGTTGATCCTCAGTCATTCACAAGAGAGGTTCACATAAACACAACATCAGTGTAAGTCTGGTTTATCCTGAAGGCTCAGGAATTAGGTACAAAGTTTCAGGGAGATAGTCTGGGGATGGGAGACGTCTAACTCTTAGGTGAAACTGGTTTGCAATCAAATATTTGGGGAAAGAGAGGATTTCCAGAAGGAAGCCTCATCTGAGACTCTGGTTTAGTTGCTCTTCAACTTCAGAGCCATTTTTATCTGATAACGTGCTCATTAAATGTCCACGCTGTCTTCTCTTTAAAGGTTGAATCTCAAAACCCAAAGTCTCAATGAATGTTGCATTTTAGAAAGCAAGCAGTTCAGTTTAGAAAGCAAACAGTTCACTCATTAAAAATTCAGATATTCAAAGGGATTCTTTCATAGCTTTGCTCACAAATATCTCTACTTTTCTCACTCTGATTTCTTTTTTTCAATTTTTGAAGGAACATCACAATCTGTTCTGCTGCAAATTCATCTCTTCTTGTGACATGCAATGAAGAACAAGTTCTATCATGCCGTGGAATTTGTGATTATGAAAAAGGTAGGCCATGATACCTATTTTTCCAGGACTGACCTGGAAACTAAATGTCTTAAATCCCACAGAAAAGTGTCACTGTAAAGAAAAGTGAGATTAATTCAAAGATAAATTAAAGCGTTTACTTTCTTAAGATTTATTTTTATTTACTTTCCTATTTCTTATGGTATATACATTCTTACTTTCCTCCAGAATAACTGACAGGTAAATAAAGCCCTTTCTTGTATATGTGGTGTGTCCAGGTTGGTGATTGCTAATAAAAGAATTCTTGTTATAGTCACAGTTAGATGCTTTGGTTCAAATATTTACCTGAAGCACTACCAATGTCATTACCATTTCAAGACATAGCAGACTCGATGTGAAAGTCAGTTCCAACAGCAGTAGAATATTTTTACAGATAAAGAGCTACTTTCTTCTATTTTGCTCTTCACCAAAAAAAAAAAAAACCAAAAAATCAACTGTAGCAGCAGGGGTATCATTGTGAAGGAAATTATGCATTATGATGTATTTTGTGCTACTCAGTTTCTCCATTAATTTGAAATTAAGCAGCTCCCCTTATGATTCACTGTTTTTACAGAAGATGTTAAAATTTCAAAAACTGGAAAAACAGTTACTGTGGAAGCTCCAACACTCGGACTGAAGACTGTGACTTTTGATAGTGTGATCCTCAAGGTATTGGGCTTACTTTCAAGATTACTACTTCCCTTCTGGTTAGTACCTTGGCAATGTAAAAGGCCAACACTTCACCATCCACTACAAAAATGTGTTATTTTATAGGTTACTCTTGCTTCATGGATGAGAGGAAAGACCTGTGGAGTGTGTGGAAATAATGACAGAGAAAAGCACAATGAACTCCTGATGCCAAATCAAAAGCTGGCACATAGCTCTTCTGCTTTTGTTCAGTCATGGGTATTGCTAGAAGAAACCTGCTCTGGTGGTGAGTAGATCTGAAAACACTTTATGCTTGGCAAGAATATGATTTCACTTTTCCTCTGCCAATAGCTAGAAAATATTTGGTTTAAAAGCAGCAGATATTTTTTTCACTTAGAAAAAACAATAGCAATATGTATCCATTTTAACTTCATTAACCACTAGCTGTTTACAACACTGCCTGTAAATATAGAGAATACATACTACAGCAAAAGTCTTTGTCTCGTGTGCAGTTCAATGTTGAATAATTGATTCTACTGTAATTTCTTACACTGAGTAGCTTTTTTCTTAGAGATGCAAAATCAAGCTTAACCTTGCTCCCACTGAAATAACTCATTTTCACCACTGAATGAAAGCAGTTTCTTCTGTTGTCTGCAGATTTAATTTAATCAAACAACAAGCTACAGACTAAGAATGCAGTGTCAGATCTTAAGTTTATGCAAATTTTCACAGTGCCCAAAATTTCATTTTTGTTCTGCACCCTCTGAGGGTTTCCTCTCAGGGAAATATTTAGAAATACTTCTAAAGTAAAAGAGCTTCCTTAACATCAATACAGTTTTGTTCTGTTATGTCTCCCATAACATCAATACAGTTTTGTTCTGTAGGTCTCCATTTACCTTGGACCTGAGATAACTTTATTGAAGTTAATGGTTCTTTTCTCCTTGACTTCAGTGGCAGCAGAATTGTACTTATCTGTGTGTCAGGAAACGGAGTCATAGCTGGGATCCTGTTAAGTTACATTATACCTTTCTAGTGAGATAATTGCAGCATTATAAAAATCATCCAATACAAAAATTATCCTTGATGTTATTATATAAATGCTGCCTTTTTTTTTCCCATCCATTCAGTACAGTTGACATTTTTCCTAATGCAATGAAGTAGCCATTCTGCTTGCAGTATCTATTCTTAATAGCTTTCAGACATGAGAGGTTATTTTCTGTGTATTATGTAGTTCTAAAAAACTAGGTATACATGATTCCATTTGGGTTATATTGTGCAATTAGATTTTAAAAATAGCTTCCCTTTCAGAGTCTTTCCTCTATCCCCCAACTTATTATCATCCTATCTCGATAACCTTGCTACTGTGAAAATGGTTTGTCGGGCACCTGTGATTTAATAAAAGCTGAAGAGAAAATATGGACCTTTATTATTGCAAGGATCGATTGGGATTTATTTCTACAATTTTAACTACCTTTCCTTTTCCTCTTAGGGTGCAAGCTGCAGCGCAGTTATGTGAAGCTGAATCGAAATCCTACTATTGATGGAGAGGAATCTGTGTGCTACTCTGTTGACCCAGTACTGAAATGTATGAAAGCCTGTACTCCAATCGAAAAAACTTCAGTTAAGGTTGGCTTCCACTGTTTCCCAAAAGGTATGATATTTTTCTCTCTCTGTGTCACGTACTGTAGGAGCCCTGTCAGAGCACTCGAAAGAACAAAACACAGCACAGTCACGCACAGACTTGTATTGCTCCAGCTCCTCTCTGAGCTGCTGTTTTTAATCCCATTAGTATTTGCTATAACCACTGACAGTACTGGCCGGCTAAAAGCTGGTTTGGATGACAACAGGTAGCATCATCTGAGAAAAATATTTGAGGTGGTAGAAGGGGCAGCAGTGATCAATAAATTTTTTTCACATTTTCAGACTCTCCATACAGTTGAGATAAGCAACATTGAGTCCTTTTATGCACATTACAGCCTGTGATTTTATGTAGACCAGGGCAAGGAAGGCAATTGAAAGTCAGTCAAGTAGTGTGACATGACTGCTGTGATTAGGCTGCCATGCTATGGCACTGTGCAATACATCAGCAAAAAGCACATTGCTGAAATGTTCTCTTGATTGTTCCAAAAAATAGTTTGGTTTTGAGGTTATTTTGTACACATACACTCATGCCCCAGCTTTTTAAAAATACTGGGCCTTTTTCTCCTTTCACTTACACCCATTTCTCATGGATGTGATGTATTGTCTAACACAAGTTCACACCAGAGGTACAGAAGCATGACAGGAGAATACAGCCTGGAATCTACAGATATTTCTGGTGCTTTCCTTCTTAAATCCTTTAATAAAATACACAGTATATAAATATATACCTGGTCTATTCTCTGTGTTAACCATAGAATCATAAAACCATTTCTGTTGGAAAGAACATTTAAGATCATGGAGTCAAACCATAAAACCGGTAGTGCCAAGTCCACCACTAAATCCTGTCCCTCAGCACCTCATCTACATATGTTTTAAGTACCTCTATGGTATTTAAAAAGGTGACTCCACCATTGTTGTCCAAATCCATTGTTAGCTGGGATAATCCAGTGTGGTTTCACTGAAGTCAATGGGCCACTGTGTTAAATAATACCGGAGAGGAAAGGAGTATTTTGGGTCTGATTTTAAATAACATCTATGTAGAACTTTGCACTTTTCACATTATTAATATCTGCAATGTGCTGAATCAGCCCATAAAAGCAATGAGTGTCCTCCTGTAACAGTCAAACATCTACAACAAGCTTTTCAACAAGTAGCACAAGAGAGAGTGCTAATAGTTTTCTGACAGCTCCCCAAGATGTGAATAGATGAGGCCTTTTCTGAAAAGAAAATCCCACCCTCAACAGGAAAAAAAAAACCTTCCAAAAATCTTGTCATATCCATGTTTCACAGATTTCTTTTGTGTGTCCAAGTCTGTATCTCTGAAATGTCATCACCCCAGGCCACTCACTGCCTCAGAATATTAGGCTATAATAAAGCTGTCTCGTTCTCTCACAAAAATGTGTGAGAAAAAGGGAAAATCATAAGAAAAAAAAAAAAAAAAGATATGTTAGTTGTCGCAGCCAGTGCTGCTTTTACAGCAGCTGCAGGCTTCTCTGGTTCATTTACTGAACCAGAGACTGGGAAGTCTGCTAGCAGCACTCCTAATCAAGGGCTTTTTTTTATTTATTTATCCTGAGGAGAAGGAGGAGGAGAAGGGGGAATAAGAGGTGGGAGGGGGAGGAAGGAAAAATATGCCATTTTGCCTGTTTTTTAGCAAGAAGACTGCTTTTTCTCAGGCTAGGAATCAATAGGAATACAAGGCTAGCCTTTAAAAACTGTTCTTTTTCTTTCTTTGTTCAATGACTTCAAGAAGCAGTAGAAACAAAATCCTCATCTTTCTCAAACTAAGAACATGTATCTGCATACACTGGACAAAAATCTTTTCCCAGCTCTTTTATGTAAGAACGGAGACCTGATAACCTACTGTTGCAAGAGGGGGAACCCACCACTGTTACCAGTGGAGCAAGGACAAAATGAAGTTCAGGGATACAGAACTTCCTCAGATGTCCTCAAATCAGTGAGTCTGTAGGGTTAGCATCTTGACTGATGCAGACATCATTCCAAGTTTTAGGTCCACATAATGGTTTACATTTCAAACATGTCACAAGCCCTAGCTATAGGGGTCGCAGTAACTAACCCATGATCCATTTTGCCAAGGGAACTATTATTTCCTACATGGATATGAATCTGATCAGACCCACAGTGTGCCCAAGAAAAAGAGACATAACAAGAATTAATGTATACAAAAAATGGAACCCAGCTAATTTATAGCATTACTCATTTCACAGCTTGAAAATATTATATACTTTTTAAAAGTATCTCCAGCATCTTTCTGGGAAATACTTCTTATCTTGTTTATTATGCAAATACTGTGCTTCAGATTGGATAGTAATTTAGCCAAGGAGACTATTAGCATTTCAGGACATAAGTGACTGATACAACCTGAACCCATACAGCAGTCGCCAGATTTCCCTGTGATGAAAGATGGCATGTTATAAATCTATTGTCCAACTAAGGGATAAAACAAATGGAGGAAAAATTATGAAAGCTTTACCCATTCTCATTATACAAACTTAATCTAAATGGATGTCCTAATATTCTCCCAGATGCAATGATAAACCTCCAACTAGCTAAGAATATTTATTGGAGGATGAATATCATTATTCCATTTAGATTATTTCAGCATTAAGGGATATGGCTTATTCAAGCTGCTGTTGATAAAGCAGTGTGGTAAGGTTAATACTGCAACTGACAATGCTCTGCCAGATTTCACAATATATGGGAAACTTTAATTAGAAGTTTATGAACCTCTGAAAATTCTCCAAAGAGCTTATCCTTCAGAATGAACTTCGACAAACAGTCAGCTGAAATACTCAGTGATATGCAGCACTAACATAAAAAGAGATTGCTGATGTGTAGTGGTACGTGGTGGTCTTACATTGACAGTGGCTACCTCCTGCACTTTTACGGCCTGCTGTCTCTGTGTTTCATGAGATATAATTCTTTTTGTTTTTAGGGTAGTATTATAGTAATCATATCATGGATGAAAATTCTGCTCTGAGTCAATGAGTCAGTTACATGTCAGTTGTGGGGGCAGGATTTCATTCTTTACTTGACAAGGGAACTGGCAGCCATCAAAACAGTATTTCCTTGAAATGTGTTAATTTTCTTGATGTTAGTTAACAATGGCTTCTCTCTTCTGACAGATACTGCTGTAAACCTGCTGGAATGGCAGAGAAGCGGCAATAAGAAATCTGCATCTGAGGATGTCGTGGAGTCTGTGGATGCTGACATCGATTGTAACTGTGCCGGTGACTGTAGCTAAACGCTTTAGTGTTGTGCTATAGACATACTATACAAATAATTGAGTAGCTGGACAGGTAAGATGAGAATATAAAAGCTGAAGTAAAATATTAAGAAATGTGCTTGAAGAAAATAAGCCTACTGCATTACATCCAAAGTCAAATGTATTATGTACAGTCTGCACTGCTTAATAAATACATTGTTCGTTAAATAAGTATTCATGTGGCCTCTCTCTTTATTTTTCCATATCAACAAAACAATCACACTAACTATAATATTATCCAGAAATTCTGCTTCCTTTTATCTGAAATATAATTACAGCAGTCCTCTCTTAAAATTATGTTCACTAGGTGATGAAAGGAAAACATGATTACGGCCACTGCTAACATTCCATTGTGTGAAGAATTTCATATTTAGCATACGAAAGACACAGTAAGCATTTGTTTTCTTTTATGTTTTCTGGTAAAGAGCAAAGTCTGTTCTTGGAACTGTTCTGCAAAAAAAAATACATTTTACTCCCAGCAAGATCATTAGCCTTAGTACATTCTACAAAGGAATGAATTGGACTGCTAGACTCCCACTGTAGCTTTCCAGAGAGCTATAGTGTGTGACACAGTCCTCATTTTCATTTAAATTTCAATGGATGTGCTGTTGCTTCATGAGCTAAAAGTATGAATAGGAGCTGCTTTTTTGGTTTACCATCTCCTATTGTAAATCTATGAAAATGATGCCTTCAAAAACTTCAGGGAACAATAATGTATCAGGCAGCATGCCAAATACTCCCGAAAAATAATATATAGAAAAATATGTGAGGTCAACAGTATCATAAAGATAAAATAAAGTACAAGCAGGAAAGTTAGACAGAGTTTAAGCAGTCAAGTATCAAACTGCTAGATTTCACTAGGCCTATGCAGAAAGGCAATCCCTCCCACTCCAAGGGATCCAAGAATAGGTGGCACATTCAAACCCTGAGCAATGGCACAAGATTTTTTCACCTTGTACATGCATCTGACATGGAGTGAGCTGTGATATGTTTTCCATAAGAGGCATTAGCAGCCAACATGCTCTTCCAAGAGAAGCCTTAGCATGGGCAAGCTGAACACAAATGCTGTGAGGAAACTGACATTAAAGAAAATACTTTTCTTTCTAACTAAAAACTGAGCAATCAGAAAGATGATTGAAGACTAAATAGCTGAACAATTACAGGATAACGTTTCTCAGTGCTTTTCTTTCAAGAGCAGCAACATGAGTACTGTACAGCACTCCTCTCTCTGTCTCTTAAGTTGCAGCTCGCCACCAACTTGAGAAGACCAAGTTGTTCTCAGTGTGTTACATTTCATTGCTTCCAGAAGAAATTAAGCCATTATGATTTTGTTCAAACCAGGGCTCAGCAAGCTCAGTCCTGATGCCTGGTGTGTGCAAGCATGTTTGCCTCTGCCCTTATGCCTGTCTCTTAAGGATAACTAACATACAGGGGAAAAAGAGGGTTCTCTTCCTCCAGCCTTAATTAGTCCATATGTTGTATTTGAAAACTTTCATGTGTACTGACCATATATGCAGACAGCCAGTGCTCCATTCAACAGGTTTTTTCATGCAAGTATGTTCAAACTAAGACCAGTGACACTGGTTCTTGCACTTTGTTTTCATTTGTAATAAAGCCTTCTCAATCCCCTGTACAAAAGCTGTGTTTTGTTAACTCATCAGAAGCGCTACACTGCAAAATGGGTAGCTCCAAACAAAAGGGGAGATAAAAAATTATTGCATTCCACTTTCTTCTAAAATCACACTAATATTACACCTGTAGAGCCTTTTTCTTCCTGGTATTGTTTTCACTGTGGCTTATGGGAGATTTGCCATTGACTTCTGTAGGATCAGACTGTCATCTTTAATCCAACACCTTTTTCTCTAATCCTCTTGTTTACAAAAGAGAAACTTTTGCCAGTCAACCACTTCAGGTAAGACAAAGGTAGTGATGAGATGTAGTGAGAGAAGGAAAATTAACTTTTAGGTACAACTAGAACAGGAGTATGGTGACAGCAAAGAGCCATTAGTAAAGGAAGTGATTCTGCTCACATTAAAATAATTTTTTTCTTCTCAGAAGCATGACACTAATTAACAATGATCAAGCTGGGTTGTACAATACAAAAAATACAAGAAGCTCATAAAGGCAAATGCTTTCTCCTATAAACAATTTACAGATTGTTAAAGTAATTGGAAAAAACTTGAAAGCAGAGAGGAAGTAGCAGTCCTAAATTAGTTTATTCTATAATGATGATATATAATAAGAATCATAGAATGGTAGGGTTGGAAGGGACCTTTACAGATCATCTAGTCCAACCCCCCTGCAGAAGCAAGTTCACTGAGATCAGGTGGCATAGGAACATGTCCAGGTGAGTCTTAAAGACCTCCAAGGAATGAGACTCCACAATCCCTCTGGGCAGCCTGTTCCACTGCTCCATCACACATACATACTGTACAGTGTTAAAAACCAATAAGCATGTCAGGTCGGGCATGTCCCTACTAAAAACTCATTTTAGACCCAGCATCAAGAAGGTACCTCTGGCACCTCAATTAAAGGAAGCCACCAGAACAGTCATACATCTCTGCTAAATCATTGTGCTTGGAAAAAAAGATATCCTGCTCAAGATAAAACACCAAATGTATGCTTTTCCCCTAGCACAAGCTCCTCTGTTAGCACTTTTGATTGGTCGTAATATTCATGGACAATAAAGCTCGCAACAGCAAGATGCTACAGACAACAAAGTCCTAAAGAAACTCCTAGCTCATGCACTGTCCCAGACACAAGGAAAGAAAGGTGAAAATGCCCCACAGTGTTAGAATACTGCAAGGGAATTCACTCATCATCGTCATCCTACCAGTAACTCAGCCCAGGCTCAGATGCAGGCTGAGCCAGAGGGAAAAGCAGTCACTAACAAAACCCAGGCACACTCCTTTTACTGGTCTGTGGAAAGCACGGGTGAGATGCAACTCTTATTATTTCCATTTCCACGGGACAGCTTATATTTCTATCTATCTTGTTCATTAGTGCCCTCTTGCTGAGACAGCTGAATGCCTTTGACTGACTGAAAGACTCCACTGATGCTACAGTTGTAAAATCCAAGTATGGTGAAAGTTAGTAAAGCCTGAGGTTGGCAGTGGACACAGCAAAGCAAAACACTTCAAACCAGCTCATTTTGCCAAAGGAATTAAGAGCATTAGCAGTACAAGTGTGAAAAAAGCCCTTCTGGAGTTTCTAGTGTACTACGTAGATACCTCCAACCCATCTGGGAGGATATCTGCAGTCCAGATTTAAACCTCATTTGGAAATCATGCCTGTCCTATCTTATAAAGCAAACTAAAGTTATATAGCCTTCTGAGTATTAATATGTGTGCTTCACAGACTGAGCTTTTATACAGACTGCTTTTCATTCCTAGTACTTCTCAATGATATGAATTAATGAACTCTGGACTTTACTGTAGTAATCAAGGAATATGACCTTGCAATTATAATACTCCAGTACTGTTTAAAAAAAATGAGTGTCAGAAAAAAGATGAAGGCATAGGTCAGGCTTGAGTCCTAATCCTGCCTTTAGAGCTCTGTAATGTGGTTGTGCATGAGGTTGGGGATTTCTGTGCCTCATTTTCTGTATCAGAAGGATATGACTACTTACCTACTTGATGGAGTCAGAAATGCTTATGAATTTATAGTCCCCTATGTCTTTTGCAAGTTCTTCAGTGATTCTAGAGATGAAAAGTAAATTTTTCCACTAGATTTTCTAACCACATGAGTATATTTTATGACTAAGTTGAAGGTTTTCATTTTCGGATTCATCCAACTGTAAAATAACTATACATTTGGAAAAAATCAAAACAACATACTTAATTTGTTCACGGTCAGCTTTGGTTCAACTTTAGTGGATTATTCATAAAAACCTAGAATTGGATCCTGCTATTACAGTGTGACAGGCAAAAAGCCATTGGAGACACAGTCTTTTGTATCCTAGACAAAGAAAACAAACCTTTCGTTTATCAGACCTGGCCTTTTGATTCACTAATTTTAGACGACACAGTGACTCTCAGGAAAGCATGGTCATTCTGCTTGAGAGAAAGTAGCTGCAGTGTGATAGGAAAGGACAAAAACATTAATATCAGATCCCTCCTGGAAATGAAATGCTTGCTCCGCAGCATGAGCTTTAAAAAAAAATTATGTGTACAATTCTAAGCCCACTGAAATCAATGGTTAAACTCAACAGAGCTAGGCTTTTACTCAGCATGTTTGAATGAGTTATTAAACGAACTTTAGTTGTCCCTAAAAATAAATGTACTGTGTGGATCTAAGTGCAGCTGATGAATAAGAAACCTGGGGAATCTAGCAAATACAGTAGTTAGGTCTAAAACCAGAGACAGCACAGAAGGTTGCAGAAGAGAAGAGCTATTTGTGGCCAAGCTTTCTATGAATTTCAAGGTCTCCTGTGCCATCTACTGGCGTTTTTGTTTGCTAACAAGAGTTTCAAATCTTTTTTTCCTTCAGGTTTATTTATAGGTCTGATACATTCCAGGCAGTTTTATATAAATTCTAATCAAGGTTTGGGATGAGGCTTTTTTTTTTTTTTTTCCCCTGTAACCTCCACACTTGATTACTATGTGGTGTGTTTTTTTTCCTGTAAGTACATTATAGTTCTGTACCTTTCTGAACACATTGTCTCTGGAGGAAAAAGACATTGCCAACACATTCTCATTTCTGTTATTGCTGGATAGGCAGTACTTACATTGCAAGCAGGGCTTGGAGAACAGTTTACTAAGAAAATCCAAAGCTGTTTGAAAATAGCACTTACAGTTCTTCCTCAATCAGTGTGAGAAGGTTGTTATTTTGGTACCTGAAAATGCTTTACTATACTAAAAACTCACTACTTTATTCCCTCTTTTTTCCCTTCTATCACTTAGCTGTAGTTCACAGTGAACACAATATCATGTCTTAACATTATTAAGATAACTTTCTATATAGATAGATCTGATCGCAACACTTCCCCTCGTTTTTTGCCTCTTTCCTTCTGACATCCCAGTTTCCCTTCTCTATTTATCTGTGTTCACTGCCCTGTTCAGCTTTTCTCAGTAGAATAAATGTGGCCTCCCCAGCTTCATCAGACTCATGGAGGGAGCAGCCAGTCCTGCACCTGTGCACCATGCTTCATCTAGAAGCTATTCAGGCAACTTTTAATTCACATTGCACACCATGTTAAAACATCAGCCTGATGAATCTGCTGGAGCTTTACAAACTTGCACTCTCTCTTCTCTCTGTGCTTACTTTCTGCAGTATCTTTCACTCATCATGATTAGAAACAGGCTAAGGGCCAGGGATATGTGTAACATGGTTGTTGTTGCAAAGGCAGATCATTGTGTTAGGTAAGGTTGGAGTTCAGGATCTAGAAGGAGTTTGAACATCCAAGACCTCTATGGAATATCCTGGAGTATTCCAATTGCCATCTGCCTAATAGAAGAAAAAGTAAATCAAAATCTTTACATTAGCAGGAGATTCATCAGGTTGTGGACACTGTTGGTCCAAGTAAACTTGGATCCTGTTACTGTATAGTCACATCTTCTTCAATTTTTATGCATTTTGTCTTTAGATAAATTGTGAGCACTTTGGAGAAAAAAATACTGACTGGAGACTTGTGCCACCAAACCCTGAGCCCTGCATGAATACTGCAAGGGTCACTAAAACAAACATAGTGCTAAACTAGGGTGCCAAAATAACAGTCCTCAGGCTTTTGCCACATCTTTGTTTTGTCTCACTGGGAAAATGGATCACATTCATTCTGAAGCTCCAGGGCATTTTCATGACTCAAAATCTTCTTGGTAATGAATTTCAAAATATAGTGAGTGGTGACAAAAGTATGAAATGCTGTGACTAGCTCCCCTCAAACCTATCTCCATTATTTTTTTACATTATCTCCTCCAAGTATCATGTTAACTTTTGCATGTAGAAGTAACTCAACATTCTTTACAGACAGGGTATGAAACAATATTTAAGTGCCTTGTCTAATAGTGGTCATTTCACTCTCTCATGGGGTTGAGAATCTACTCTAGCTAAAGCTGCGCTTTGTTTTCTTGCCAGATAATAAAAAGGTAATTATAGGAAAGGAAATAGAGACAAGAATTTAGGCTGAATAAAGTAACATGGTAGAATTATACTTAGATTCCTGCTTATGTGGTCAAAATTATTAATATTCAAGATCTATTCATGACCATGAGACTTAGGGGATGATATACAGATTAGATTCACTATGGACAAAAGGGACTGAGGCAGGCTCAGGCTGAGGCAAGAACCAGCAGTCACATGTTTACCTCACCATGACGTTAACCTGTCTATATTGCTTTAAACTAAATGCAGATACATTGGTATCTGAATAGTATTTCACCTTTGTGAAATGTGTCTATACCTTTTCCATTTGACAGTAACTTGGTCATCTCTGTGCCATGAGTCATAGTGCCCTCATTGTCTCTGATGTTATGATTTTCTCTATTACAAGAACAGACTTTCATCTGTCTGAAGCCAGAGTACAATCTTCTCCCTAGAGCCATGTATTAAATTCCACATATTAAGGAGAGTTAGAGCACTTTAGGAGGGATCTGAAGTATTTCCCCCCTCCAGCCTGGCAACTACCTAGACTATTCAATAGGAATTCTGAAGATATCATCATACACATCCCATTTCCCAATGCTCTGGGCTCCCTGGAAACAGGTTTCCACACCTGAAACCATCTTCTAGGTTCTGACAGCTACATTGCCCCTTCTGAAATACACCTGGGAGATGGTGGGGAGGGGGAGAAGTCTCACATTTTCAGGTGGCTGTTCAACCCAGAAATCATTGTATGGAAAAAGGTGGGAACCACAGTTATATCAACTAATAAGCATAATCACAGATACTGTGCTTTTGTGGGGCTCACAGATAGAGATTCAGGGTCGTAGAGAGAAGAACATCTTGTGTGAGGCTTTTCATGTCTTATGTGTGAGCAAGGGCTGAGCCTCGTGGCTTTTCCAGCACTTCTGAAAGGAGGCAAAGCTGTTCTTTAGGATGCTGGAAAGCTGTACAGATTGTGAAAATCTGGCACTGATAGACTTTTCTATTTAAAGGCATAGAACGGAGTATTAGGGATTTCAGTCTTGAGTATTAGCAACTACATTGTATCTAAGTCTTTTCCTCTGCTCTGTGAGGCTGAGCATCAGTCTCTACAAAGCTACAGCTTCACCAAACTGAAATGCTCCAGAGGAATTAATTGGTGACCTTGTCTGACAGACCAAAATAAATCTGGCAGGAAGGTTGCCCCCTCTGCCAAGTCCTCAGATCCCCAGCTGCAGCCATACAGATTACACAGCTTCCTGGGCTGGGTAAGGTTGCCAGCTCCAAGTCCAGCAACCAGCCAGCTCCCTCACGCTGCCTCCTGCCTTCAGCTTGGCTTGCAGGCTCCTAAGCATGCCCAGGGCCAGCTGGTTAGCATCAGGCAGACAGGGAACCTGGCACTCCCTCCACCTTTTGGCCAGCTGGTAGATCGACAAAATGGATTGCTCGACTCATGAGAAATGCTGGGATGCCGACACCTCCCTCCCACACAGAGTGAGACACAATGTGACAGCTCAAAACTCCCTTGAGACACAGCTCCTTTCTGCAAGGCTTACAAGATGCTGTCTCCCTCACTTTCTTCACTCATGCAGGGGATTGAGGAGCTTTCCGGGTGTGGTGTAATGGGGTTATTTCTTTTATATTTTTGAAGATCCAAAGCAATAATTTTTTACATCATTTGGCATCCCATTCCAGCCTTCACTTGGTGGGCAGGCACAGAGTAGCTCAATTAAGGGTCAAGGTCTAGGTTGCTGGCACAGGCAGAGAGCTCTGTGCTTTGTGCACTACTTAGTCCTACCAGATCTGCAGCTTTACATGAACAAGGCCAAGTCAGAGTCATAATTCAGACTATAGTATTGATTTATATCATGTCAATATATATATATAATTAAGACACATTTCTCATTTCTTTCAAAGCTTCTACTAATAATTCTAAGGCAAAATCCTTTATGATACAAACATTTGAATATCACCTTCACTCACTTGCTGAACATTTTCATCATGGCACTGAATAGTGGTTGAAATGCATACACTTTGCCCCTCTCTTAAATGCTTGCCTTATCATTAGCATCTTTTTGGTCAACATTCTTTCCTTACAAATCTCAATTTAAAAGAATTTTGCAACGAGTTATGTATGCAACCGATTTGTTTTCAGAACAGTATGCCTGAACTGCTCCATATATAATGGCAACATAAATATTTTCTGTAATTGTGTCCATCCCTTCACCATTGTTTTAGTCATCAGGCCCCCTTTTAACTGCAACTCCACATGAAGCACAAGAGACAAGCACTGCACTCCCACAACAGCTCACATTTGCATAACATTTGATAACCTCTGTGCTGCAGACAATGGGAGATTCTGACCACTGCTAGCTGTAAATGTATTTGTTTAGCCAAGCTGCCAAAGTTTGTGTTTTAGCCTGGGAACTTCTTCCAATAAGGCTCTCATTACACTTCTATCATTCTACAAGTACTTCATCTTAAGGCAATCAAGATGGTAAAAAAAAAAAAAAAAAAAGTACTATTTAAAACCAATGGCTTCAAGTCTGTGGGTATCTGGAATACAGATGAAGTGGGATGACCCAGGTTCAGCCCCCTCAGGAAGATACTTGATAATTTCCATATTACATCATCCTTGAATTTCACTCATTTCCTCAATATTTTCACTAACAGCACCAAAATCATTGAACCTCACGATTTTCTTCCACCTCAACAACACTCTAGGAGAAGAAAAATGTTTGTAGATCTTTTCAAACAGTGTATGAGAAATAAAATACGTAGTATAGTCTGCCATACTATTCCAATGACTCAAGTCCAAACGCTGCAATAATTTTTCTGAATGGCAGACAGAGAGATTTCTTACTTGATTGTCACATAGCAATTTCATAACTACTGGATTTCATTGCCTCTTTCATTCTCCAAAATATTTCCTTCATGTGAGAAGATCTTTCCAACTTTAAGTTCCTCTCTTTGCCTGAATTCTTCATTATGTTATTTGCAGGGCTTACAGAAAGCAAAGTCGTAATGAAAGCTTTACATAACCAAGTGTGTCTCAACAAGCTGAACAGATTCCTACAGTAAACACTCAGGAAAGCTAACTGCAGCCCCTTCCACTCCTACCAGCTGCTGCTGAGCTTATCTTGTAGCAAAGAGACTTGGTGATCTCCTCTATGGCTGTGCCTTCGGGGTAATGGAGCAGTGGGAAAGCAGGCTTACTCACACATCACCCTGACCTCTAGGTGAGAAGCAGCCTTCCCTGTACAGTTATATGCTCACAGTAGAGGCTGATAAGTAGACCAGACTATAAATCAAATAACAGAGCTAAATAAAAATCCATTAGCTGTGTTCACTGTAGAGGACCCTTCTGTCTGGCTCCTGGGAGGTCATCATTTGCAAACTCGGTGCCACCAGAGGGCAAACATGACCAAGACTTTTAACAAAAGAAATCTCCACATTAATATGTAACCAATTATAATGATGTCTTACTGTGGGAGAAGAAGCCTCTTTGTCTAACTGTGCCTTCAGAAAAGATACAGTTATGGTATCTTCTTCCAGACACACCAATATCAGGCACGCTAAAAGTATTCACAGTTGCAACTGTGCCAAAACACATCATCACTTCATTACATGTGTCCCTAAAAATTTTATAAATATGCAAGTCAAATACTCTCTCAAATATTCAAGTAAAAATCTGGTACACATCTTGACATGATTCAAACTGATACAAGTGAAAACAAACTAGATACACTTCAGCTTGCAGAAAAGAAGTATTTTGAAATATATATTCACAGTAACCAGCCGGAAGATTTCCAGAAAACTATTGAGACCCCTCCCTGCGAGTCTCCTATTGAAGGAGGTGGTGATACAATGAAACACAGAGACTGACTGCCTCTACAAGACACTTGCCTGGCTTTTATCTCATTCAGAGTAAGCACATTGGCAGTTCAAGTCTCATTCAATAGCTCTTTATACTGGCTTTGGGGTCTATTTCTGGAGTTAGCCATTATCATATAATATGGGCACTCAGCTATTCAACGTTAGGATACAGGAGGTAGTTTCCAGTGTACCAAAGTGAAAGGAAGAAAGTAAAGAACACACACAATGTGTAGGGAATAACTCAAGATGTAATTTAAACTATGAAGAGGAAATAATATTTTTCTGATAATTTCTTGGAAGATTTGTGCAGGTGATTTTCCTAATGGAAAGAAATGGTAGGTTTGTTAAGATCCTGCACTTGCACAAGCCTGCAGAACTGGTATCTAAGCTCAGAAACTGGCAAGTCTGTTCTTCCCTTAATGTCAGCAAGACAACTGTTTTCTTCAAAGGGAGGTCCAGCTTCAGGGATACAATGAGATGCCGTTCCACTGATGTCTCTGGAGTTGCATCTTCTTCTGATAGCAGTAAGTCTGACCTCCCAAATTCAGGATTTTATAAAGATTAGCCCAGCAAGCACATAAAATATCAAAAGCTACAGGAAATTTTCAGCATTTTCCTTCAGCTTCTCAGAAGGGAAGTTGTCAAAGTAGCTGTCTGCTAAACATATCATCTGCCTTACTATAGAAAGAAGGATGTCAACACCGCATGTCAAATCCAACTCTGAGATATATTTTTTAATGGGCAGGATCTGACTTAGACAGATCCCAAATCTCTCTGCAATTACCTGCATCTGTAGGAAAGGCACAAAAGGATTTATCTTAAAGAGCTCTCAAACTGTTTTCCAGTCTTGCTTTTTGTGACAGAAGCAAAGTAAAAATCTTAGGAAAATATTTTCAAAGGTATTGTTTGAGGAGATTGGAAGTTTTAGTTGTTCCTGTGCCTTCACACCAGTAGTAATTCCACTTAGATGCAGTCTGACCAGTGAGTTTGCTCTCTGCAAACCACCCCTCCTGGGAGTCTGGTGACCCTTTCCCCCACAAGCTCTACCCCTGCCAACACCCAGACACGATGTCACACCACAACTGTCAGGAAAGAAACTACTCAGAAGTGGGCTAATGCCATCAGAATTATTCATCTACCACTACATACTACTACCTTCAGAAAAAGTGTTTGGGACAGTGCAATAGCAACTGAAATGACTGTCTCTCTCTACACCCTTCTATAGCTAGGCACCCTTCAAAGATAGGAAGGGAGAGCACAGAAATACAAGCACATTAAGAGAAAACTAGACACTCTGTTTCAACTTAACCAGAGGAATATGTCAAATACGCTGTCAGTCGCCTGACATGGCCATCACAGGACATGCCATGGCAATGGGAACAGACACTTGGCCTCCTGAAGCCAGTGTTCATGTGGGCTTAAGAGGCAAAATAATTTCCTACCAACACAGACTATCAGCTTTTCCCTGCTAGTCTTTCTTCCTGCTCAAAGCACTTTTCAAACACAGACAGTAAAGCCTAAACTGCTACAAGAGCTTTGGCTTCCAGGAGCCCTTCCCACAGGTACATGTCATGTCAGCCATGTGTGAGAGTCGCCACATTTCATAGCTAGTTTCTCAGATTCATTTTTCAGATCCCACTACAGATGGTCACTTCAGAGCTGTATCCAGACAAAATAACTGATTAATTGTGCTGTATTAGCTCAAGAGCAGGTCTACAGATGCAAATCACTAATGATTGCACTTTAGCATTATGAAATCTGATCTGATGCAATATTAGGGGATGAGATAGCACATCATCTGCTTAGCCAGCACACCTCAGTTCCTTCTTTTCTCCTTCTTTCCCCACTTGACACAATAATATATATTTTTTAATTAAAACTACAATGTTTTTTTTAAAAGAGCAAGTGCTGTAGAAGGCAATTGTCTGAAGCTGTATGAATAAGATACTGTATGAGTAAGGGTAGTTCTCAGCTAAGTGGGTAAACTCCTGCCGTTCTGGATTGGGCTGGATGTAGCAAGCAAAGACCTTTACTTTTCGTTTCTTGTATCTTTCTCTGCTATCATCAGCCAATTTATTCTTTAAGGGATATGTACAATTTCAGCATATCTTAAATTTTTAGAAGAGAGGAAAAGACTTGTAAGAGTTACATGAATTTTTTTTTTTTTTCAGAATCCAGTGGTCCCTAATGGGACAAAAGTGTGGCAGATATGGAGTACCACTGCACTCTGCTTCTGAGCAAATGTGCTTGTGTACATGACCTGAGAATCTTTCTCAAAGGAAAGAAAAGCTTTTTTCACTCTAGAGGAAAGGATGCTCAGGTGCCAAAAAAATGGACAACCTTCTAGGAAATGCTCCCCAAGTAGCCTCTCTGCAATTGTTTCTGGTTGGAGAGAACAAGGGTTCAGTTTTTCACAATGGCATTAGGTAGAAAAGCTTTAATTATTTAAAAGAATGTGAATTAAGCAGACACTGTGCTGCACCTACAGTGCCTTGGTGAGAAGGCGCTCTGTAAACAGAATTATTATTTCATCAACACAGTAGACTCCTCACTTAATGGCTCACTAACTGGGCCAGAGATGAGATTTGATGTGAGGAAATCAATGACTCAAAGCAAGAGATTCAGCAAATATGAAACACCTAGTGCTTAGCTCTTAGGATTGCATATTGTCTCCTGTGGAAGTGACTCGTATCATGCAGGGAGAAAATAACACTCCTGCTGCTGCGTCCAACTGTATCCATAGGAGATAAGACTGAACTGGTGCTTGCTAGCACTAGCCTCCCATACTTTAGGAGTTTTTTATTTGCTTTTTGGCGTTCTCCTTCTGTGCTACAACTGCTAAATAAATAAGTATTGCTGCTTCATATTTCAAGAATGGTCTTAGTGTCTTTTTTGATTTTTTTTTTTGTAATTCATGACATCAAAGTTAGTATTTCTTAGTAGTGGTAGCCTTACCTTAGTGTCCACCAGATGTATACATCAATCAGGATGTCTCTGCTGTACCACACAGCAGAAGCACCAAAGGGCATCCTGCAAAATTAAATGGTGAGAATAATGAAGTTCTTCACAATTTCTCTCTGTTCTAACCATTATAACAACTCGAGAGAGCAGAGAAGATATTTTCAGCATGTGGCTATAGGTGCATGACTCTTCTTCAGACAGCTGGCTAGAGGGTAAATGGCAAGAGCAATAAGCATCTATCTCTCCTCCCTGGAAGTGAGCATGATTCATGGATGAAGAATACTTTATTTTCCTACTCACCAGCATGCTGAGGCTTTACTGTGAAATTACTTCTTAAGTTTTCCCTTTCTCTTCAGTGCTAATTTAGGGATATAAAATTCACCACACTGGCTCACTTTTCACTGAAGTGATTTCAGCTTCTCTTCCAGATTCTCAGGGAAAATCTCGGCTTTACATTCATCAGCTCCTAATGCAAAACAGCAAACCTGACTCTGCAGAGAAATGTTCCAGGTGTAGTCAGGAGTATCTGCACAAAGGGGGAGAGGCGAGTTAAATTGTAGAGGAAATCCTTCATTAATAGTGCTAAAGGACTGTACAAAACCTCACTAATTCTCTGAAAGAAGGAAGGATTAATATCCCATTTTACAAGGAGGAAAGTGAGATAACAGAGCAAACATCAGGAAAATTAACAGCCAGGATCACTGTGGTTTCAGCTCCACATCCTTTTCCATGGGTGGAGAGCCAAATTGGGGCATAATCTTTTCTGTTGGTGTAGTAGCTTGTTTATTTGTTGCTAAAGAAGGAACAGCCCAGTGAAATTTCTCCAAAACAATTTTCTTCAGAATATCCCATCACTCCTCATTTGGATTTTTCTCCTATCAATATGCATCTTTGCCAAATAGGACAGTTAACAGTTAAGATGACTGAAAGAAATTATAAATTGCACAGAACTGTGTTGAAACCAGACTGCCACCTTTCATGCATTTTTGAAGATAATATGTCTGACACACCTTTCTGGCTGCTTTTTCTTGGGGGGAATAACACAGTACAGAAATACACTGCTGAAAAACGGCAGCTTCCAGTGCCCTCCTCAAAAAAAGCAATAACCTTTTTCTACACGTAATTGCACTAAATTCACCAAGAGCACATAATGGACAGGAATACAAAATGAATCACAGCATTTATATACGAAACAGCTGTTCCATGAACTGGCCATGATGATTTTTGACTGTATGACTGCATCTGTAGTTTGGAAACAATTAGCCAGAAGCAATTATTTATCTTGAGTTGTCACACTTGTTCTATCAGCTCTTTAGGGGGTTCTTGTGTAATCATAGAACTTGCAGAGCTGAAAAAGTTGGATTTTCCTGCTCCAGTTGGACCAAGAAACAAAATGCAAATCAATGACAGGGTGCTTAAATAAAATTTGTACGATCCAATTTCATCCATCATTTTCTTCCTTTCCTTGTTAAGGCAAAAATATTACATATTCTCAAAGACTCAGGAGATCTCAGAATATATTTAGTAGTCACACCAGTATACTGGAATCAGGAGAATGCAAATAAATCCCATTCTTCATTACCTCATACTTTCCACTCCTCTAATTTGCAGTGGTAAATTTGAAATCTGAATAGTCTCATTTTTCAGAAAGCACTGAGCACTCCCCAGTGCCTTCTGCAGCCACTGGGACATGCAGCTGTGACTTTCAACACCTATGCGAATCTGGGCCGAGTTATCTGCAGTGAGACAACTAATATAGCTGAGAAAAAGAGTTGCTTTGCCATCTCACAAGGGAATGAAATCTCTCTGCTGCTGGCTCTGTTAGAGGTAACTCAACATTACAATAATGTAGCAGCCTTAAGAACAGTCTAAAAGTCATTAGGAAGTTGGTTTTCGGAGCATATCAGGAGATGATATATGGCACCATCACACATTCAGAAAATCATGTTCAGGTTTATAAACCACAAATGCAAATAAAGCCTGGCAAGCTTGATACTCTGAACACATCAATAGATTTAGCATATGTAAGCCATTGTGTAGCTCAGTTGGAGAACTAATACTGTCCAGGGAAAGGTATGACAGCGTAGTAAGAAGTTTCTTAGTAGTAGAGGTAAATGGTACCCAGGACAGTCACGTTAAGCTTTCTAACTTCACATTTCTGAAACAAAAATCAAGACACAAATGTCTCACATATGTCCTTTTCCAGGACAGTTAGTCAAGTGCAGCATAGCTGCAAAAAAGAACTTGCTTATCATTAAGTTATCTTGCTGCTTACATATTGGTCACGGCCTCTGAGTGCTCAGTTTGTATGCAATAAGTATCACTTTCTGAGAAACCAGGAAGGTTAGTTAACTAACTTCAGATGTTAACTGCTCAAGTATGTATTACAAGGCTATTTCCTTTCAGAGATTAATTCAAACCACCCATTTGTGCTCGTATAGTTCTTTTAATATTAACTTTTTCATTTATCTAGAACCTTTTTTCTCCTTTTCTTTCAGAAGCAGCTTCTGAACATGCAAGCAGACTGTTTGCTCTTTCCTTATTGAAACATTCACCAGATTCTTGTGATGAATCCCAATTCACTGGGTCCTGCATGCTGCCAGATTCATGTCTTTAAAAAGGACTAGGACTGCTCCTGATTGCACTCCGCTCCTGCCTTCTGGATATAAATGCTTTTCTGAGGCCCAGCTAGTATAGGTGCACAGGACAGGCAAAGAGCTGACGTTCACCTCATCCTGAATGCCAAACACGAGTACTCTGCGTCACAGCTCAGGGGGTAATGAAAACTGAAGACACAAAGGGATTTTGCACTAGATTTCTGAAAAATCCAAGCTGAGCTGACAATCTAAGCACTTCTCTGTCAACAAAGGCTGTTTGGGATTTACAAACTAGCTGTCCCTCCTGAAGAGTCTGATTTATTTGGTATGCTTTGAGTAGTCTTAATGCATGCCAAGGTTTTATTCACAGCCATGGCATTTTGCATAATACCCAAACAGTGCTTGCTTAGGAAGTGGTGGACCTGGATTCCAGGCTTTTCCCTGCTGAGGAGGTCTGAAACCGCAGTTTCCACCTCCTGCAGGAAAACACAGGAGGGGGCTGGGCCAGGCAGAGTCTACAAAGAAACACAAACCTGGATCTGAGTGGAAGAGATCCAGGGCCCGGTTTCTGCTCTCTGGGATATTCAAACCTCTAACATTAGGTGGCATCTGGATTAAAAAACGAATACAAGCCAGAAATAATCAAGGACATAGAGACTGGGACCAAGAATACATCACTCTTGGCCAAACTCCATAATCACTAGTTTAGATAATGATGCCAATCCTCTTGGCAGACCTTATTTGCAATGTGCTGATGCAACTATATTATTTCAGTTCTGCAGCAGCTTGAATGCCATGAGGTATGTGTCTCTATACTGACCCTCCATGGAATAGTGCAGACATACTTTCTTCTCTTTTATTGAAGCAGTTTGGTACAAACTACCTTACTATTCCCTGAGTGAGAGAGAAGTTATACATAATAGTCAATAACATTAATGTAACTACTACTGCTTCACTACCATTATGCATTTCTAAATTGAGACAGTACATATATTTGGTATTAATGGTACTGCCTGCACCTGAAGCAGGAATCTTTCCCATCTAATTTCAAAGATGTTCCATGATTACAGCCGTCATCCATTTAATTGGAGCATCATCCCCCTGTTCCAAGTAACATTTAATTAGGTGGCAGAAAAAAAAGAAAGCAAATTTGAGACTCCCCTACACTAGAATGAATACAGGATTTTGGAATAAAGATGATTCAACAAGGAATAGTACAATCTTATAATTCATAGAATCATAGAATGACAGGGTTGGAATCTAGTCCAACCCCCCTGCAACAGCAGGTCCCACCTAGTTCACATCACACAGGAATATGTCCAGATGGGTCTTGAAGACCTCCAAGGAAGGAGACTCCACACCCTCCCTGGGCAGCTTGTGCCAGGGCTCCATCACCCTCACAGTAAAATAGGTTTTCTTATGTTTAAAAGGAACTTTTTGTGTTCCAACTTCATCCCATTACCCCTTGTCCTGTTACTAGATACCATAGGAAAAAGGGATGTCCCAACCTCCTGACATCTACTATTTAGATATTTGCAAATATTAATGAGATTCCCCCCTCAGTCTTCTGTTTTCTAAACTAAACAGCCCCAGTTCCCACAGCCTTTCCTCATAAGGAAGATTCATCCATCCTTGTCTTTATTAAAACATCTCAATCTCCCTGCGATGGGGATGAGATTTGTTGGACAGCTGCCTTTCCAGGTCAGCATCCTAAGATTATGCAAGAGGCATTGCCTCATTCCTCCTCCCTGGATAGGGCTCTTTGGTGCACAAAGCCTTCTTTCTACAGCCCAGAGTTCAAGGCCTATTGGATGGAAAGGACATTTCCACCTGGCCTGTTGAAGTGTCTCTGAGCATAGCAGCTTTCATGAATGCCCTGCTGATCCTATGGGGTATCAGGTCACCCAAGAGTTAAATGCCTCAACTCCAAACTTAAAATGTCTTGGATCTCCTTAGAGAATTAGCCTTCAGTTTTACTCAGTGCAATTTCCTATCTAACTGAAAGCAGTTAGATAGTTTCCTGTCTAACTGAGAGCATAGATGTATTTAAATCTGCAAGTCAGACAGGTTTCATAAGGATGGATAAGTACCTATGATTCAAGTATCAAAAACAACTAGATGACCTCCTATGAGAACACAAGTCTACTTTAACTATTTTACAGGTTGAGACACTTGCCAAGCAATAAGCGTGAGTAGTTGTTGCAGGGGTTAACTGCCATGCAATTTGAATTAATGGAAACATCAGACACTTGCAAATAACTAGGAAATATAGCAGTGCAACATTAAAAGTAGGTCACCACAGACTCCATAATAAATGTCTTTTTTGACATTAACCTGCCTTTGACTCTCAATCCACAAAAGTTAGATCGTGCCCAAGGAAGTCTGCCACGTTGAATATGCAGTTTTTAAAACTTGCTTTTATGGCTGTGCTATTAATGTGTGGCATGCTCTGCTTGCACAGCAAGATTAGAGATCCATTTCCAAAATTAGGGTCAAATTTATAAAGCTGCATACAATGCATTGTGTCTTATTGTAATAGGATTTTTTGCCTTCATACTCTTTCTTGTTCAACACAAAGTGAAATTCCATTTCATCTTTAGTAAACCTTTCAGCTGAAATATAATTTTGACTAATAAAACCTCCATAAACACAATCACTTTTATTATGTACGACTGCAACAGTCAGACCTCTGTAATAACACTTGGCATGACTGGCAGCCAGAAGGTAACCGTAGACACTGCTCTTATAAAGAAGAGATAAAAAATTACATCCCTGTATTTTGGAGATAATTCTTTGCTCTTGAAAAGTGAAAAAAAATCTATTTCCATATATATCCTCTTGTCAGATGCTGTGTCTATTACTTTAACGTTAACATTCTTATAGCTTTAGCTCTGGTGATTGGAAACACCAGCCTGAGGTCAGAGCTACTGAGGTCAGAGAGCTGCTTGAACAAAAACAATGGTCCTCACCATCAAGGTCCAGAGTTGGGACAAACAAGATAAGAGTAGAAAATATTTAGCTCTATTTTTTTTCAGATAAAGAAGCACGAGAAAACAAATCTTTAACTACCGTAAATCAGTACAGTGTCATGGACTTTGACATCTTTGGAGTGATGGTTTTTCTCTATCAGTTGAGCATATTAAAGGCCATCAAAAACCATTTGACTAGTCAGTGCTGCACAAGCAAAACTATATCCACATACTTCACCCAACTTTTGCGTTACTTAAAAATTTTTATAGACATATTTTAAAGACAAGTTTCTATAAAGACTGATCATAAAGCAGACTGTTTTGATGACGTTTTTATTGTTTGCAAAAGCAGAGTTCTGGAATTCCAGCAAATCGCATCTCTTAAAGATAATATCAATTTTATTTGTGCATTTTCTTAGCCAACTTGCCTCCTCCTCTTTTTGCATGGATGCCATAAACTGATATTTGGGTTGACCCAACTCAAGCCAGCTGTTGGCTTTCATATTTGAATTATTTTTTTTATCACACTCTGCTTGAGCCCTTTGCCTTTCTTCAAACTGACAGCTTTGCCAGAATAAATCTTTGCTGTTCAGCCAGATGTGAAAACAGCTTGCAAACAAGGTTAGTGTCCTTTTTTGGTCAGGTATGCCTAGCCTAGACTGCAAAGTCCTGTCTATTATGTCAGCCTGCTTTCACATTTCTTATTTTGTATTACCAGAAGATGTCTTTTAATCATCAGGTAAATAAGCCAAAATTTTGATAATGATGCTAATAGATAGATCATTTGGCACAATGCATATTCTTTCCTTCAAATATGTACAACATTATCTCCTCTCAGTCTCAGATAATTTAGAAGAATCCTTCTGAGACTTCCTGAGTAATCTAAGTCCAGGCAGATTAAAAATTATACAAAAGATATAAAGGGCAATAAAGCTGTGGTTCACGGTATCCCATTGAGCATTCCCTAAAACTTGTTGTTTTGAAATTGCTTCTGTTGCAGTGAGGAGAGAGTGTCTGTGCTTTCACCTGTAAACATAGAGTGGATTATTATTTCTGCTGTTGAGAGAATGTTTTAATTTCTTGTACTATTCTCTTGAAAGTTCGTCACCTAGCCTGCAGATGGAGAGAGAGGGCTGTGGTTAACACTCTTGCTGGCATTCCCCACAGAGTTACATGCCCGAACATCTGAAACTCAGCACTGCAGTTCTCACAGAGAAAGCAGGATGTGGTTGAAGCAGCACAGCATATGCATAACTGAACAAGTATTTCCAAAGGCACATTCTAGTCTCATCCATACAGCTGTAACTTGGGAATATGTTTTTCAGCTTCTGTATATATTGGATAGAACTATGTCAGACCAGAAACTTCTTTACCTGATAGGAACTTTGAATGTTGATGCAATTGAATGAAAGAATTCAGAAAACAAAGATATTTTCTTCTGCTTAACGGATGATACCACTCCACTGTTTTTATAGCACTGAAAGCCTGCTCAGTGTCTCTGACACTTCTGTTATTTCTAAAGCCTGAGTCAAGTGGCTGAGATGTGAATGCTAAAAAGATAAGCTAGTTTTATTTTCCATTTTCCCATCACTTATAATTTTGAACACAAATATTGATACAGCAAAACTATTATCAGAAGAAATGAAAGAGATTTTTAAAGCATAATTAAAAAGGATTTATACACTAAACCTTCAAATGTTTTTTTTTCCAAAGACACCAGTAATAAAATGTGTAGTTATGTACAGGAGGAAATATAATGAGCTGTAAGTATAGGTATACACATTCTTACCCCAGGAGAAGTTTTATAGAGAATCATTATTCTGTAAGGAAGAGAAAAAAATTGAGCCGAATGTATTTACAGACAAATCCAATAGGTAAGTAGCATGCCCTGCTGGTTGAAGTTTTCTTTACATTACACTCAGAAAAGTTGGAAAGCATTGCTCTGAACAGAAGACATACGTTCCACTGAAGTTAACAGAAGTTCTCATACTTAGAGCAGAAATTAATCCTGCAAATACCAAGTTGACTGCATCTTCAGTCAGTCCCTTAAAACCCCCTACTAACCACCTCTCTGTGCCTTTGGCATGATACTGAAATGCTCAGTTAAGGATATATTCAAAGTCTCATCACCTTCATTTGAGTAACATCCTGAGCAATTTTATAACATTTTTCCTACCTTGCTGAGACTCTAATGAAAGAAAATAAATATTAATAACTTATGGAAGCTTTGGCACAACCACCAGACCACAATCATTGGTGTGGTCCTGCCTCAGGCTTAACAAGAGACACCAACAAGTTCTTTTGGATGCAGCACACTATCTGAAATGAGGAGTTTTAAACTGTTGCCTGAAAAGCCAAAGAAATTATTTACAAAGATCTTCAGGCATGTTTGTAGTTCAGTCCTTCTCACTAAACAGATTTGCAGTTTTAGTGATCTAGCCATAGATCAACTGATCAGCAAAACAAAACAAAAACAAAGGAAAAAAAGCAGAAAACAAATTGTTTCTTTCAATAGTTGCATTGCAGAATGGGCAGCTTTCTGTATACTTGTGCATTTGACAACACTGCTACAATCCTATAGAAACAGGATTTTGAATGAAGGAAAAGGCAGCAATTCTGCTCAGAATTAAATACATCAGGCTCATCATAGGTGCTGTAAATAGCTTCTACAAACAAGATTTCATCAATACAAGCATTGGGCTCATTTTATGTTTCTTGTAAAAGTTTTTTTAGGAGGTATTTCTTTGGAAAATTATTTTTCTGCATGCAATATTTGCATCTAAAGGAGTGTATTTTCCCACTGAGAGCAAACTGGGAAGTTAAAAATTAAGCTTCATTATGTCCCATCCCTTGTTAAAATTATTGCTGAAAAAGGATGGGATTTCAGTAAGAGTTTAACTGATAAGGGATACAGAGAAACCCTCGATGAGATGGTTGAAAATGTCTAGCAGTAATACCAAGGATCCAATCACCATTTCTATGCATATATACACACTCAAAAATATAAGTAGACTTTGATCCAATAGGATTCAAGGGTTCATTCTTGTGTGTTCACAACAGGAACTAGTATGCAATTTATATTAAATTCATATGTGAAATTCGTAATCAGTATGACATTTAAACCCAATCCTTTCCAAATCTGTAGAGCATCTATGCAGTCATAGTTCATCTATGCTTTCTTCCACCTCCGTGTCAAAAAAATGTACATGTTTAAGAATGCTTCCTTACTAGTCTGGTCTGCAGCTTTAGACTGTGAAGTACTTAGGTTTATATATTTCTGTCACAGAATAATTCTATCAATGAAGTGGTTTAGATTTCCTTAAACCCAAAATCCACACCTCTGTGTCACTTACTTATAGCTTTGAATGAGCAGGACTGAATTAACAAGTGCTGGAGACTGTCATGGACTTCCCTATGGTCTGCAAGTTTCCTTACAATGGAGAAATGAAACCAACAGCTGCCTTAAGGGATAGAAAATAACTAAATTAATAACAGATTCCCAAAATTAGATGGCTTTTACTGTTGCCAGTTTAAAAAAAAAAAAAAAAAAAAAGAAGAAAGATGCATTAATCTGGTTGGGTGGTTTTGGTAGTCGGGTAATAATGCATTTGTCTACATACAGCCCAATCCAGATTGGTAACATGATAAATGCTACCAAGGGCAACATCTTGTTTCAGTAGCTCAAACCTAATAAGAATCTGCCTTCATAGTATGGGTAGTCTTCAAAAACATGAGAGAGTAGTTAAATATTTGCACTGATTATTTTACTGGCACAGCCTATTGCTTCAGTTGGGTTCTTTAGAGATAAATACTATTTGTCCAGTCACTTCATAATAAACCATGTGCCATAGCAAATCTCAGACCGTATAAGAAAACATTAAATTACATCACTAAGATCCTCTGGTACTTAGAAACATCTTGAGAAATATTACTCAATATATACAGAATGTAAATAATTCCTCTATGTGTTAATTAACATTTCACTTACAAGTAAGTATCTGTATAAGTGCAAGTAGAAAAGTACTAACACCTCAAAAGTCAAGATGCTCTCAGGAGGACAGAAAGTAGTCAAGAAGCCCCATCCATTCAGATTCCATCTCCCCCACCAAAGAGAACAGCACCTGAAGTATAATAAATTATCAAATGGGCAAGTTAAATACCAATGTGACATGTTTAGTCTGGAGAAAAGGAGGCTGAGGGGAGACATTACCACTCTCTGAAACTACCTGAAAGTAGTGAGGTGAGGGTTAGTCTCTTCTCACAAGTAAGAAGCAACAGCATGGGAAGAAATGGCAACAAGTTGCCTGAGAGAAAGTGTAGACTGGATATTAGGAAAAATTTCTTCACCAAAATGGTTGCCAAGGATTGGTACGGGCTGCCCAGTGAAGTGGTTGAATAATCATTCCTGAAGGTGTTTAAAAGACGTAGATGTATTACTTAAGGACATGGTTTACCACTGGACATGACAGTGCTGACTTAGTGATTAAAGGTCTTTTCCAACATAAAAGATTCTGCAATTCAAACTGCCCACACCTCTTGATGTTTTGCCACAGTTGTGTGCTCACCAACAAATAGATCCTTGTCCTCTGTCAGTGCTTTGCTCTCATATTATAACTTGTTACAATAGAGGTCAGGGAAATTCATCAAATTCCTTTGCCTTCCCAAGCTACTGTTCAAAATGAGAAAGTCAGAAGTTAAAAAAAGAAAGGGGGAGGTTGGGTGAGGGAAGGAGAAACCCAAAACAAAACACAAATAAAATGCAAAAACAGTCTGGAATTCAATGCCACAGGACATCAGCCACTGAAATACTGCAGATAGTTCCACTACTTACACAGCATGCAAGTAAATGCTAATCAGAAGTCATCCCACACAATTTAAAATCTCTGGGATGATAAAATTATCTTTCTTTGTTTTCTATCTTATGCTGATAGGTGCAGCACTTGGCTCAAGGAAAGTGCACTGCAGTGGTCACATTCCAAAGATGTTATCAGGCTAGTGGTTTGAATAGGCACAGTATTTCTTGCTACTGTTATACAACAGCTCTCCAAGAATACACCATTGCTACAAATTGTTCATTACAAATATTTATTCCTAAAAAATTCTTTTAATTTTCACTGTGTGCCATTTGAGTATTTTCCCAGCCCACTGAGGAAAGGACTGCACATCCCTAACGGTTTTTCTTTTCTTTTCTTTTTTGGACTTAGTCTTTTATCCAAAATACATGAAAGTAACATGGATATTAATGGATTATGGACCACTAATGTAATGGTGAGCTTAAGGAGCAGTAAAAAAAAAAAAAAAATATTTTGTTATGCTGATTCACTCATATGTACCACTAGAAAGAATAACATTGCTTCCTGCATCTTTTAACTTAAAACCTCATCTTTCTGATTCTTACTTATTAAAACAAAGAATATTCAAAATAGTGAAAACCATGGTTTAAAATATCTTTACTGTCTTTAATACACTATAATTTTAGCTTAGACAACGTTAATCTTCTAAACTTTAAATTGTGCTGATTTTTCTCTTTCTACTTCCATATTTTTTTCCTCTGGTAAAGATCATGTGTTTCCTCCATCTTTTGCTTCTTCTTCAAGGTTGATTTTTTCCTAGGGATAGCTTTGTTCAACAGCAAGCAGGCAGATATTATAGCTTCTTTATTCCCCTTACCCCTCATTTTCAGTTATATTCAGTATTTTGTGGATATAAAGGATACACCTAAGGTGAGTTGAGACACTATTCATAAGATCTTTCTGTCCACTCCCACCCCAATAACAATAATCAGAGACAAGGTGTCCTTGTTCTTTCCTTGCTACCGGAACATGTAGGATTGACAACTCTATACTGAGTTCCTCAGGTAATCATACATGTTCTGTTGGAAATTATTACCTTTATTACAAAGCTGTGTATAGATAGAACTAAATGCTCATCTTTGCAATAAAGAAAGTGTTCTTGTGTAAAATAATTACTCCATTATCAGGTGTGCTTTAAGTATTGTGAAGCTGCTAGTCATTTTTCTTATTCTGTGAGATATATAAAAAGGAACTTGAATTTCCAAAGTACAGGATTTAAGACTATCAATTATTTCCTTTTCTGGTCCCTCCCTTTCCA
The DNA here is from genome assembly GCA_013401255.1 of Urocolius indicus. Taxonomy (NCBI): domain Eukaryota; kingdom Metazoa; phylum Chordata; class Aves; order Coliiformes; family Coliidae; genus Urocolius; species Urocolius indicus. The sequence continues at coordinate 334,134 of WBNH01010368.1, forward strand.
AAAGAAAATAATCTCTTCTCAAGAAGGTGTCATTCTTATGACAACAGAGGGAGTGCAATATCACACATTCAGTGAGAATGTTAGACCTAATTCAAAGTCCAAAAATTTGAAGCACATGAAAAATATCCTATTAACATTAGCAAGCTGTTCATCAGCTCAACTGAACAAAAGCTTCCCCTCACTTAAGGTCCTGCTGATAGCCGTCAGACCCTTAAAAGTTTTGACACCCTGGTTCCAGAGAAAGATTTATACAGCTTTTCTGCTCATCTTTACTAGTTGGGTATACTCAACTTCTCCTTCCTTGCTTCAAAATCATGCTTTATATAGCTTAACTTTCAGATATTTATTTCAGCTTATTAAAACAACAAACATTATAGGGACCATGCTGACAGTAATAGTCAAACAAAGTCATATCCCTTTTAAGATACATAGATTTCTGCAATGAGTTTCCTCTGTGTGATACTAAAACTTGAAAGAGATGATTGTTGCATAATTACCATTTCCTGCAATAGGCTATCACTAAAATACCTTACAACTCTGAATGTTAGATGTAGCTGAACTCGTTTACGCCTTCAGAAACATCAGGAAGTTCTTTGATTCAATGAACACCCTTGAGAACTGATGGGCTAAACAAGGCTTGCCTGCCAGGTGTCCTCTGATATGTAATAAAGCATCACAGGAACATGTCACAGAGAAAGAAAATTAAGACACTTACAAGCACCGGGTGTGGACACAAGAGAAATAAATACCCTGGGACAATAACACAAAACAGGAAATCCAGCCAGGAAAATGACAGTTAGGTAACAGACCTTACAAGTACAGATGATAAAGGAAAGAAAATAACATATGTTCGTCATCAGGGAAGGTGCCTTGCATCCAACCCTTCATAATCCAAACCAACTACTTCCCTTTCTTGCATCCAGCATCATCACTGTAAAGGTTTTTGATTTAGAAATGGAAGCTAAAAGGAAATCGCAGCTGAAAACAAAACTGCACTGGAAAATATCGCAGTCCAACCGAGTACTGAATATTTATCCCCCAGAGCAGAAAAAAGGCCTTAATCAAGACTAGTTTCAAACCCACAAACTTTTAATCCTCTCTGCTCAAAGGCAGCAAACAACAATAATTCAACCAGCATGAACCAAAGCTGAAATATTTTCTCTGCCTGTGCCCAGAAATAAGAATCACAGTAAGAGATACCCAGCACTTTTCACTAGGGATTGATTTTTGGTTTAGTGCAATCTGTAAGTAATGCAGCCACAAGCTTCCCCCAACAACCCTCACACTCACAGTAGCACTACAGAAATATAGTCAGAGTTAGGATAAAATAGTTAATGTCAGCTGAACACAGGAAAGCCAAGCAGTAAAAACAGCAACAGTTATAGCATTCATCGCCCACTCTCCCCACCCAAAGAGGTCTGCTGACCTGGCCAGTGCAGTGGATTAGGCCATGCTATCATGACTGGCCCGCTTCCAGATCTGGTGTTCCCCGCTGCTAATGTAATATGTTGTTATGACATTGCAATCAGCAGAAAATACTCTCATGTTTTGGAGCAGGAGATCTTTCTGGACACGTTGGCTATAGCATTTTCTGGATAGTCACCATTACTTTGAAGGGCACATTGATACTTTGATCCCAGGTAAATGCATTCTGCTCCTCCAGTTCATTAATGCCAATCTCTTCTACAATAAATAAGCTCAGTAGCTGATCTTCTCTAGCCTCTCCTGGATGATTTATATCATCAGCCTGCAATAAGTCACGCTGAAGTTTCTCTGCCCTAGATTCACTCCAACATTGTAACTAGTTTGGTGACTTCTTCCCAGTCCTTCAAATCCATTATTCAGCAAGCAGGTGCTGATGATGCACTTTCAGCCAGGTTGCTTTCATCTTTTATTTTATTAAATGCAAATTGGATTTGAAAATGAAGGCGGACACTGTTGTAATCATACTGGCAGGTAACAGTTATTCAGCTGTCAACAGAATTCAGCCTAAATAGATCACGGCACAAGAAAGCAATTGTATCAACCACATTGCTTTGCTTGTGTTTAAATATTACATCAAACCTATACTGTCACTGGGGACAAAAAGTGAGCACAAGTTGCAAACATGGCATTCTTATTTTACATTCCTTCTCTTTTCTTTTTCTCTTGCTCCTCAGTAAATCCAAAGGGAGTTCTTACAGCATGAAATTTGTGCATTGTTTGCCAAAAAGTAGCAGAATGATAATAAAGCAGACAGCACCAGTGTCACAGCACCCTGCCTTATATTACTGGTTTAGATAAACTAATCAATTAAAATGCTTTACACGTGAATATTCTTAGTTCCAGAGAGCTAAAAGTAAATCAATAGAAAACAGGAGTTAGAGATACATACCATTGATGCCAGCTAGCTAGTCTGTATGTTATGCATGATAAAAATAACTAAATCATGTGCTTTTATCAAAATAACTTAATAATTAATAGATGTATTAACTATTTCTGAACTATATGTGATCGTATCTTTATGTAAAATATGAGCCAGCCATGGCACAGTCAAAACTATCAGAGTATTAACCACAGTTTAGCAATTACTTTGATGAGGTCTGATTGATGAATTGATGAAAATTGTTAATTTTTCCCCTCTGGCTAACATTTTAATACTAAAGAACATGTCAATGCTCAGTGTTCTTTGTTACTGATATGAAAATATACTGAGACTTTTGTTAGAGAGTGTAGTAAATAAAAGTTTGACTATTTTTTTTTTTGCAAGGGGTTGATTATTCTCTACAAAGACAAAGGAAATGCAGCTACAGTCCCTCCAAAGAAGAGATTAAACACTGAAATGTCTCAGCACAGGACACAGAGTTTAGCACAGTCTTGTTTTTTCTTCAAGTGGTGACATTTTATTAACAAGTGACAATGCTGTAAGAAGATAAGATGCTTAAACACCTGGCCTGAGGTCTGACAAGGTGCAGCAAAAGCTTTGGGTACAGCATCAGAATAGATCCTGACATGCCTCTTTTATTCTGTTCTTCTGGGCAAGCACGAAAGTCTGTTGTCAAGTGTCTAATTGTCTCATTTCAGTTGCAGCAAGCAGCTTTCTCTCACACTAAAGAGGTATAATATTGTGTGCTCGCTATTTGCTACAAATGCTGTCAGAAATTGAAATTAACAAGGGAGAGAAACATTTAAATCGTGCCACTCTTCCCACAAAATGAAAAATCAGAGGGAGTAAATAATTCTGTAGGCTCAATCAGAAAGTGGACTCAGCCTCTTGCCTTGCCTATCTCCTGTTCAATACAGAAAATTCCAGAGCGCAGACCATGACAGAAACACAGAATCACAGAATGGTAGGGGTTGGAAGGGACCTTTAGAGATAACCTAGTCCAATACCCCTGCAGAAGCAGGTTCACCTAGATCAGGTTGCACAGGAAGGCATCTAGGTGGGTCTTGAAGACCTCCAAGGAACAAGACTTCACATCCTCTCTGAGCAGCCTGTGCCAGGGCTCCCTCACCTGAACAGTAAAAGAGATTTTTCTTATGTTTACATGGAACTTCTTGTGTTACAGCTTCATCCCATTACCCCTTGTCCTGTCACTAGATACAATAGAAAACCATCCTTCTGCCATCCACCATTTGTATACTTAAAAATATTAATGAGATCCCACCCCAGTCTCCTCCAGAATAAATAGCCCCAGCTCCCGCAGCCTTTCCTCATAAGGAAGATGTTCCAGCTCCCTGATCATCTTGGTGGCCCTGTGCTGGACTCTCTCCAGCAGTTCCCTGTCCCTCTTGAGCTGGGGAGCCCAGAACTGGACACAGGACTCCAGATGAGGCCTCACCAGGGCAATTACACATGCTTCAGTGTTGGGGACAAACCTGCTGAGAAATACCTACTTTCCCAACTGATTAACAGCAGATCGAGAGCTTTGCTGTGATTTAAATCATGAGCCTGCAGAAGAGCACAATACACAACAGTCTCACACAGCAAGTACTGGAAAGGGAGAAGGGACATCCCCCCAGTGGACATGTGTGGCTCCTTTCCTGATGTTTCTCTCATTTCCCCTCCTGGAAAGGTGACAGTGGTTCCCACTTTGAGCAGGCATCCAGAAGGCAGGTTGTTTTATTAAAGCATGCTCCTAACAACAAAGCCAACTGAGTCTTTATTGAATAGCTGGTGTCAACAAAACCTCCTTCCAACTGAAATCTCATGGGCTGGTTTGTGACTAAGGTAGACAGCTCATCCCTTCAGACCCTGCAGCTGCTAGCACTGCTCAGAAGATGGACAGAGAGGTATAAAAGCATGGCTCTCAGAATCAGCACACACACTACCGGTGAATGACGCATGCTTGTACAGATGATGGATAAACCTGGTCCATAAAGTCTGCTTGGGACTTTGTTGGCTTAACTTTCAAAGGGTCCCTGGGAGAGACAATGCCATTAAAATGCAGGTTTATAATCAGTCATTTTCATTTGGAAGCTGAAGGCAGTTCTCTCCTGCTCTGCTTTAATATTCTGAACTATCAGATATTCCCAAACACTCCACAAAGCAGCTAAGCCTGCAGAGCTGAAATTGTGAATATTTACAGCAGTGCTCAGCAGCCAGCATCTCTGAATCTATCTACAGCTCCTTGGAGGAGGAATCAACCTTGTCTTTCTCCCTCTCCACAAGTACTTTAAAGAATAATTTTAGAAAGCAAATGAACCATTGCAAAGCCATTAAAAGAATTAAATAATCCATAAGTAGCCGTAAAATGGCTCAATAAGGGACACTTACTGTTATTAGAAAAGTCAGTTGTGTGTGGACAAGGGCTGGCTGACAAATGAGAAAAATATTTGTTCACTCTACTGATCTACAGCAGACCTACAGCCAATGGTACCAGATGGTGGGTCTGCTTTTTTTTTTTTGTAAACACACCTCTTCTAGAACCAAAAAAGCCCAGTCAATTGACCATGGATGATGGTCCTATAAAATGAACAAAGTTGTGCCTTCCCAGCATTGTCAGCTGACAGCTGCCATTAGGGAAGCATTAGAGAAAAGCTACTGGGTTCTTTGGGAGGTATCTGGATTCACGGGGAAGCACACACAAAAAAAAAAAAGAGGGGGAAATGGATTAATTCTGACCACAGATCAGGTGATACAGAAAAAAAAAGTCATATTTGAAATTTTTTAATACTTTTAGTCTTTCACACAGAATATAAGCATATAGAATTGAAGAGCTGTGCATCTGAGAAACCTTTCTCACACAAGAATGGGTTCATTGGACGATAACCATTAAAGGTGTTGATTTTTGGTTTGAACTGTTATTTGACAATAGCTATTAGTGCCCTTAACTCTAGCACTGTGGTGGTATTTAATCCATGGATTTCAAAGAGCTTTTATACAAAATAGAGGGCAAAAGAGATTTCCAAAGCAAACAGGCATAAAATATTCATCAAGGGAAAACTCTGACTCTAGTTATTAGTCTGCAACTGCCTTCCCAACCCATGGAACACATTATTTTGCTCATTGGCACAGCATCATAGCTAGCCCTGCTGTCAGTCACATAGGGATTAGTGACCCAATTAATGACCAGCAGGAGAGCAGCTCCATTCTGTACAACACAACAGAACCAATTTCTAATAATTACAATTTGGTTGACAGTATCTTCAGGTATAGAATAAATTTCTGAGACTTTTTTTTCCTTATGCTTCCAGAGAATAAACTTTTCCTGACCACAAGATGGCCCTCATAGTATATTGTGTGCGCTATGGTATACAACATGCTTGCCTTATTTATGATACCTGGCTTGTTTTTTTTTAAAGTCTGTTTCTCCTCTGTTACTTTTTGTTACCAGAAGACAAAGTAAAAATCCTGAATCTTTGAGATTAATTCACAGGCACTGGGGGAGTCATGGTGCCTCAGGCAGCTTGTGGCTATGTCGTCCCAGGGCACAGGACCTTTCACGCTGGCCTCAGCACAGGCATGAGAACATGTTTTTGCTGCACACTGCAACCTCTACACAGCCACACATCCCAAAGTATAATTTTTGCACACCTACGCCCACTATGAAAAAGTCAGTTGTGTGTATCTGGAGAAAGGTCTTTTCCTCATCACAAGGGCTGGCTGCCACCAGGTCAGACATCAGGCTGGCAAGCTCCTCCTCACTCTGCCATCAGGACGGTTTGCGTCTCCTGATTGTCATTGTTTTCTCAAGGATTCTTGGTATTCCTTCGGCAGGCATATTTGACCTGGCATTGTTTCATTTCCTGTGTTTTCTCCCAAATGACTGCATGATCAGACACAGTGACATGAAGCAAGGAAAATAGTTTCTTTTCGTCTCTGGCTTGCACAGAACCCTCTTCAGCCTTTGCTTATACTGACAAGGGCTCAGTAGTCTCCTTTTTGAGGCTGATATGTCTAAAATTGAGGAATTTCATAAGAGCACTTCTTGAAAGTTTAGCTCAAAATTATTCAAAGTAGATCAAGGAATTAAAGACCCTTACAGTCTTCTGTGTAGAAATCTTCTAGTTTCCTGCCTGAATATGCTCAAAATCTTAAAACTGGAAGTACTACAACAAGGAGTGCCAGAAGGAGGAAGGATAAAGTCATTTTATCCCAGCTGAGAGGCTTTCTAAAATCATAAAAACAAGTCAATTTAGCTTCATATTGTCCCTTGAGTTAGTGACTATCCAGCAAAAGGTGAAAGAATGGAGGAAGTATCCTCTCCTGCAGTTCTGTCTTGGCACTACTAATGCTGCTACCGCACCTACTGAGATTTTTGGTACTGAATTCAAAACTTCAGGCTGTGTATTTCCCTTAGTGTAATAAGTTGAAACATACAGCAGTCTTACACAGCTGTAAGCAGAGGATGGCCATTGATTTATAAAATGCAAAATCTCCTAGGAAATCTGAACTAAAAGAAGTAACCCTTCATTTCAAGACAAATCTGAAAAAAATCACCTTGAGTTTTTCCACAGATTTAATTTAAAAGAAAAAAACAATAAATCTTGAAGCTCTTGCATGGATTTGTAAATCACAATGAGTCAAGCTGTGTGTGTTTGAGTGAAGTCAGGATACACTGAAATGCAGCAGTCTCATCTTCTTACAGTCAATAATCTGACTTCATGCCTTCAGTTTGGTAGAGTAAGAGTTTGAGTTTTCAGGTCTATCTGAATGCAAACCACAGAGCAGGCAAATTTAAAAGCAAAAAGAACAAATTAGTAAATCCTTACAGAAACTTTGCTTCATTTGTTCATGCTAGTGTCAGCAAAAGATCTCTGGATCTACATCTGAACTGGACTTAATCACTGTTGCAAATAAAATTTATTGATGATACTTTCTCACTGCCCTCTGTAATTCTCTTGTTCTGTTCCTCCTCTCTAAATTAATTTTTCTCTAAAATTGTCTCCCCATTTACTCTTCCTTCACTCTCTGGAGGGTGAGTCCTCTTGAGAAGAATGAAATTTTCTTTACTGTGAAGTTCTAAGAGCTTTATGTAATTTACAGTTATTGATATATAAAATTATATTTTAACATCCCTCTTTATATGATTCCTCTATAAAAAAATTAAGCAATTTTTTTGGTGTTAGACTTCATGTAAGCTCAAAAACAGGTACCACAGAGGAAAAAGCTTTAGGTATGAACAATAAGAGCCCTTGCACAATAACATATCAAGGAGTTAGCAGGCTACAAAGCAGCTGTTCAGAAGGGGAGCTACTTCTTCTAGCAACTCTAGTGGGATAGAAGAAAGGAGGTCAAGGATGTCCAGCAGCTTTAAGACTCATTAATTTCTCTTTCTCCTAAGAGAAATGAATACTTAGAAGCTTTTCTAGGGAATCATCCATCATTCTGAAAGATTTGCTTGACAGTTACTCGTGAGGCCACACCTCAAATACTGCGTCCAGTTCATCCACACTACAAGAAAGACATTGAAGTGCTAGAGTGTGTCCAAAGACAGACAACAAAGCTGGTGTAGTGTCTGGAGAACAAGTCTTAGGAGCAGCTGAGGGATATGGGGATGTTTAACCTAGAGAAAAAGAGGCTGAGAGGAGGTAGGATCACTCTCTACAACTTCCTGAAATGGAGTTGTAGTGAGGTAGAGTTTGATCTCTTCTCTCCAGTAACAAGTAATAGAACATGAGGAAATGGATTTAAGTTGCACGAGGGGAGGTTTAGATTGGAAATGAGGAAGAACTTTTTCACTGAGAGGGTTATTAAGTATTGGATTGGGCTGCCCAGAAGTACAGAGCCAGTCTATTCTCAGTCATGTCCAATGACAGGACAATGGGCAACACATACAAGCTGGAACATAAGAGGTTCCAAAGAAATATAGGGAAAAGCTTCACTGTGAGGGTGAGGGAGCACTGGAACGGGCTGTCCAGATGAGTTGTGGAGTCTCCTTCTCTGGAAACTTCCAAAACCCACCTGAATGAGTACCTGTGTGACCTACTCTAGGTGGTCCTGCTCAGGCAGGGGGGTTGAACTGGATAATTTTTCAAGATCTCTTTCAACCCTTCAGGTCCTGTGATTCTGTAGTGGAATCACCATCCCTAGAGATATTAAAAAGATGCATAGATGAAGTACTGAAGGATGAGGTTTAGCAATGGGCTTGACAGTGACTGGTTGGACTCAGTGATCTTTTCCAAAGATAACTATTGTATGATTCCTTGAAAGAAATAAAAAGAACCTTGTGTCTGGGACCAAAGAAATGAGACTGAAAAGCATAAAAGTCTCCACGGGAAGAGAATTCCACTCTTTAAACCACTCATATACCTGGTGCAGAAATTAGAATGGTTTGGTTGAGTTTTTTTCTTTTGATGTCCATGGAGCAATATTGCAGTCTCTGTGGTGCAAAAGAGAAGTTAGAGAGTCACTGAAAAATACTTCTGCCTGCTGCACACTTCCCAGTTGCTCTTATGCACAGTAAGTCACTGCAAAATTTATCCAGACTGATTTATGCCACTGCGCTGCCTCTGCTGCTTGGCTGCAGACACAGGTGTGTTAGAGACAGAACTTTGGCTTTATCTGAACTTCATTATTTCCCAGCCATCTGCTAAGAGGCAAAATAAATGGACTCGATTTCTGCATGCAAAATTAAGCAATAAGGGTGAGAAGATAATTTTACATAAAAGTACTTTACCAAAATTAATATAAGCATGAGTCTGTCTATCTCTGTGAACTACAGTGGCCAAACCAGACAAAAAACCGAAGGAGGCCACAGGAAAGAATAACTCTGGGTTAAAAAAAAAAAAAAAAAGGTGCCAAATAATTTTTACATGGCTTTAGAAAGGGAAGATGCAATTATATCACTTCAGAGTTTTTTTGAGATTAGTGTCCATAAAAGTACCAGTAAAAGGAGAAAAGTAATTGTTCTTTAAAATCCATTAGTTTTTCTTTAAAAGAAAAAGGTGCTTTCAGACTTCAGTTTAATTTGAGGTGAGATTCAGTTTTCAATGGGAAAGTGCGGTTACTTGAAGAATAACTTGTTTAGGGTCTCTATGACATGTTTTTCAACCTGCTTAAGACAGGAGGTTCAACCTTAAAATAAATTCCATTGCCAGGAACTTTGATTAAAAAAAAATTTAAAACTAGAAATCTTTAGGATAACTTCAGTTTCACTTGAGCATCAGTCTTTTTCTGCTCCAGTGAATCTATTACTCTGCAATGCTGTCAGAGATGTTGCCTGATGATAGACCAGTTTGGTTCCTGCTTTGACACTACTAGGCCATCAGAACAGATTATGCACTTCTCTGTGAGCATAATTTAGCTGACCACTTATTACTAGTAATGAAACAGAAATAAAGAACATGATTTGACTTCCAGGGCCAAAAATTAATTTGCTAGGTTGGCAGTTACAGGGAAAAAAAAACCCCACAACTTTCACTTTCTATATTGAGGGTGCTTGTCCTCAGTCCCTGACATGCAATTTGAAGAGACTCTCACACATATTTGGGATTGGAATTAGTCTTTAACATAGATCAAACATGGGAGACAAGAAACCCTCTGGTTTCAATGTTTCAAAGCTGTTCTTCCTAAATTGCAATAGATGTCCTTACTCTCTTCCTAGGCCAATCCTTAAGGTTCTCTCATTAACCTATTTTGTCTCCCTCAAATAGTGATTAGACACAAGGCACTGGTTTTTTGGTGAATGTTTGATTCTGTAAACTTCTTGGGGAATCTCATTTGCCAAGCACTTCAGGAAAGGTGAGAGTATAACTCTGTAGAGCTCAGAGGTCAAGGACATCACACTCCACCACAGCAGGTCTTCCTAGTCCATTCTAAGCATTTCTTCATTGTTTGAGGGATTGAGAGTATTATCTGTGTATCACTATGTAATTTTGGTTTGAGAAGTAAGAAAATGAACCATCCCTGTTTCAGCAGTGAAGAAAAATGCCAAAAATGAGCTCAGGGTAACTTCTTTAATACTCTATATTGGTGTGGCTAAAAGAGTGAGGCTACAGCCATGATGCTTGAAACTTATTTCTAGGGTCACATCTGTTAGATGTAGTCATATAAGTCCCTGAGACCTATCTATATCTAAGAGCACAATGTGGTCATCTCTGGAGACCAAAGGCAAAGATTCATTTACAGGAATCAGGAAAAGATGTATCAAAAAATTATTCCCCTTGCCAAACACAAGGTTCTGTTTCAGACTGCTCTTTATTCTGTCAAATAGATTCCTAGTCAAGACTAAAAGAAACTGAACTTGATAAGACACCAGACATTCACAGCATACAAAAAAAATTTTTTTAAATAATAGAATGTTATTAATTGTATTAGGAAAGTTTAGGGGAAATCTCAGTACTGCCATATTTGACTTTGCTGGGATACAGTATGCATAGTAAAATGTGCAGCACTTTACTGTTTGATTCCTCTGTAGAAGGGAAACTTCTTGCTTGTTCAGAAATATGACTTAATTACACCAGAAAAACAGGCAGCACTTTGAAGAGTGATTGAAATATACAGCTGCTATTTCTAGTTCTGATTTCTTTTAGTTAAATGACTAGAGTTCTAAATAGAAAAGTTTTGGGGTCAATATTTGGAGACGAACATGCCTCTGTTCCTGGCTCACTTTTCAAGTGTATGCTGTACCATTCCTCACAGCTGAATTGCTGCCTAAGAAAGATCATCATTACATGTATTTGATCTTCAACATGTACTTTAAAGATACCTTATGGAATGAAGAATTTCAGAACCTTATAAGCTCTCAAAGTCTCTTCTCAGTACTTTCATTCATATCACTAAATATGTTAATTCCATAAATTCCTCCCTGAACTTCCCAAACCACCAAATAGCAAATCTTTCTATAAAGCATAATCAACTAGACTGCAGCCTTGGACACAGCTCCTCCTCACCTATTCAAGGGTTTGTGGATTAGTGTCAGAAAACAACTTGAGAACAAAAGTAGCGTTTTTAGGGCAATTCTCTATCACCGCTCACAGGAACTTTGGCCAAGAGACTCATTTAGCTATATATTACTTTCCTAGAGCAGACAACTATATAAACCTATTTAAACACAAAGGTATAAAGTCTTTGAACTAAATTGTGTGATCTATATGTTTACCCAGATCAACGTTGTTTATCAGAGGAATCCAACTGGCTTGTTGCTCCCAGTGCCAACATTGCTCCACATTGCTTTTACCAACTGACACTGAAACTGTGTAAGAGGTAGTAACCTCTTTGCAGAAACTGTTTTCTTCCCACATGGGCAGTTCAGCTGTTCAATTTATAGTATCAACTCTCAAGGTTTAAAATGAAACTTTGTCTAATTCTGGGTGGACAGATTTGGTTTATTTCTTTATTAATTATTTCTACGTAAATCAGTAAGTTGAATTTTTTATGAAGTTGCTTGCTTTCGCCCTAAGCCCTCATGCAAGATATCTTTTGGAAAAGCATTCAAATAGAGTAGCGATTCCTCATATGCATGGGGTATTTTAGGCATTGCTTTTCCTCTGCACACTAACCAGTGGGTGCTACAATGTCAGTCCCAGCAAAATGGTTTTCCTCTTTGCCTTCATTTTCTAATTGAGGTTTCTTGTGATGTGTCCCCTGGTGTCAACCCACGTGTTGCCTGTCACACAGGGAGAGAAATTATTCCTCTCCCCTCCTCGCTGTATATCTTAGCACTATATTAAATCCTATTAGGGTTTCAAAGAAAATGCAAAGACCCTATCCACCCTTTCTCTCACGGTGTAGAGAGAAAGTGCTCCATAAGCACATCTCAAACCCAAACATTTTGAAGATGACAGGAGAGTTTATGATTTCTTTTTACTCATTTAAACATTTCAAGAAGAGTCATAGATCACAGTCACATTTTTCTTTGCTTTGGTTCCTTCAGAAAGCACAAAGGCTCATATGACTTAATTCTGTCTTGAAAACTAACAAGTAAATGATTGCAGAATACCTGAATAGCTTTTCAGTGATCAAACAGAGTCTTTTACCAGACAGAGTCTAACTTATGTAACCTTCTTTTGTGTGTGAAAAATGCCATTTTTCTGTGTTCATTTAACATGGAAAGTCACTAGCCCCAGGTTGTTACTGAAGCCGTTATTACATGCTTTGGGTTGAGAGTAGTGCTCTTAAAATTGTGAAACTGAAATATCTCAAAAAGCTTTCCCATTTTTCCTAGGAAGGGCCAAAAATTATGGGGGGGAAAAGGAGAAAAATGAAAAAAATACACCTGGCTAGTGACAAGAGCATCACTCACAATGGATTTCAAGGCTGTGAAATTTATTGATATCAAATCCCTTTTCCTAAAAGAGAGAGATTCCCTATAATAGAAATTTAACCTACAAGGTAATTTGTCCATATAGAGTGGAACAGATTCACATGTAAGGACCTATTCTGCTCTTTAGGTTCAGAATATATTTTTATTATTTAAAATTAGATTATTTTATTTATTGTAGATTATTTTATAATGTACATAGCTGTCTTCATTAGAGGAACCTTGGCATCTCTTTCTGCTATCTAAAAATTAGACTATTCCTATCAGGCCTTTCCATGGAAAAATATTCTCAAATATTTATGCATGTGCACAGAAATTGAGGCTATGTAAGTACAAAAATATTCCAATCAGCAAAAATGTAAGAAAAAAAAAAAATCACTGGGAGTGAGGAGGGCAGAGATGCAAGTTTCTTGGCTTGTTTTAACACTTTTAATTGAAAACTTGGCAAAAACAAGAACAAAGAAAAGTATATTTCCAGATGAATCTGCTCTTCCTAAATCTTGTTTGGGAGTGAGCCAGCATGAAAGAGAAATTAAGAAAGCAACATGACTACACATTTCCCACAATACAGGTCACAATAAAATTGAACGAGTTCAATGAATTAGATGTCCCCACTGCACCCTGCTGATGTAAATCCTTCCCAGGAGGAAAACTGTGGAGAAAGAAGATTGTTTCCATGGAACCCTGCCCACTGCTAAAAAGCGTACCTAAAATCAAAGAACTTCAAAACATGTGGGAATAAAATTTATGTGTTTTACTATTGAAACTTAGTATTTTTTTCTCAGATATATCCTGTGAATTTGAGATCCCTTCCTATCTAAATTATTCTGTGATTCCCTGGTGAAAATAAACAAATAAATAAAGAAGCAATATGTAAAATGAAAAACTGCAGAAGCAGAACACGTGAGGTTGCTGTGGTTTAACCCAAGCCAGCAACTAAACGCCATGCAGCCACTCACTCTCCACATTGGGATGAGGAAAAGAATCAGAAGGGTGAGAGAGAAAATTTGTTTGTGTAAGCACTGCTCAGCAGTAACTAAAATACCCCTATTTTCAGCACAAATACAAAACATAGACCCATAGCAGCTACTAGTAGGAAAACTAACTGTACCCCAGTCAAAATCACCACAGAGGTTTTCACAGCAACGACAGAACTGTTGAATAATATTGCTAGAAAAAGTATTTTTAAGTTTAGAAACAGAAATAACAGTTGAATAATATTTTGTTGAAGAGTCACTCAAGTTATTTAATAACGGTCAAGTGGGCCTTTCAAGGCATAGGATAACAAATGCTTTATAGACATAAATCCCCCACCTTCTCCAGCATTTTAAAACAGCTGGAGAATGTTTTACTTTTTCCTTGACAGATATGGAGGAAAGGACTGCTAAGATTATCTGAATGGGTTAACTTCTTTTTAATGTTTTTGTTTTAATCAAAGAGCAAAACATACCACAAACACTTTGAACTCAGGTGCAGCTGAAAGCACCAGGACACACTAAGTACCTCTTGCTTTTAGCTGAGCACTAGGATGTGTGCAAAAACTCAAGGGATCAGCTGAAAATTCAGAGTTTACAAGGGAATGATAGGGAACGTGCATGGAAACTTCTGGTTCAAATATGTCAGATTCAGTACTTCCGTTGACAAGTAAAACAGAAAGTAATACCACAAAATGCACCTCTTCACGGGGCAACACCTGCAAGTCTTAAAGCAAAAAGACATTAGTTACCAGCACGTAATATTGAGCTCTAAAGTACATAGTTAAGAATAACTTTACCCGTCAGTATAACAGCAACATTTTTTCAGGAATTGTCAGTGAGAAATTTTACTTATGGAAAAAAAAAAAAAAAATAGATCAATGGAAGACTTAGATGTGAACTGAAAGAAAACAATTGGCAGTAACTGCAAAAATTAAATTGTATTGTGAAAATTTTAATTATGGGGATAGGCTGAAAATTGTATGTTTCTACAGAAATTCAGCATTTCAGGAGGAAAAAAAAAAAAAGCTTGAACAGAAAATGTAAGATGAAAGAAAGAACTTTGCTTTCACCTTTATTTTTTTTGAAAGCTACTTTTTCTCTTTTGTGTCAAAGGAGTTTCCCGGCTAATTAGAAGATTTTAACTGTTTGACTTGTTCATGCTTTATTCTGTGTCATTGAGATTTGGCATTCAGACACTGATCCTGATGCAGAATCCCATTGCCAAGGCAAAGGAAGCAAAGGCTAAAACACTTGAGATGTCTGACAATTTGATTCAGCCTTCAAAAGTTTCTTTCATTTGCAACCATATGCACAGTACCCTGAACATTGTACTGGATGCTTACTGTTGAGACATATTTTCAAACTTTTGATCCCTAGTGAAGACTAAGGACAGCGGATCTTTTTGTTTCTATAGTACAGCACAAGGTAAAAGGATATTGTGGTGAAAAAGTCATATATCTTAAAGGTTTGACCATTAAGAACAGCCCTATACCACCACTCTTTCCTGCAAATGCTCATGGTTCAGCAGCAGAACAAAGGAATGGAATTACAAAACAGATTGCATGACCAAATCTTGCCATCTGTTAGACATACACCACCACCATTTGAGAAACAGAAAAAAGGAATACATTGATACTCACATTGAAGGACAGACCAAACGAAAAAAAAAATCAACTTGGATGTAAAATACAATCATTGACAGAAAATAAATAATATTTCTCAATCCCTTCTCATTTTTCTGTACTGTACTACATCGCTCAAGTACCAGTCTGAACCTAAGAACAGTCACAGAATCATTATTGGAATGGCATATCTGGAGCAGAATGAACATCAAAACTTGAAATAAACCATTAAAAAAGGAGCTAGGAAGTTTGAAAAATAAAACAGATAATCCCACTTTAAGTGTACTTTGAAATACACTACTATTCTGGAGATACCTCTTCTTACCAATGTGGTTTCAACCAAATTACACTGGTCATTTAAAAAAAAAAAAAAGTAAATATTAGTTATCTTTCATTACAAATAAATAAGTACACCAAGAAAGATTCACAGTAACACTACTATTGCAATCAAAGAAAGCAGGTGATTAGTGGGTTCAATAACCGTCTGGAGCATCCTGTGATATGGAAATGTTTGCAGCTATTTTTAGAAGCTAGTCACAGAGTGCTGTCAAACAAAGTCCAAAAGAGATGTCAGCAGCACCTTACTCTCAGGCTCCAGCAAATCACAACTGTAGTACCTGAGCAGCAGAACCATAAAATCAAAAAAGCCTTCACTTAACCAAGGATAAAAACATCATTATGACATCAAATCATCATCTAATACTACAATGCCACTATTTTTAATTATGCACTTCAAGCAGGGTTCTAGAAACATTTCCAGGTTAAAAGGTAGTTCTCTGTCCAAGTAACAAGTGGGACTGCACTGGCTTATGAAATCACTAGACATTCAGATGCCAGAAAGCAGGAAAATGACACATGCTATTTCTAAAGATCATTTAAAAGAAAGTATGTCCCCAGAGAAAATATGGATCAGATCCATTTCATTAGGGCCCTAAAGCCAGAGTTTATGACAATATGTTTGTTTACTATTGGTCTCTTACACTTTTTGCCACATCTTGTTATCAGCTCCTATGAACTACATATAGCATTCCCCTGGTTCCATTGCAGGAGGTATTACAAATCCTTCAGCAGTATGTTAGGCAATCCCAGTACCATACTGGTTATTTTTTCCATTTTACTCTTAAGGGATTTTACAAAAAAACCAAAAAAAAAAACAAAAAAAAACCCAAAAATAAAAAAAAAAGAGAGAGAGACAGAAACTGTTGGCAGAGTCTTTGGCCTTACCTAGAGCTGAATCTGTATTTATAAACTGCTGCTGTATACGAAGTACAAAGGAGAGTCAGCTCACTGAAAAATGTTAGCCATTGGGCTGAGTGACTGAACAGAGAATGCAAAAAAGTCACCAAGACAGAAAGATGTGTGCATTCAAACATATTTCTAAACAGCAGATTCTCACTCAAATTTATGAGAGAAAGGTCATTTACCTTGTTTGAATTAAGCAGTCAGAAAAAAACAATGCATTTCCTTCATAGACAGGAGCTTTTTTAGGGAGTAGTTGCACAGAACTATTTTGAGGAATAGTTCCACAGTGGCTCACACTGACTTCAGAACTGAGAGAAGTTGCAATACACAGCCTCTCTTCCAAGGAAGCTGTCTGCTTCAGGTCCTGTATGAACCATTATGCTAATTATCACAAAAAATGAAGGTTTAGCACTCTGATCCACACTTGTGTGGAAATTCTACCATGCTGCTAGCTGAGCATGACATGCAAGTATGTCACTGCACACGTAGTTAGGTAAAAAAAAAAAAAAAAAAAAAAAGACAACAACCAAACCAGAAAAACAAAAACAGCACAACACTTTACAGAAAATAAAGTTAGCATTACCTGACCCTAATGTCTTTTTTTTTTTTAGATCGTATTTTGATAAATTGTGTTCACAGTTTCCCTTATTTGTATATGAGAAAGGATAGGAAAAGTACAAATGAACAGTTCTACTCTGAGAGGTTTGATAGGGGATTTAATAGCTGATGAACCTGCAAGGGTTTGGGGGTTTATTGCTTTTCATTGGTTCCTTCAAGATCTTCCTAAGGCCCTGCACAGATGCCTGGAAATTATTTCTGATCCATCTTTTTATATAAATGACAGCATAGCAGGGAACTGGGGAATGTTCTGTTATCCTCCTTCCTGAGGATGTACATCAAACAAGATAGCTTTCCTGTTCAAAATCTATTTCTCAATTTTCAAAATTAAAACCATCTGGGTTTCCCATGTCAACTCATAAGATCTTGAAACGTCTCTGAAATAAATGAATGATCATTTTTTCACTGCCGAATATTATGACCAAGACTGAGAAGTAATTTTACAGTAATTGGAAACAAAACATTGTAAAAATTGTAAAAAAATAATTCAAAATGGAATTATTATTAAGTCAAAATGTTTTCAGTAGCAATACCTAACATTCATTTCAGTAACGTTTCCAGAAATGGTCAGCCATCTCAGTGTAATTGAGCTACTTTTGCTCAGGGCACAGTACTGGACCCCAGTAACCTGTATCCTATTTCCCACTTACTGTTGTTGAGCTTCAGCACATCAATCCTTCCCTATGGACCAGGGATGCCAGCTTGCAAAGGGCTTTGTTACAAGGAGGTGCAAAAGCTCTTTATCACCTCTTAGCTTAATCCTTACTAATTAATGACAGAATAATTGGTTTGGTCTTGTTGCTCATTAGGCTTTGATGTGTTAAATTGGTTTATCCTAATGGCTTTATTGAATACATCACTTCCATGAGATGAATTTCGAGTCAATGAGTAATACAGCAAAGTGTATTCTCACGGCCATTTAAAGCTTGTATGTGAGGTTGTGTGACACGGGCTTCACAAATATAGTCTAAGTACCAGAAAGCCTAATTTAATCTGTATCCAGTTCATTCTTTCAGAGATGAGATATGTGAACCTCATTATCCTAATTCATTGACAGAGTGCAGGTGTCTCCAGCCATAATAAATCCTATCTTCTATTTTTCAAGCCAGTAATAAAGCAGTGAATTCAATAATTGAGTCTAGGTTTACTTTGAGTCCTTTGAACCCTTCTTGAAACTACTGCTTTAAAACTTTCTCCCTGCATAAATTATCTTAAATCTATGTTCTGCAAAGATATAAGAATTTGATTCTCAATATAAAACAGAAAAAATGTGTCAGCTACAGAAGCTAACATATTGGGTCACTGCCAGGTTGAAAATCAAACCCAAAATAACTTACAGGGTTGGGTTTTTTTTGGTAATTAGAAGGAATCAGATGTTTGCATTGTTTCACAACGTTATTTCAGCACAGCTCTATATTGCCCCATATTACCTATTAGAGCAACATAACTGTCCATCATGTTTATTGGAAATAACAAATAGAGCAGTAACTAATTAATTATACTCAATATATGATTAATTATAAGTCATAATGCATTGAAACTATGCCGAAAGAAATTAAAGTCACATACCACTAATTCGTTGTGAACACAAAGACACAGAGTGCGCATGGAAATGCATGACTAGATCAGAGCAGAATGAAGATGCAAAATGAAATAAAAGCATGTAGTATAAAACTACTGAAAGCTCATTTTATTTTCTGTAGCTAATAATATATAGATTACTTTTGCTTTCCAACCACTAAACTCACACTGCCAGGCCCATCACTAAACTAAACCATATCCCTCAGCATCTCATCGAAGTGTCTTCTGAATATCTCCAGGGACGGTGACTCCACCTGGGCAGCCAGTTCCAATGTTTAACAACCTTCTTGGTTGTCCTAATGTCCCATTTAAACCTCCCCTGGCACAACTTGAGCCCATTTCCTTGTGTCCTATCATTCACTATTGGAGAGGAGAGGAGAGATCGACTCCCACCTCACTACGACTTCCCTTCAGGTAGCTGTAGAGAGTGATCATGCCTCCTCTCAGCCTCCTCTTCTCTAGGCTAAACATCTCCAGCTCCATAAGCCACTCCTTGTAAGTGCAGTTCTCCAGATGTATGAAAGAGGAGAAAGGAGAAATTAAGAGACAGAGGAAAAAAAGATCATTTATCTTGATGTTTTTCTCACTGCAATTTCATTTCATTCTTGTACTTAGCAAAAATTAGATGTTAGCTGTAGAGAGGAAGAGGGAAGATTGTATGTGCATAGCTGATTAGAAGTATTAACCAGTGTAAGTTAACAAAGAGGAGCAAATACGCTTACTGAACCAGCCACACCTAATACATGAAATTTGCTATTAAGAAAAGGCACACAGTGGAACTATTGGCATAGAGAAGATCTCAAGAGAGATCTATGAAAGTACATGTACAAAATATAAATCCTGTCACCACAACAGAGAAAGCAAAGGGCAATTGTTCCAAACACCTGCTCTCTGCTACAGTTCGCTGATCACACCCTTGTGATTCAATTTTGTTAGAAACTTGATGATCTCCATGACAGCCTTTCATTAAACAGTAAAACCTCTGCACCCAAATGTGTTTAAGTACTGTATTCATTCATTACAAAACATATGGCACAAATTTGTAATTTTACTTTTGTGCCTTTGGCATCGCTACTAGAAGGCACCTTTCTCCTCTAATCTCAGGAGAAAAGAAGTAAATACAAATTCAGTCATTTCCTCTGGGTCTTGTCTTATTGTTGGTTTTACTGATGTACTTTGTCATGTAAACACTTTCACAGATGCATTTGACAACCTCCTCTAGTTCTATCATACTCCTTTTCTCAACAGCAGAATACTTGTCCTGAGGATGGCTTGCCTGGGATGAACATTTACTCCATTTTGTATGGAGCACTCACAGATGTTGAGGTTCGTTTAAATTCATATCTTAAAGGCCAAGTTTTCCCCCTATCTGCCAATCCATGTAATCCCATCTCCCTTGCACATTGAACAAAAACAGAATCACAGGCAGAAAACAAAAGAAGAAGAAAGCAGCAGAAGACTGAGACAGCAGTAATAAGAGGTCATCATTCACGGTACCACAGAAGTTCACTGACGTGAAAGGGAAGTTGTAAGTTCACTTCTTAGATGAGACAGTGATTTGGAAACAGAAATAGAACCAGATTTAAGGAAAATTAAACGTAAGGAAAAACTTCTTTACTGTAAGTGTGATGGAGCACTGGCACAGGCGGCCTAGGGAGAATGTGGAGTCTCCTTCTCTGGAGATTTTTCAAAACCTGCCTGGATGCGTTCCTGTGTGACCTCATCTAGATGGACCTGCTTGAGCAGAGGGATTGGACTAGATGATCTTTAGAGGTCCCTTTCCAACCCCTATCATTCTCTGATTCTGTCATTCTATCATTCTGTAAACTCCACCTTCTGTCCCTGTTAGACCAGCAAATAATTGGATCTCATCTTGTCATGACCTGAGCAAACATGGTAAAAGGGCCTTACCTAGCTTCCTATAGTTAAAACTGTTTATTTATTCATATAAATAAATTACAGCTTGTGAGCCGTCTGATTAATTGACTATACATTTTCCATTGGTTAACAGAGATCACAACTAGAACACAATGTTTTATTTAATTATTTTATAGAAAGTTTATATGAGAAGAGAAATCAAGAGCTAGCTTTTCCTGCAGAATGACAGTTATGATTTATGTAGGTAAATATTGGCAAATTAATATAACCAGAAGAGTATCTCTACATCAGGCGCCATTCAATAGATTTCAGAATGGCTTTTGTCACCCCACTATATGGATGAGATAGATGTTCAGTTTCTCTGTTCAAAGAACTTACTAGGTAAAGATTGACAAGAGAAAGTGGCATGAAGCAGCTAGGACTGCTCACGTAGAAGATAGTTGCTCAAATGATACAGGAACTTTGAAGCAAAACTCCATCAGACGTATCATGGTAGGCAAAACCAAGACTTTCCTTTTAAAAGAAAGGTCACATCCGCATCAATGCCCCAGGAAATACGAGGACAGCAAAAACAGATTGTATCAGCAAACAGTGGGAGTGAATGAGAAGGAAGACAAGCAGAAGGTAGTCTGCGACTATTTTAAAAGTAAAGAGCTACTCTTTAAGGAGCTGAGCACTTTCTGACTCTATTACAATTTCGATCTACAATAGGACATTCAGAAGGACCAGAAGACTTAGAAATAGCTTATTGGTAAGGAAAAGTTAGTTGATTTTGAAGGCTGAATGCTATCTTGACACCAAGAACAAAAAAAATTCAAAATAATGCAGGAGATAAAGACAGAAATGTGAATTTCCATCTTCAAGACTATAATACAAAACAAAAGGGTAAAATATCACTAAACAAATCCCTGTATTTGGGGAAAGATGAAAAAATTTCAAAGGATTCTATCACTTTGCAAGAATTTGAGAATATCAACAGAGTTTTCACAGCATAAACAGAAAGGATAACAAGAGTAATGATGCCAAGGAATTTTTCAGATAACTGGTGAATAATATTACAGTAAAAGATAAATTATCCACATCTGAAAGGAAGCACAACATTTAGATTTAAAAACACGCATTCTTAACTTCACATTAAGTGGACTCAAATGCCCAAGCCAAAGTAATATTACCAAGTGACAAAAATTTTCCATATTATATCTGACCTTTGCACATTCCTATCACCTCTGGATATCTTGAATTCATGTCCACCAATGCGTTCTATCAGATTTTTTTTTAAATTGCCTTAAAGCTTCAGTCAAAAACAGATTAAAACCTGGAAGACACTACAAAGAAGTGTTTGCCAGATCTGACAGCACACCATCATGTAGTGGTATGAATTTAAGCATCTTTCAGCAAAGTGTGATTTGAGACATGTGTTACTCCATTTCTTTGACAGAATTAGTCGAACCATCTGTATTAATGTGCTAAAGCACTCAGCTTTACAAACTGTGAAAACTACAAAGCTTTTTCCTAAAGCAAACAATGTCCTTGGCTAAAGTCTTATTTAACTGAAAACTTTGAACAGGAATGCACTGTTTAAGAAGTCTGGTCACATTGCTGAGAAAATGCAAATACAGTGCAAAAGGAATGCAAAAGTCAAATTCAAATGATGGAAATCCACACTTTAAGCTATTAACACTGTACTGGATATACAGTAGCAAACACAGAAGGCTGTATAAGGTTCAGATAGGCACAAGCAGCTCAAAATTAGTTTTTTTCCAAGAAATGAAAAAGACGGAAAGAATGGACAGTCATTTGGAAGTGATGATCTCAAATGAGAATTAATATACACCATACTTAAACAACTGAGAAGACAACTAGTGGATTTATCTTCTCTTGAGGCTGTTTTAGGACTATCACAATTCCTCCCACAAAGCAAGGCATCATAGTCCTTAACAGTACACTAACTGGTAATTTAGGTAATGGAGTACTTGTGAGAATTTTAAAGTATGCCTTTAACTGTTGCTAGCACTATGCATATCTAGAAAACAAAGTGAGGAGTAGCTCTTTCATAGACCTGCTGCTGAGGAGCTGTGGGGCTGACTATGGTGAGAGAACACGCACACTGGTAAAATCACTAAAATGAAGTGGAAGCACATATTGTTTCTGAATTACCACTGAACACTGTCCACCAGCATTACTCATTAGAAAAGGTGCAAGGAAGGAAAATAAACTACATTTTAAAAATATTTACTTGTGTGCATCGTTTTTACTCTTAAGATCTGCAAGGAAAATACATACTATTTGAAAAAAAAGAAACAAAAGTCTGAAACTATTTCTTCAAGTGCCATGGAGCTACTTTCAATTCACAAATGGTTTAGAGAGGTAAAAGAACTTGGGAGTTCCAAGTGAGATATGTTGGCATGTTTCACATTCTTCAAACTAGAAAAACTGATGTCTTTGCTTGTGGTGAACTATTGGCTTTACAAACACATATCACACATCTTCTTATGGATCTCATCATCCTTAGAAGAGGAAAAAGTATTGAAAGTCAGTAGCACTACATGGTCATTCTTAAAGTTTGTTGCCACTACACACAAACATCTGACCCCATATCCTATGAATTATACAAGAATCCACAGAGATAATTCTTTGCTTTGTTTAATAGTTACTTTTCATTTTGGCTCTTCATTATCCTTAAGTGATTTAAAGCTACTATATGTGAACCTTGATCATTAGAAGCTATTGGGTTCAAGGTAGAAATTAATATTAATCAGACTTTTTATTGTCTTTGCTAGTAAAAATTCAGACTTATTCTCCATCTTCTCCATTACGATCTTATGTTTAAAATCCACAATAAAACTGTTTCTTTTATGTACCTTTAACAGAGGTGTTGGATCACTAGAGGCCCCTTCAGTCCCCTACCATTCTATGAGTCTATGTTTTATAGATATATAATAAGTTATGAAATTAAATTATTTGTACAGCTTTATGTGTACACAGGCAGATCAATGTAATGGACACATTGGCCCAATATTTTCTAACACATCTACTAATACATTCCTTGACTTTTAAACTCATGCCTAAACTGTGAACTACATAGTTCGTGATCAAAATCAAGCAGGTATCTCTCAGATGATAATAGTTTCAGACTATTGAGCTGTTTACACTTTATTTCACAAAATATTATATAGATTGCATTGAAATTCAGCTATAGGTTATTTCCAAATGCCTAAATTTTGGACCAATACCATTGTATTTCACATACCACAGAGAACATATCTGTTCAAGAAATTAGAGAGAAAAAAATAGCAAAAGGCATATGATACTTCCAGTCAGATTTGCTCCACAATATTTTATTGAAATCATTCTCAAAAATGTCAAACGTGAAGTGGTACAGAGTGGGCAGTTTTAGGTATTACATGACTACCCACATCCTCCCTATTCTGTATTTGTCAGGAACATTATTATATAGATATTATACATAGACAACATTATATTGGATACATAATCTCCAAAGTATGCAAAAGAATCCCCTAAAAAATTAAGTCAAAGCTATTTCACATCAGATTTTGCCATTCTATTTCAAAAAGGAAGAAGAAAGCATTTCCTTACAGCTGCCCTGGTACAGCTTTGTTGATGTATTGTGTCAAGTTTCCAAACCTCTCTTCATTTGATTTGTTGACACAGTGTCCAGTAAAATATTCTGGATCATTAACCAAACCTAAATATTTTTTTCTGCTTTGTTTTATATAAACTTGTGGTTGGTTGGTTTTATTTAATCCAGGATTTTTCTGTCATCATAAATATGATACGATATGCTTAAGGCACACTTGAGGATAATTTCATAAAGAGGGATTTTCCTGTTTTACACATTAAACCTGTGGATCAAATGGAAAGTATGATCAACAGCTTTTTTTTTTTCTTGTCCTGCTTTCAGGACTTTTGAAAAAGAAGCTGATTTTCTCTTTTTAAATATCTGAGCCACAGAGCACATCTCCAACTGTTCCCAGCATCACCCAGGCAGATTTTGGCAGCTTCTCTCCTCATGAGGAATTTTAACATTGAAGCAAAATGAACAAGATGAACTGATGGCCCCACAAGAGTGGCAGTTCACGATTCCATCTTTCTTCACAGTTAACAAGTTTCCACCCCTACTCTACAGTTATCTGTCAGGAGCTTCATAAGCCTTTGTGTTTTCCTTGCACAGAGTTGGGCTTTAAGCACCCTGCCATAATTTCAAAATCTAACAGATGTAGTGATTAGTTTGTACTGACTCCATCTGTTCGACTATGAACTTCTTCCTACTGGGCTTGTAAATGCAGATGAGAAAGAAAATTGCACCCAATTGTTTTGGGTTTTGGGTAGTTGGGTTTTTTTCATCTGGACAACCTCCTGGAAGCTGAACTACAAAACAACAACAACAACAACAATCCCAGAAGATAAAAACCCAAAGCAAACAGACAGAACAAAATTATTTCCTTCTAGGTTTGATAAATCTCAGGAGATCATCCACTCATGATAATCTTGTGAGGAATACTTTGAAAGGAGAAATAGCGTGAGCCATTAATGAATGACAGCTATAAAAAATATATAGTAAAACAGATCAACCATAAGAGAAGATCACTGATAGACACATGCACTAAGTAATATTTTTCTGTGCTTTTTCATGTCTTTAGAGAAAATCCTTTAGGTTTCATAAACAAAGTTCTAGAATTAATGAAATATTAGTAATTATTAGTGTGTCAAGTCCATTACTAAGGAAACACAGCTAATGTCTAGTTCATTGGAAGGCCACTCCCCCCTTTCTCAGCTAGAAGAACTTTAAAATGTGTTAATAAATCTGTCTAAATCCCACTGAATAGCTGATCAAATCTTAAAATTTTAGAAACTCTAAAAAAGTACTATTGAAAAATATTAATAATTCTATACTCTTATAAGAGCAAACCAATTTCTCTCACAATATTAAGTACATTTCAGGAATAGACTTTGTTACAGAGTTTTCAGTGTAACGCTAATAAAATTTACATATCAAATCATACAAGCAAAAGTGTCTGCTGCAAACTGTCCTGTCTAATGATCTTGTTTATACACCAAGCCCCAAAAGCCCCAGGTACATGCAGAGGGAAAGAAGAGCAGCAGCTTAGGTTTAAAGCTCTTCTCACAGGGTAAATAATATATGGGAGCAGGGATCATTTTATTGGAGCAGGAGAGGAAGGAAATGCAGCACATGGGCTCTCTGCAGAGCGCTTGTATAATTCTGAGAAGCATTTTAATCTGCCCTAAGGGCAGACTGAATACTGGACTGTGTAGCATCAGTATGGTCCATGAACTTAATGGGGCAGATAGGAAATAGAGTGGTATTTACCAATAGTTTTATATAGCTCTGCCTTCTGCTGCTAGGTAGGATGCAATCATGGCCAAGATTTCATCTCTCTGCTCTCAGAAATTGTCATTTTTGTCCTTCCAGCGGCATAACATTTTTCAGGAGTCTTCTGAAAGACTACATAGAGATCCAAAAATTTACTTCAGTCATATAGTGTCACATTCCCAAAAAACTTTTCATTACACAAGCACCTCGTTACTCCAAGGACACCCAGAGGTATCTCAGCTTTGGCAGTGAGTTCTTTGGCCTCCAGCTTATGGATGAAGCTGATCAAGTTTCAAAGCTCCGGCTTTATTCTACCCATGTGTCTCTGATCATCTATGCAGTTTTATATTATGCTCAATATAGAGGTATAGGATCAAATACCATGCATGTACTAGTGGTTGCTTCAATTGTCTTGATACAATTTGAAGGAAGAGCTGCTTCTTCTCTTAGCCCACATAGCATTATAAACAAAAACACGTAGTATATCCTTCAGCTAAGATGAGGGAAATTCATTTTCATTACCTTCTCTCTCTGAGCAGACCCAAAAATTTTTCCTGGTGATATGAGTGCACTTCAGGACAGTGGAGGAATAAAGTTGGAGCCTCTCAACAATTAAAGTTTAATATGCTAAATATTGGCTAGCTTGAAGGCATTTTTCCCATTGTATTTTAGAAGAGTAACTGATCAAAAGTCTGGATAAAGATGGGAGCATGAATCTTCTAAAAGACTGGCCTGGCAAAAGAAAAGTCCCTTTGCTCTTCCTCCTGCTATGGAAAGCATGTGTGCTTAAACAAGTGTGGGCTGACTACAAGTGTTGACTTGGCAGGTGAAATTCCTTCAAGGTCCTTTGAGATCCTGCAGCAGAGAGCTGAACACACCAGTCCACTGCTAGTTGACCCTACAGTCTAAAGCCCCCTCTCAACAATTTTAATGGCAAATCAGTGCCATCTGATTAGAGGTGGCTAGAAATTAATCAAATTAGAAGATTTTGGTTCCAAAAGAAAATATTTTAAAACTAATAACTTTAATATTTTTCAGGGAAAAAAGCAGTTGAAATCATGATCCCTTCTATGTCAGAAATAGGCATCACACACTCAAATACAGCTCCTAGTGCAAGTTATTTGTATATGGACTGATCTGCAGAAGAACATTTATCTGAAGGAATTACACAATTAGACATAAGGATTCAAAACAAATCAAAATTCCAGTAAGACAAAGGCTTGGTGTTTTCAGATCCAGCATTTTGAGACTGCTTTTTTTGGTTTTTTTTTTTTCTGATAGTAAACTACAAAATGGAAAACAAACAACTTCAATTAGAAATAACAATAACAAAATTAACAGAGATAGGATTGCAGGGAAAAATAAACATATTATCATGTTTTCCTGTGGCTTTCAACTGACTTAGTATATTATAATACCTTGCAATACTGCGGGCAATGATTTTAGTGTGGTGTAACAAGTGTAAAGTATCACATTTTCCTAATTATAGCTGAGTAACATGATGATCAATATTACATGAAATTAAATCATGAATTAGGTAAGCTGAAATCAGTGAAGAGTTGAAACAATCTTCCAAGATGAACTTGAAGCATAAGTAATTAAAGTACTTCAGTCAGGTTAAAATGATGAAAATAATGATCCTTTTTACAGAGGATAGAAATGCTTTGTTCTTCCCTCAGTGCCAATAAAGGTACCTGTGTGACTTTTAAATTGAAAAGATGTATTTTATTTATACAGGTTATTTTCACATAATTAATCATTGCACATAAAATTTGTTCCCTCTCTTGCTATACAAGCCATTTTAATATATATAGAAGTACAAATCTTGGAGCTTTCTTCAATTCTTATCAATTAAAATCTTTATGCTATGTTATTCATACACACGTGTGTGTGTGTGTGTACATCTATTTAAGTACAGAAGCAGAAATTGTAGAAAAATAATATTTAAATAACTCAACTTGTTCACTACTTCACTATTGTTATGCTTTCACATTGCATATTTATTATTATTTCATGTATGATCCCAATAAAGCATTGTATTTCTGTGATAAATATAATAACAGCTTCAAATAGTGAAACATATAGAATTGGTTTATTTCTAGCAGTTGCAAGACTAGCAGTAACTTCTGTGAAAACAGGGTTTTTTTGTGTTTGAAAGAGTATTGTTTATTCTAAAATTAAAGATTTCTATATGTTCTTAAATTTTTGTATATATAACCTGACTAAACTTGAATTCTGTAGAAGTAGAAAATGGAGGAATTGAGAAAATGCATTCTTTTTTTAAGAGTTACTAAACGTTTCTCCTGCAACAAAAAAAAAATAGAATTTTTCTGATGTTTTCATAACCTTTTTTGCTAAAAAAAATTGTATGTTTTTGTCCTAAAAGGTAGAATCCATCTTACCTCTTCATTGTAACTGCATCAGTAGAGCAACCAGGCTCTCCTGTTAGGCTTCCTTTTTCAATTTTGTAAGAAAATCTATTTTTACACCACAATCTGGAATTTCAGGCTTTGAGGAAGCAGCACTTCAAGGACTAAGACCTGTGTGCAGCAATTTAACCCATGCCTTGCAGTATCTCATTTCCCACATGACACCTTCATGGTTTCTCCCACAAACCGTGCCTTCCACAAGAACTTCAAATACTGTTCCTCTTTTCAAAGGCATAAAAGTGTTGCAGCTTCAAAGAAATTCAGAATGGATGCAGCCCAAAGAAAGACTATCTACTTTCTAGCTGGTGAACACCTTCTCAATTTATTTCTGATGAAATCTTATATTAATCAAGGTTTTTATGAAGACTAGCTTCTATGTTATGTATATAACTCATGAAAATCTTCATTAAAGATGTGAAAGTTCCTAAAGCTAAGCAATCAGAAGTTAGAAAATGCTTAAATTAGTGTTCCCTTTGCAGCCAGATTTTACACTGCATGTACATATGCACCACAAAACAATCTTTAGTTATTTTTCCCATCGGCTATGAGCCAAATAACATGTCATTCTCCAGTCCCATTTCTACAGACAGTTGAACAGCTTCTGTTGAGTTTTTTCCCAAAAAGACTTCCTCCAGAAAGCCATCCAATATGACTTCTTCAAGCAAAAGGTTAATGCTTCAAACTTCTGCAAATGCAAACAGTCATACTTTGAGTTCTCATGGAGTCCCACAGATGGTCCTCTACACAAGGATGACATCTCTTTGCAAATATGTGTATAAACAATTAACCTCCTTCATGAGGATTCAAGGATATAGATTTCATTAGAAGAGGAAAGAGTCTAGCCATTGCCCACTCACCTCCACTCTTCTGCCTTACAAGGAGCAGGAAAGCCATGGGATAGGTGATTCTGAACATTATATTTGGTCCTCAAAGTTATTTCATAACAGAGACTGCATTGCATGAACCTGATCCATGCAGCTTCTCATGAGATCGCCTTGAATGACTACTCTACCCTGCCTGCCCATTTTGAGATCTGCCTCTGATGCAATGAATCCCCCCATTCAGTTGAGCTGGTATGTCCCACAGGGTCCTATTTCCTGCCCGATCACAAGACAGAACAGATTTATCGTCTCAGCAAGCCTGGCTGCCACTGGTTTATAATCTGTATTTCTGCTTCTTCTCTCCTTCCAGGACCAGCATTCAACATTATGCTACTGTTCCATATTCATAGCAAACTGATAACCAAAGACAGGCAGGTTTTTCAGCCATTTGAGCTAGAAATATGATCTCAATTCCTGCCCCATGGAACACAGCCTAACAAGAGGTCTGTATTAAATTATATGAAAAGGACTTCAATCAAATCTTATCTCTCTTGCAGTTATTAAATCTATTACTAAGTAATACGGTTGTTTATCAGTTGTATGATACATCTTCAATGTCTGATTACATAACTCCAGCATTTCAATTCCACTAGAATACAGGAACAAAACATGTCATTTCACTCTATCATTGTTTCTTCCATGTTCAATTGAAGCATGTTCACTTATTACTAGCCAATTTCCTGAATGAATGCAAGGCCGGCTCTTGAATTCCACTACAACATGTATTCCTGGCTTGCAAACCTTCACACTAGGCTGACACTGTTTCTGATACTCCTGCTACATTATTTGAAGTCGAAGTTACCACACCACCACACGCTGGAGCACTAAGTGTTGGCATGTCCTTACTTTGGGGTGTTTTTCTTTTTCCATTAAATGCTTTTTGTTTCCATCACTATGAGAAGAGAATCAAATCCAAGATTGAATCTTTATGCAGATTTAATCAAGGGAATCTTGTTTTAATTGCAATTTAAAAGCATATTAATACCTATCTCCATACCTATCTTTATTGTAGCAGCCCAAATTAAGCATTTTATTGCCTTCAACAGGCAGATTTTAAATGTATTAGTCAATGCTTTAGAAAGCACAGATGTGGCTGAGGTGCAGGCAGCTGACAGCATTTTACTAATGACATCCAGATAAGGAATTCTGTTCCAGTTCCTTATGGTTTTCACAATTTGGACTCTGAACTTTTATAAACTGCTGTTACACAAACTGGGCTCTCCCTCCCAAGAAACCACAACTTAAGCAGTGGAGATGTAGGTCTGAAACACATTCAAAGGTTTTACCTTTAAGGTGTGAGAAATAAATACTGTTCTATTCACCAAATATACTTACTGCTTATGATACAATTCCCACAGCTTCTGATGGTAACAAGGAAGCTAGCTTACTTTGATGGAAGTTGGATGTCAAAGGACTTATCTGATACAGCCCTCCATTCCGTGAGGGCTTTTGTATTTCTGCTATAAAAGCTCATAGGGCTTTGCACAGCTGAGTTTGAATCAGTCTCTTTGTTTTTACTGCTGTACCATTAAACATCTGTAGATTGTCATAAGTGAGTTTACTGACATATAAGTGAGTTTACTGACATGTAACTGAAAGCAAATAACTTTATCTTCTCACCAAGAATAATATTAAGCTGAACTGATCTTCACTAAAAAAGACCTCCATGGTTTCAATGCCCCAATACATTCCTGAACATTCAGGAAAATCAAAACTCCTGTTTCTGTGCACAANAACTTGTGTGTCTTTGGAACCTCTTATGTTCCAGCTTGTACCTGTTGGCATTTGTCCTATCATTGGACATTATTGAGAACAGCCTGGCTCCATCCTCCTGACACCCACCCTTTACATAAATGAGAACTAGACGTTAGTAAAATTATGTAGTTCAGAGAAATTCTCCCTAGTGCATTCTGAACTCTGTGTCTCATTCTACATCTACTGAGAATTCCAAGATCCAACAAAGGAAAAACAATGTGGGCAGTTAAGGAACATCCTGCACTTGGCATTTTACCACGAGTGCTAGAGCGATGCAATAAGTAGGCTACATGACCATTAAAAACAATAATAAATAAAACTTTTTCAGTTTCTAGTGAAGACAGAACCTTATTATGTACAACTCAGTTTTGACTGAATAACAATGCTCACACAGCATCAGGGCTGTCCTTCCAACATTTCTTCCCCCACCTTCTCCAGTAGCAGTGGGTGGGCAGGATCCTGGGAGGGACTACAGCCAGAACAGCTGACCCAGGCTGACCAAGAAGCTATTCCATACCGTATGACATCAGCTTAGCAATATAAACTCGGGGACATGAGCAGGAAGGTGGAGGCATGATTCACTTTAGCCTTCCAAAGCAATTGTTATGCATACCACAGCCCTGCTTCTCCGGAGGTGGCCAAACATCGCTGCTGATGGGAAGTAGAGAGTAATGTCTTTATTTGCTTGATTTGCTTCTCACGCATATGGCTTTTCTGTTTCTTTATTATGCTGCTTTTATCTCAACCCACAAGGCTTCCATCTTATTTCCCCCCCTCCCTGGCTTGCTGAGGAGGAGGGGTGATAGAGTGGTATGGTGGGCACCTGGCATCCAGCCAGGGTCAAACCACCACACATGGAATTACTGACCACATTGCAGGTTGATTTTATTAAGTCTCCCAGGAAAGGAAACCCAGATGTCTCAAGCAAATAAGGCATTCCCATTCTGTTCCCCAGAGCTGCATTTATCTTCCATATAGGCTTATTTAAGAGATTTCCTTGCTCTGAGCGCATATAGTCAGTAAGGCCTAAGGTAAGTGGGAAAATTTGTAATTAGTTATTGCTTACAGGTGATCTTAATCAGGAATAAGAGTCCATAGAGGAGTGCCTTTTTGGAGCTGTCCTTTGGGTAGCATGTTCTCACAGAACTGTGTTTCAGGTGATATGTTTTATTGTTAAAAAGATAATCCACTAAAGGACTGACTTTTTTCCCCTCCTTTTTCACAATGAAAAGAATTCATCTCACCATCCCAACTTTCTTGTACTGGCCAGAGCATAAATAAGAGATTGCACCTACCCTGGAACTTGCTTAACAGATCTCCTGTTGCTGGAAGCTTGCAGGGCTTTTGGCTATTCCCCTCAGCCTCCTGAGGATGGCTGCACGTCATGGCAGATGGGCTCCACAACGCCTCCCTCCTCAAAAGGCTTTCCATGGCCTCGTCACTGACGCTGCTGAAGCATCACATCCTGATCACAGGAACATCACCCAGAAGAACGTGGGAGTGCTGACAAGTGGGCTTTATCTGGGGTCTTTCTGGAGTGACCTGCAGCATAAAACAGATGGGGACATATTGCTGCATTTTCTTCTCTCCTGGCAAGAGCACAGTCACAAAGAGTGACTCTTCTGGCTGGGATTCTGCTGGCGTGTGTACGACACTATCATTTAACCCACTTTATACACTTGTTTCTAGCCAACTCTTTTCCTTGTTTGGAGATATAGTTTAGATATGAATACATGGACTAAGGTCATCCATTCAGGCTATGGTACTGGACTCCGTCAAAAGCTATTTTGAAATCCAAGGCAACTACAGCTGTAACTTTCCCCATCTGTTCTTTGAATAACTTCCCTGATGCCAGACAACATCACATTTGAGTTTTTTACCTTTTATGAAGTTATACTGGCTTGGATTTGTCATAAAGGACTTTTCCAGATGTTGTGTATTCTCATTTATAATTATCGTATCCAGGATTCAAGCCTCACACTGAGATCACTCACACATTTACAATAGTCTAACATCATTCTTCATCTGATTTACATCTCTCAAGCCTTTTCCCTAGAAGAAAACAAAACATGCATGCAAATAACAACTTGGAATATCATTAGCAACTCCTAATATACTATTTTAAATAGCTATTTATCATAGAATGGTAGAGTTGGAAGGGACCTCGAGAGATCATCTAGGGCAGCCCCCCTGCAGAAGCAGGTTCACCTAGATCAGGTTGCATAGGGACATGTCCAGGCAGGTCGTGAAAACCTCCAAGGAATTTATGATATTTTACTGCTGAGCATTTACACTGCAAAATGGTTTTAATTCTGTATTTATATGGAAAACGTGCAATGCTGTATTGGGTTTGTGTAGCAACATTTTGGTAGCAGAGGGGCTATAGGGTTGGCTTCTGTTAAATATAGCTAGAAGCTTCCCCTGTGTCCAATAGAGCCAATGTCAGATGGCTCCTAGACAGACCAGTTGCTGGCTAAGGTCAAACCAATTAATAATGGTGGTAATGCCTCTGTGATTAACATATTTGAGAGGCATGGGTGGAGTGGGAAGGAGTTATTGCACAGGACAAAATTGTGTCATGAGAGTGGAGTGAGATGTGAGAGCAACAACCCTGCAGACACCGAGGTCAGTGAAGCAAGGGAGGAGGTGCCCCAGGCTATGGAGCAGAGGTTCCCTTGCAGCCTGTGGTGCAGCCCATGATGAAGTCCTGCCCCTCCAGCCTTGGAGGCCACAGGCGAGCAGAGATCCACCACAGCCTGGAGAGGAGCCCATGGAAGCCCGCCCTGGAGTAGACTTCTGGCAGGATCTGTGAGCCTTCGAATAGGGAGAAGCCCACTCTGGATAAGATTTACTGGCAGGACTTGTGATCCTGTAAGTCCATGCTGGAGCAGTCTGTTCCTGAAGAACTGCCTCCAAAGAGACTCACAATGGAAAAGTTTGAGAAGAACTGTGGAAGGACTGTGGCCTGTGGGAAGGACTCACATTGGAGAAGTTCATGAAGGACTGTCTCCCATGGGAAGGACTCCACTCCCCTGAGAAGAAGGAGCAGCAGATATCGTCTGACTGTAACCCCCATTCCCACCTCCTGTGCCACTGCGGGGAGGAGGTAGAGAGCAAGGAAGAAGGGAAGGTGTATGAAAATTTAAGTTTTAGTTCTCATTACTCTTCTTTACTATGATTGGTAATAAATTAAATTCTTGCCTGTGATGGTAATTTCTGAGTGATCTCTCCCAATCCTTATTTCAACCCATGATTCTTTCATTGTATTTTCTCTCCCCTGACCAGCTTAGGAAGGGGACTGATGCAGCAGCTCTGGTGGGCACCTTGTATCCAGCCAGGGTCCACTCACCACAGAAACATGCACCCTGGGGTGAGTCCTCTATTAGTCACTCCACAGCTCTGAAATTAAAGTGACATTTCTAATTTTCATAGGCGAGAAAGCAAAACAAACTAACCAAAAATTGGTAGTATATTTGACTGTACAACACTAATTACTACACTGCCAGGAGCCACCAACAGTCACATGTAACCTTATCAAGGTTTAGATTCAGAATGTTATTTTTCTACACATTAAGCACCCTAAACTCAGTCCATTTTCATGAACTGCTGACTTTTTAGCACTAGTAGAACTCTACACAGCACAAATTGCTGACCAAATGTGAATGTATAGTTTATTAACATAGTAGGTGATAGATATTCCATTAAGTATCACAATAATTCATTTGTGCCTTTTTATCTTCCCTTTATCAAAATATCATCCTCTTAAATTAGTTACAGTGATTTGGGTAACCTTTAATAAATGAGGTACGCAGGTTGGAAGAATCATCCCTGCTTAACTACAGCAAAAAACATAGTTACTGCTTGATGATCAGAAGTGTTTAAGGAAGTCGCCTTTTGTATATGAACAATGATAACTTTCCCTTGACAGTTACTTCCCTTTGTTTGAAAACAGAAATATTTGAAACGGTTTACAACAGTATGAGGAAAAACCTATTTCTCTTATCTATGTTTGAAAATGATCTAGTGTATTCCTTTCAGACCACTGAAAGCAAGTAAACTATTTTTCAAGTAGACACTCATGTGAGCAGAAATACACTGGTCAAATATAGTGAGATGTGAACATTTGGGAGTGAAATGAAGCAGGGAGTGATATTTTGTGGGACTAACTTGTGTCAAGTTGTGAGTTATCTGGTAAAAATAAGTAATTTAAAAATGTATCAGTATTCTTCAAGCACTGAATTCTTTTCTCTAGCTTTGAAAACTTCTATAAAATTCAAGGTGACCTCTGCTAGTCAGTTTAGGAGGAACAGGCAAGCATATTAAATAAAATGTAATATCAAACACTGCAAACACTTTAAAAATCATTCTGCTGGTTCTGTTGTCCTGAACCAATAAAACACCACAGCAAGAATTATAGACTCTTACTAAAGCGGATTAATGATATCTTCAAAGATGAGATTGCTGAAAAGATAGGTGCAAAGCCTGATATTTATGTGTAAAAACAGAAACATTGTTTTTACACACGTGAAAATACTTTATTCAGCTTTGAAAGTTAAATCATCCTAAATCTTCCTGCATCTCCACCTGCTCTTTGGGTGAGCTAATAGATATGGCTCACCGAAAGAGCAGGTGGAGATGCAGGAAGCGTATGCCTGATATGCAGCTATGATGCTTTGATTCGGCAGTCTTCAAACACGGCAGTAGAGAATGATGAGTTGTGATTTCTCTTATGCAGTTTATTTTAGAATGATTATTTTTAGTTAAGTAATTTTACTTTAAAAGTGATTGCATTTCTTTCTTTGGAAATGTGTATATATTTCCCAAGAATCCTTGCTATTTCCACAATGTGAGGCCTCTCATGATGGTTGTATAAAAGCCTCAGGGAGAAGATCGCTGAAGTAGTAAGGTGTTATTTATATCTTGTCAGATTCAGACATCTTCAATTTCTTAACTGCTTTTTGTTTGTTGTTTTCATTGTTTTCTAGAGCTCTCAGTAAGAAGAAAATGTTGGGGGTTTTATTCTAGCTTTTTCCCAAAAAAAAAAACTTTTGCCATTGCCCTTCCAGATACTATTAGTCTGTGAGTTTCTGATTCTATGGATTGTAGCACAGCAGTAAAAAAAATCTCCTGATTAAATGTATTTGCAGAGAATCATATAACACATGGGTGCATTTGGAAGAGATAAATCTGAAGGAGATATTTTATTTTACATCATGTAAAATTTTATTCTGCCATCACATTCCTTTAATAATCACCCTTTCTCTTCTGGGAGATAATGTAAAACCATAAATTAGCAATTTTAATGTGCTCTATTAAATTTTAAGAGCCAAGATGTGCAATCAAAGAGAGTATTTAGTTTGAATTGCTTAAAGATGAAATTAAAGAGCACTGCTGCTGATCTCCCCCAGTAGCCAGCAACACGGGCTGGAAGAAGCATAACTACAAAGGACTTCAGACACCAGAAGTATGGAGTGCAGCAAAGATTTTGTCAGAAGGCACAAGTCTGTTGACAGAGTAAGCCCAGCAACCAAAAGCCCTGCTTCATCAGCCACAAATGCAGATGAGAGAATAAGATGTACTAATGACAAGCCTAACTTTGGACACATGTCTGAGAATTTGTGCAAGAAACATCAAATAATTTAGGTTGGAAACAATTCTGGCTGTCATCACGCCCAATTCCCTGTTGTAAGCAATGCAAGTATTGAAAGTGGGTATCACCTTGTGCTTTTGAAAGTTTCCTTGTGTTTGTCACCATGGAAAGAGAAGTCTTGTCCACCACAGAGTAGCTGGGGACAGCCAAGATGGAACAGCCAAGGGCTTTAGTTGTATGTCACAGAATCACAGAATCTTAAGAGTTGGAGGGGACCTCGAAAGATCATCTAGTCCAACTCCCCCTGCCAGAGCAAGACCAGCTAGAGTAGGTCACACAGGAACTTGTTCAGGTGGGTTTTTAATGTCTCCAGAGAAGGAGACTCCACAACCCATCTGAGCAGCCTGTTCCAGTGCTCCATCACCCTCACAGCAAAGAAATTCTTCCTCGTATTCAACACTGTAGTAGAAAAAAAAACAGAGAAAGAAAAGGAAATACAACAGAAAAGACCACATCACCCACAGAGCAGATTAACACATCAAGTTGAAAGTCTCATACTTGCAAAGGGACTTGTTTGTCCTGAGTTAAGCAACAATTGTACCCCAGGGCTCAACACAGTTTTCTGTTGAGAGGTGAACATTCCAAACACACATTGTAGAGTCATGCTTCTTCCCTGCTGGGGAGTCAGTCACATTGTTGTTTGCAAATCAGAATATCTTCAACACAGATGGCAGATGTCAAATTACTGTTTAAGGAAGTGGGAGTTCAATTGCTTCAGTGAATCATGGATTAAAGTTCTGCATTTTTCCTTTTCCTCTTATGACTGTGTTACATAGACCAGAAGGAGCTGCTAATACCATGTGGTGTTTCAGGCACCTCAGGAACTTAATGGATTAAAAGTAAAGCATCCTAGAAATTACTACAAGTAACTCCTCATCAGGGATTATAAAAATAAAAAATCTTAATCTTGAAATGGAATTTAAACTTCATCATTTATCCAAATGTCTTTGCAAAAATTTCAGTCTAGGCTACCAGGTTGTTTTGGCATGGACTATTGTAACTTCTGATGGAGACCTACACAGCTTTGCCTTCAGTGTGTCTGAAGCAAAAATAGAATATAAATATGTAATCCAATGAAGATGTTGTTTCAGATTACAAATATCTGAATTTATAATTGATAATGGAACGTATTTTTCTTCCAATGGCTTCAGAAGAAAGCAAATACACACACAAACTTTTGCAGGGAATGGTACCTAATTGGTAGTGATGTTCTATTGATAACAATTTACTTTATCTCATGTATTTTAATTTGTCAGCCTCATACTGGCAGGAGATTTTTTTTAAAGTGAAACAGAGTTATCTTTGCAAACTTCTGTAGCAAGTATTTATTTTGCAACCATGGTGCTGAAATTAAACAGCTAGATAGATATATGTTTAGATTCCTGCAAGCACAGAACTTTTTAAAACTCCATGAATGTGTTGCTGAGAAACAAAGTCCTTATTAAATCCACGTCACTCCTTAACTTGTCTTAATTATCAACAATTTTAAATGCATTTGAAAACATATTCTTTTATATTTGACCATTGTCCAATCACTTAAAATGTCCTTTTTTTACTGGAAGCAGTAGAAAAAAAGGGACAAGATAAAAATATATTTGCTCTGCAAGTGTCGTTAGTTGGAGTTGCTGAA
This sequence comes from Urocolius indicus, assembly GCA_013401255.1. Taxonomy (NCBI): domain Eukaryota; kingdom Metazoa; phylum Chordata; class Aves; order Coliiformes; family Coliidae; genus Urocolius; species Urocolius indicus. Next base: position 372,436 of record WBNH01010368.1, read on the forward strand.
ATGTTCATAGGAAGACTTTTTACTCTGTGTGACGGGGCCAGATCTATTATGGTAAACAGTTGTGACTGATGTTTTGTAATTTTGTGTTATTAATCCTGTAACTTGCTGCAAATATTATATTTATTTTCTTATTTCTTATTAATAAATTGTACTAAGATCTAATGATTTTGGTTTTACACCATTTTCAAGCTTTCTGGTAAAATCCCTAGATTTCCACCAATAGAGAAAGACATATATATTCCTCAATTGCACTGCCCACCTATTCTAAACATAAATCACCTCTAAAAAGACAAGCTACTAAATTTCTCTAGAGTTGGATGGGAGACTTTTTCCTATGGTATTTCCCTCCTAAAACAAACAAACAAAAGTTAGATGGAAAATGGAAGAATTTTCTTTTGGTAGTAAAAGGAGCATGATCTGGAAATACTCACACATATCTTCTGCTGTCATGCCAGGGCTAGATCCTTTCTGCATACTCCTTAGTTCAGATCTCAGAAAGGGAAGGCTGGTAATAAGAATTAGTGCTCAGACACAGCATTTAAGATACTGGCCAGAAACTGTGGGCCACAGATGTTTGTTATACCTCTCTGCATAAAAGCAGAGAACCAGCTACATAAGGGTCAGACTGCAAATCTATTTTGAATTACCAGACACTATTAAAGTGAAGCAAAAAATGAGAAAATGTATGAAGAGAGGATATAAAAACTTGCAGCAGCAATTGCCTTTTTCAGCCTTCACAAAAAAATAATATGATCTCATTAGTTTAAATAACTATAAAAGTTTGGAAAAGCCTAAAGAAAGTATAAGTTAATGAATTTGTACATTACATTTAAGAATCCTGTAATGATGAGGAAATGTAAGTCCTGCTCACCAGCCTGATCTCCTCTGCTAAGGGCATGGTTTCATAAAACAGCTGAGTAAAATTAACAGCTCCTCAGCAAGGGAGGTCTCACTGCCCTTTCCTTCACTGATCCGTCTGCCTTCCATGCTCCTTTTTCCTTTCCCTTGCAAAATTCCTGACACCGCAACAAAGAGCAATTAGACTCATTACACCGTAAACTGCTACACCCTCTTCTGCAAGTTCAGCTAACGCACAATGTATTCTAAAGCCATAATCAGTGCAAAGGCAGCAGTAAGAGCACATGGCCAGACACCTCATCCTCCCAGCCATGATTCAGCCAACTAGTTCCTGAAGTACCCCAGCAGCCCAAGAAGCTGATGTAACAGTAGCCTGGCTAGTGTTTTGGTGTAGAGGAGATCTTTTACTTGACAGTCTGAATTGTTGTACTTAGAACAGAAAAAGGTCTCCTTCCAATCGGATTTACTAATGGCCACAGGCAAGTGAGCTGTGACAGTGGTTGTTCCATGTAGAGAATCGGGTATGCTGTTTTTGTTTACCCAACTTCAGTGCTTTGAGACAAGCAGCCATGAGATGCACACTACCTGTCACCACGACTCCCCACGCTGCTGAACCCACTGGTAGGGAGTAACCCACCTTTGAAAAGCCATTTATATGAGAATAAAAACCATGTTGGTACTGGACCAATCAATATAGCATTAATTGACTTTTTTTTTCCATCTGAGAGACACACACAATACTACATGATGGCCAATGGGTACTGGAACACATAATTTGGTTTCTTCCTTGCCACAAAAAGTAGCAAACTCAGGGTTACCTCAAGAACACAAAATGCAACTACTCATATTAAATAGCTCATCTTTTATCACTTTTGGAACAGCATTATCACAGTTAGATATTTAAGATTTCCTAGTAAGTATTAAAATTAACTCACATTCAGCAGGAAAGCATTATCTTTTCAAGGAGTTTCCTCAATATAATGCAGCGAGAGAGAGAAATCAGAGAACAGTTTTGCGATTTTTAATGGTAGCAGAACACAGAAGTTTCAATTGAAAAGCATCTGAGGTTTTTTTAGGAAGTCACAACAGGTGTTGTAAATTCCCTTGGGATTTGAGCAGTTTTCCCAGGAGGCACTATCACTATACCTATAGAATGTATTGCTGTTCCTGAAATTACTTATAAAACATCAGAATACAGTAATAAAACCACTCATACACAGGTATCTGAAAATAAACATAAAAGGTAGGCACTTTGCCTCAAGAATCAGATCAAAAAGACCTTGAACCTTGCTCTTTGTCTTTGTAGCTAGGTAACAAACCACAGATATTTGCCTAATCCTTGTGATGAGCAACTTGTTAGGGATGCTTTCTTTGCTTCGGCAGGTTGATTCAGCCCAGGCTAGGACCTCAGTTTAAGATAGCGTGCTTCCTTATATAGCCTGATACTGCTTAAGATTCCAATTAGATTCAAATAGTCTCCCACCCTGAAGATTTCCTTGGTCATTAGTCAGAAATGAGATTCACTTTCTTCCCACCAGGACACTTACTGCCCCTGCCTGCTCTGGAGAGACTAATTATTGCCTTACAGTAAAGGCAGCTCATGAACACACACATCCTTAGCCAACTTCTAAAGAGACCATCAGCACATCGCTCAGCAGACTGCCCTTTTCTTTCTGCCTGAGCAACACTCAGATTCTAGAAGCTGTCCCATTGGGGTATTTTATAATCTTGTATTCCATAAAACATATAATTTGCTAATCATACAACACAGGATGTTGCTGGCTGTTCTGTGAGATGAAATGCAATGATAATCAAATCATGTTCAGTGCTAACAGATCCTTAGATGACTGTATCCTGAGCTGCCTCTGCAGGCTATCACCGAACTGGAAAAGACAAAATATTAGCAACAAAACTCGGGGATTTTTTTCAGGTTTTATAGTGTATATGATACTAATCAAGAGTCTATGTAACATGTTAGTTGATATTTCAATAAAAACACTTCAATTCCCAATACTGAAATCTCTCAGTTCCACTTTTATTTGCATTTTCTAAGTATGGATCATCAGAACTTGACCTTGTCCACCTTAGACCATCAACTTCACTGGGCTGCTCACATGAGAATAAAGTATACAAACACAGACACCTCCTACTTGAATTCTCACAGTCCTCCTCTCTACCTTCACAACTGATACCACACTTGTACATGGCAGCAGCTGGCTTGAATATAGTGTGAGGTTTTTTTTGTCATAAGGATTATTTGTAAGAACCTCAAATCTCTTTTGTTAGGCAAAGCATCACAACTCAAAATATGGTTTGATAACTTTAATGAGGCTTTACAATTGACATTCAGTATGCATCAGTACACAAAATATAAGAAATCACATATACATATAAACTTTCGTTTGTTTTACAAGTCAACCAGTATGAACTACACAAGTCACATTCATTCACGTAACAAAATGGAACATTGACAAGCTTCATTCATCGATCAGTATCTCAACAATTAATAGACCGAGGGTTTTTTTTTTTCAGCTGCTAAAACGACAAACTTCCATAAAGAACAAATAATTTATGTCAGCAGACACACTGGCATCACATTATATGAAATGAAAAAGCCAAACTGAGCAAAGATTGAATGCTTCCAGATTTCAGCAGAACTCATGTGAAGCAACAGTGTGGAGCTTATACCAGCATCAAATCTATCATTGGTTTATCAGGTCTGTGACTGAGAAAATAAATCACATACAGAAATTCTATAGGGAAAATGAAGCCATTTCATTTCATTAAAGGGTTATTTAACCCATTTATTTTCCTGCCTTTTTAAAACAAAAAGGAAATAGCTTTTATAACAAAAAACTGAAATATGTAAACCTTTTGGGTTTTTTTATTTAACACTTAAACTATTCTCACATACAACATCAACTTGTAGTTTGTGAATAGTTTTGGTCCTTCAGACCACCTTCTTGATGAATCAGTTTTTAACTGCTTTATCCAAACATACCAACAGTTCACTAATGTTGTTATTTGAAATTAAGCAGGTAAAAATAACATAGACATTTCTATCTTAAAACAGTATCTCTACAACAAAGTCTCATACTCTCATTTTTGCTTCTGAACAGGACAGAGGGACAGAAACAAAGCTTCTTTTAGCAGCATTAAAGGTAAAGGGCCTTCTGTGTAAAAGTCCCGGAAACTTTCTGCTAGCTTCAAATATAACAAAGATCCTCAGCTCCTCAGACACAGACACTGCAAAAACTGTTTGCTTTCACAAACAAAACCACATTCCCAGTGCAGTTCCCTGCAGAGGTGCTCATTTGGTCACGCACACTTTTCACAAGACACATGTGTCCTTTAACAAATGAAGCAGATGTACCTCATGAGCATTTCAGTATATGCATTAGGAGAATGCTTCAAGAAATCTCCTTCAGTGTAGGGGCAGGAGGGAAAACTCTTTTTACAGACTAACCACAGCTCTATGCCTGCTGGTTTCAACAAAATTTGTTGAAAGGACTAAAAACTCATCAATAGATCTGAAAATACATCTGTAAGCAAGCTGAGTTGATCAGCTTCTGTGTTCCCACAGGGAACCTCATCTTTTGACAGTAATTTGAAAGGAATGCTCAAACTGATGAAGTCTGCAGCTCTCCCAAAAATTCATGGAACAGTAAACAATTAAGAGGACAAGTCAATGAAGCAAGCAGACTGGATTATTTAGTAAGATGGTCACAAGCACAATGATTTTTACATATGCAATTGGAAAAATCACTGCCTAGAAGCTAAGAATAGCCCTATGGAATGGATGGTGGACTTTATCCTAGGAAACAGTAACTCTGCAAAGGATTTCAAGGCATCACTGGCAGATAAATTCCATCTATTTCAGAAAAACAACTTGGAGACCACTTTAGTACTTGCATGTGTTCTTAAGAAGTCTGTAAAGGTAAAGGATTTGGTGGGGACTATTATAAAGAATATATTAGAAGGAACCCTGTTCACTTTAGTACCTGGAAGGGAGAAATACACGATGATTTATCATTCTACTATCAGTTTTGGAAGGGATGTATTATAAAGGGAATTAAAACATTCAAGGGCATCTTTTGAAGTAGCAATATCAAACCTGTAAGAAACAGGAGCAAAACAGTCGCAATTGAAAACAAAAGTCAAACCACTGAGCCTTTGAATTCATTTTAAAGTACTCCCCATGTATAAGCGTTGCCTCCATCATCTCGTCATACACTGTGTTTAACTTTATTGCCCCACAGAGCTAAGCGGCTGTAGGTTTATTTGTTTGGAACTTACTGGTGACTCAGATATTGCTGCAACTTTCAAAGAATTCTTGATGGAGCTGAGTTCCCACATGTGTAAGTTTATGACGTGAACACCACAACATCCCCTTGTGATCTTGTACAGGTTTTTAAGGACGGCTTTTCGGAGGAGAATGTATACCCAGGGATCTAAAATCTGATTCCACGTTGCCATTCGGAGAGCAAAAAGTATTGTTTCACAGGTATCCTTTGAACGAGTCTCATTTATCCCAATGCTGGCCATTGTCAGCTGAAAATAGAACATTTTAAAATTATACATAAAAAAAAAATACACCAAGAGAACAGGTAAATTAGTGAAATTGTTTGAACATTATCTCTAATCTCCACACCTCCACCACATGAATGCATCCCAATTACAAAGTAAATACTTCCAGGTATGTAACATTTCTCATCCTAGAAATCTCCTCTGATGTTTTACAAAGGACATATATGCTGAACTACTTCTGCTGAACCTTGAGCAGAGGATAGTAACAAGCCAGAGAATACCCTCCAAAATTAGGGATTGATTTGAGCAAGGAATAAAACCTTATCAAGAATTTGAGCTAACAAAGCATGCCAGGGATGGATATTTTTTCAATGATAGAGGTCACTGGTAGTTCACAACGTTTTAATGAGAAGGGTGAGCTTTTTCACATTTTCCAAATTAAAGTCTGCATAAAGAATCTAGCACCTTTAATTCATCAAGAAGAGCCACACATTTTAAGCTGCAACAGAACAATTTATTGACACCAGAGGGTTTAGAGATTTCTAGGAAAAATTAAGCTAGGTTAAAAAGGGCAATGATACTGCTACTCTTGTCAATGGAGACACAGAAGCTTTCATTCACTGTGGAGATGCTGCACATCGACAGACCTCTACCAGCAACAACACTGCCAGAACCACATGGGTGGAGGCATTAGTCTGTCAGTGTATCTCAGCAGGACTGCTTCTAGCAAAGGCTACTCATGAGCTACACCAACCCAGTAAGTTGTGTCTGGCCTTCTTGCTCTGCAGAGCTTTGAAACACCAGACCCAGTGAAACACGTCGCTGGGGTTCCTGCCCTGCAGAGTCCTTCTTTGCAGGCTTTCTGCCACTGAGGTTTTGTAACCTGAGTTCCTGTGTGAAGAAAGACTGACTCTGCAAAGCCAGGAATCTGCCAGAAGATGGTAAATTATCTCTCTCTATTATTAATGTTAAAAGCACATGAAGACTTTTTTGGTAGAAAGATGAAACACTGTAAGGGTTTCAGCTCCACAGCCTTTAAAGTGATAGCTATTTAACTAAGAAATGGGATATTTTACAACTGATGCTACAAGTACACACATTTATTGAGCAATGAGAGGTAGGGTTAGTCTGAGAGCAGAGGGTTGCATTTTCACAAAGATATAGTGTAAAAATAAATCAATAAAAACAACTAAAAATATTAATGAAAGAAAGAAAAAAGAAAACTACCAGTCAAGATTGCAGCAAACATAAAACGCTTCTCAATATTCCTAGGCCTACCTATGGCTTGCAGGTCATCACATCTGAGTATAAACTTCAGTGGAACAGAGTGAACACATAAAAGGAGACTGTATTTACTGTATTTGCTTGACCAGGCATTTACTCAAGCGTTTCTGTATGGAAATCCATGGGAGCAGTGAAGAGAGCCCCTAAAGAAGCTGGTAAGACTGGCAGAAGCACAGCTGGAAGCTGGTGTGAGGAGGAGGAGGAATGTCTGAGCACTGAGCCAACACAAACACTTACTAGTGAGTTCCCTGAATCTGCTTTTCACCCCACAGCCACTGGGTGCATTCCTCTCTGACATCAGCAGCCCACCCAAACTTGGACAATAACTTTGGCTTGTGGCATTGAACCTCTAATAAATAAAATGCAGGACTGTCCTGAGAAAACATTCTGTGCAGAAGCCAAAGTTAGATGGAATACTCTCCTTATTCATACATGCAGGACAGGAGAGCAAATGACAGTACAACATAGCTCGTAGACCAATGTCCTTATCTGACATTACTGCATGCTTAATGCAGATGTGTAGCTTCCTAATCTGCTTCTTGATGGACTTCAAAATTCTGTTTGTTGTTCTCTTGCAGTCTGCAAAGTCAGTAAATGTCAAATTCAATGCCATTGCATGCCTGGAAGATGAAGCAGTATTTGTTGCCATCTAGAAAAAGTAGATCCATCCAGATTTTTTAAAACTGTATTATTTTCTCACATGTTACCTAGCAAACTTGTGAAATTCCTTTCCACTTTGTCATAATCAACTCTAAGTTAATCCATTAGTTTGCTGTTCAATTTGCTGGGTCAACACAGAATCATAGCCTTGTTAGGTTGGAAAAGACCTTTAAGATCAAGCCCAACCACTAACTTAATACTGACAAGCTCACCACTAAACCATGTCCCTCAGCACCTCATCTATACATCTTTTGAATATCTCCAGGGATGGTGACTCCGCCACTTTCCTTGGCAGCCTATTCTAGTGTTTAACAAATCTCTCAGTGAAAAAGTTCTTCATGATGTTCAATCTAAACCTCCTCTGGCATATAAAGTACCTCTGTTTTGATTATGGATTTGCATAAAGTAAATCAAGATAACAAGGAAATTTGATAGATAATTTTATGGCTTCTGACACTTGGGAAAACTTCATCCATAAAACTTAACTCACCTCTTCTAAGTACTGGATATAGAAAAAATAATGTATTTGATCTCACAAGTAGCAAACGGGGCTTATGTATATAGATAAATGCTTGAGTAATTCAGCTGTGAATTGCCGTATTAGAAATAATATGATAAAATCTACATTATCTACATTTTTTGTTTCATAAAACATGAATTTTCTAGCTATGTTACTCATATAATCTGGGACTGTTATGCAGAAATTAAAAACCACTTCCTTTCTTGAATCACTAATACCAATATAAAATGATATCCCAACTTTTTGAAGTTCTGAGAGGCTGAGATTTCTGTACAGGCATAGACTAACAGTATCTCTGTCCAGACCCAAATTATGAGCAATTTTATCTTAAAACACTTGTGGCAGAGCAGCAGAAGTGACACATAATGTTACCACCAGGTTGTCTCTGAGTGTGAAGTGAGATAGTTTCTCACTCCTTCAAAGAGTATGTACTGTACTGGGAGCTCTTTCATGTTTTGTGAGAAAACACAGAAGAAAACTGCAAGCAACTGAAGCCAATTGCATGTAAAGATGGGGTAAAGAAGAAACCATGTCCTGGAGCCTTTCCAAAGCCATGTGATAATTTCTAGAGCAAGACTCTAAATTCCAGCTGGAGAGGGGTAGAAGGAAGTGAGGAAAATATGAATTATTATTTCTATCATATTTTAATAGCCAATTTTTAAATTTGAATTTCAATTCTTAAAATGCTATTTCAGAGTCAGTTTGAAATCAGAAACTATTAAAAGGCATAATACACTACCAGCTGTTTAATAAAAGACTGAATTGAACCAAAACATGCAGACAGTCTGTATTTGCTCCCTAGGTGTGACAAAACCGTATGCTGAACTGGTACAAGTTACCATCTCAGAAACTGCAACAAGAGCTTGCTGCAGCACTAACCTGACTTCTGAGAGCGGGACCTCCTCTGCAGGCACAGAAAGGACATTCCTTTTCTTATTTGACTAATACTGTTCAAAATTAGTTCAAAGTAAAGAAACTGATTCAAAGACTGACTGGTTTTTCTTTCCCTGTAGGTGCATCAAGTTAGCACACTGACGGAATTCTGTCCTCTGCAGCCTGCAGTACACAGCAGGGAAGCAGAAAGAGGCAATGCAATTGCATCACTTCTACTTGCTTTCAATCTCCACAACTGAGTTTAATATTCATGCAGATTCACCAGTACGACTCAAAAAATTAATCCCCATCTGGTAAATAATGAATGTAACTCATAACTTTTTCTAACACATTTAGAAATATACAAATCCTAGTTGCAATTTTCTGAGTTATACAATGTTTATATGAAAACAGCTGTAGTATGTCTTCCTGGTTTGCAAAATAAAATGAAAGTACCACATGATGTAACCAATACAATTCAAACATTCTTTAGGAAAGTAACTATAAAAACAGAACTGTAAATGTGACTTTTTAAACAAAGCTCCCTCCTTGTAAAACACAAAGTTACTCTGACTCATATTAGTCCTTGATGGTTTAAGTAAAGATCTCAGAACTCCCTGTCTCTAAAAATAATATAGAGAAATCAAATTTGTGTCAAGCAAGGACTTGACACAATGCATTAAACTTCACCATCCTTTTTGTCCAAATTTATGCTTCACTAAAACCCAAGCTTACTTTGCAACATCCAGAACGTCTGACAGAAAAGTTTCTAAATCGTTTTTATATTACATTCTACAATTTTGCACCTAAGCAGACAGCCTCAGAGAATTGCCATTTCCCTGAGGTACACAGCTTGGTGTTCCAAAGTAAAAAACAGATTGTTCCAAAGCTTCACACCACTCTCCAAATATAAACAGTACGACTTTTATTTCCCCTTCTAGTTGGATCTCAATTATATGAGAAAACAGAATAAGCTAAGTGGCAGCGCAACTTAGTCACATCCCTGTCAGTATTAAAGTATTGAAACATCTCTCCTGTGCAGAAAGGCTGTGGGACCTGTGTCTGTTTAGCTTAGAAGAGAGAAGACTAATTGGGGATCTCATTGATGAAAGTATTTAAAAGGTGTATGTCAAGAGGATGACGAGGATACACTTTTCTGCTGTCTCCAGTGATACAAATAAGGGTAATGGACATAACTAAGGAAAAACTTCTTCACTGTGAGGGTGAGGCTGCCCAAGGAGGGCGTGCAGTTGCCTCTGGATGCTTCCAAACCCACCTGGACTCATNCTAAACAAGAAGCAGACTTTACAGTTATTTAGGAAATAAGACAAACTGTAATGTCACTTTAATGCACTGCAGCACATGGATTCTAAATTCAGGTTCTATCCTTCACTCCAGGAAGCTGCATAAAAACCATTCACCAACAGACTGACATAGAAAGTAGAGCAGATAAACATCAGAAATTCCCTTTCTCTGTAGCTCAGCCTTCAGGCTCCACTTCCCTACGGGAACCTTGCAGATCCTCCCAAATCTCCTACTCTTCCTTTAGGTTTCATTACAATGAGTTCTGAGAAATTCCATGAAGAAAATCCATGAGGTTTTCAGTATTTGCAAACTACTTCTATCTAGTCACTGATGCTTATATCAAATCCAGAGGTGCACACACGCTTCTCCTAAACCACACAGGAGTCAAGGCAGTACTCTACTGATCAAGTCCCACTCCATGGAAACAAACAATAAATAATTCTTTGGAACTTCCATTATTCATACATACTACAAAGAATCCACAGTCCGATATAGACAAGAACTGACAGAAGATGATAGTTTGTAGTACTCTGTAAGCACAAGCTTTAAGAAAAAAATTAGAAATAAGAGGGAGAAATCAAAATGCTTCTATGTTCAAACTTTATGTTTCATTTCATATCTCTTAAGAACAGCCATTAGAAAAGAAACCCTGACAGCAAATTGCCTATAGCACTGCTATATAGATATCGCAGTGTAAAAAACAATCATTTTTGCAACAAAGTTGAGTATGTTTTATTTTATTTTTCATGTAAGTCTACGTAAATCAGTTTAAAAACAAGGGCTACCAAGAAAAATATATAGCACATCACCTCTGCCATCAAAATTTTAGCACACACTGTATTACTTAAGACACATAATGCTTTTTATGTTATAGATCTGCAATGTTCTTTCCCACTAATGTTTTCCTTTAACTTTTAAAATGAAAAACTTGGAACCATACCTTCCACTTCTATATACTAGATGATCATTTGCTTAGCAAGTAAATTTTAACTGAGCACAGTGATTTTATTTTAAAATGTGCTTTTAAAAGGGAAGTGGAGAAAATAAAATGTGTTAGCAAATTTTCTTCAACATTAAAGTCCAGAGGGTGCTTTAAGGAGATATGCTTAACTTCTATGTTTAAAGTTTTTCAGGATCAGCTCTTGAGAAGTAGCAACAAAATCAGGAGTCTCCTTTTCTCTCATTTATGCTTCTGTGAAAAAAAAAAAAGTAATGCCACCAAAAATTAACAATTAATCTACTGGTTCATTATTCATTTGGGGAAAAGTGGGTGTCTACCTTCCAAAATGAAGTCCTAGTCCAAAACAGGTAAATCCTGGATGGTAACTACTACCCGCCATGATATGCATCCTTAAACATGCAAGGTTCCTTATTAACTTGTTAAAGGCAGATAGTGTGAGACAGACCTTTTCTATATCAGGGTCATATACTCTCTTGGAAATACAGAACTGAGAAAACAGATAGAAAAGATTGGGATGACCAGAGGTAACTGAGGTTGCAAAAACATTTTCTAGAACTTTATTTAGCCTCTATATGCTCCACATTTACCCCCCCTTAAAATGGAGCTGCATAAACCTTCTGGAGGTATGGCAAAGTTGAAGGCACTCAGAACTCAGAGGTGCTATCAAAGCACTACTGCTGTGATACAAGTCAAAAAAGTATACAGAGAAAACAGTATAAAGCATAACATTTTCATTTCATTCTGTGACCAGGCACTTTCTGACTGGCCAAGGATACTCCTTCATGAATATAGTACCATTCAGAACACATGCCCAAGCACCCCGCTGAATTGGCAGAGCAGGTCTCACATCAACTGGACACCAAAGAAAGGACTGCAGTGTAGCATCAAACACATGACACTGCAGTCATGACATTAAATTAAGGCTCTGTCAGTGTTTGCCACCCAAAAGCTCCCCTCCATCTCCCCTCACCATACAATCGCTCATCACCGAGGCTGCTTAGTTTTTCTGAGCTTTGCACTCTCCTCACAGAGGCTCAGGTCTGCAGAGGACTCCCAGTCTATTTCACTCCATTACTGTGCCACTGGAGTCAAGGGTGACATTTTCATCACCTGTGTTTTACCAGCTTTATGCAAAATATTTATGGATGGCAATACACTTCCTGAACAAATATTTAGAAACATAATTTGAAATGAGATCTTTATGTATGCAAGAATTTGTCAAAGTTGCTGGAAAAAAAAATAAAGTTCCACAACATTTGACTCGCTATTTATATTTTATTAACTACCTTTGGCATTATGATGCTCTGTATAAGGCAGGAATGCAGTTATGAAGTAAGCCTCATAAACAGGATTATTTTGTCTGCATAAATTCACAAATGTTAACCTGAAGTGAAGCTTTGATTTTTCTGTCAGCTCTCCTCTTAGACACTACCTGTTTGCATCTGTTTTGCAGTAACATGAATTCAGGCTGGGACTGATTGAGGTACTCCAGGTCACCTCTTTGTTTCTCCAAAGGAAACTGGATATTTCTATCCTGGATTGAGAGTCTTTTTTCCTTCTTTCCTTTCCTCCCCCTCAAAATCAGAAATACTATGGTTCAACTAGCTGGCAAGGTAATTACTCTCACAGTTTAACTGATTAACTCATTTGAAAGAAAAGCAAAATGGCTATGCATAGAGAAGATTTTAGCACTGAAAACAGTGAAGGACTCACTTCATAAGAAGACATAGTGTCCATATCAAAACCAAATAAACAACTTGTTTCCTGAGCTACATGTTTAAAGTTACAAGAAAGCCAGCTTCCATAGAGTGAGGAATGTATCACTGCCTAACAACAAGGACTATAACAAAAACTTCTTGTACAAAAAAAAAAAACTCAACCAATTTATACATCAAATTCAAATATTCTTTACTCAGCAATGCTGAAAGAAATTTTAAAGGACAACTGCTAGTCCTCTTGGGACCAGAAAACAAAAATTTCTACTACTGCATAATAAAGACTATCCTGAGAAACACAGTAAATACTAGGGGATGTAACAACTATAGACCTTCAGGATCCATTTATTCTTCGACTACAGTCAGTTGGGTAATGCTTCAAACCCTGAAAATGGCCTATTACTTCTCTTTTACCGCCTTGTTTTTTCAGGCTTTCACACTCATGTGAAAAACAATCACATTTTTTATTGGCTGAATAAGTATTCTCATTGACCTATGCACAACAGAACTCTCACTAATACCCTACAAATATCCAAAGAAAGAATCACAAATAACATCTAATACTGGCAAGGAAGAGAACTGTCTGAATACAGGAAAAAAGAAAAAAGGAAAAAATATATACTATTCAGACAATGTGGAGGATAAAGGAGCTGCAAAGGTCCATAATTATAGAATTAATTCAGCATTTAATTACTGTTATGCACAGGATGAAATCAATAGCTTAGAAATGAAGTGTCTTTTCAAACATCACCACATTCACGCTGCTTCATTACTGAAGTCATCCTCCAGTGTATTCACATGTCTGAGGAGAGATACAACATAGATTTAGCAATCACAGGCAAATTTTCCACTTACGTCTTTGAGAGCAAGAAAATGTTCTTCTACAGGGAATGCAGGATCTGCTAGTTCTTATCTGGTCATTTTTTTAATCCTCTCAGATTAGTTACATTTGTCTAAGAGGCCAAGAACTAGATTGAATCCTCTAGGGTCACTCGATTTCAGAGGAATGGCAAATACCTGTGGGCTTTCCTGGCAAATCTCAGAACATCCAGAGGGATCCATACATATTAGAAGTGTAAACAGAAGGGAGAAGAATTTCACAGTGAGTCAGTCTACATACAGTGGCCTTTTCACCTCTTGTAGAATTCAAGAATACAGATAGCTTTGATGTGTGACTGACCTTGCAAGATCTCAGGTAACAACAGGTCTACATAAGAACTTACTCTGTTGTCTACCAATGGAGTCAGACCTTCAGTATAATCTAAGAAATTATGGTTTTTATTACGCAGGTGAAACTAAGGAGAAAAACCCCTACATTAATTGCACTTATATTTTAGGCATGTTTATGCTTACCGTGTAAGCAACATACACAGGGGAGGAAAATGAAATGGTCACCCAATGACTTGGTGCTATCTGATTTGCAGTATTTGCAAATCTGGCTGGAGGCAAGGGAAGATTTGATGTGTTCCTTTTGTGTTATTTTACTTTTTAAACCACATTTAATAAAGTGACTTATTCTATATATTATTCTGGAGATGTAAATGAAGAAGTTATAAATGGAAATATCAAGGCTAATGAATTAGCAATATATTTACCAAGTTGGAATATATAATTTGCTTTTTTTTTTTCTTTGATGCTGAGCCACCTTTTAGGTGGAAGAGGGATGAGAAAAATCAAATCTCCACTTAAAAGTGATTTATTTCTCACTATTTCTGCAAAGATGTGCCCTCCTTCCTGCTGCACCTTCTGTTTCATTCCCTTTCCATGCACTGAGTCAGATGGGAACACTGCTGGCCATATCCCCACAAACACAAGTCTGCCTCCTCACATCTTTGTGTCCTGATGTTGGTCCTAACGTGGGTGATGAGGATGCTTACAGGCACACTTACTACATCCTTTACATCCTTCCTCACTCCTGTAACTTTGGAGTGGTCATGCAACCTGTGCTTACATAGAGTTCAAGACACTTCAGGCAGCTGGCAGCACATAGGTACAGGACAGCAAGTGGGAGACTAGCTGGAGATCAGTTATTAACTTCCATTTCTCCAATGACAAAGTAATTTTTGGATTCTGTGAGTTTAGTATTAAGGTCTAATTGTCTCAAAAACTGCAGCTCAGGACATCTCTTACACAAAGGCTCATTTTCAGCCTTCTTCAGGAAATCATGCAGAAACATAGCTCCAATGCCATTCAAACCTGCCTTTTGGTATGTATCTCTGAATGAAGTCTTCACATAGCTTATTAAAGAAGAGCTTAGAGCAAGCTTATAAGCTGCTTTCCACTCTTTGCTGTGTCTGGAGTACGTAAGAGCAATTTTTCAGCAAAAGACAATATATTACCTACAAATGCCTCAGGCTCATTCTATCTCCTCAGATATTTTGCCTCATCCAATGTGAGAAAGAATCCAAAAGAACGAGTTGCGATTACAAAAACTTTACAGCAACTCCTGCTGTAAACCCTTTCTGTAATGTTCTGCTACCTGACCATTACTACTTCCAAAAGCACATGCACATAATCCACAACAGGATCACGCTACTGTTCCGCTGGGTGCTGTGCCCACACAGTAAACAGGTACTCCCCTTCTCCAGGAGCTTGTAATCCAAATTGCAATTCATCAATTTCTGAATATTTTAATGTAAAATTTAAGTCTGAAAGGCACCAAAAAAAAAAAAAAAAAAAAAAAGAATTATTGCTGATGTCTGTCATGTTAAACCTGTTGAGGATGAAGAACTTTCTGGAGTTGTTCTGCGAGAGTGTATTTGTCCCTGAGACTTTTCAGCAACAAGTTTACCATTTAAAGTCTTCAAACAGTCAGGAAAGAGAGCTTTCCTAAAATAACCATCCAAAAATGGTTATGACGTCTATGACATTTTCCAAAAATGGCTAAGCAGTGTATGATATTTTAAGGCAGAGAGGCCCGAATACGTGTAATATCTAGGAAATAAGAAGAATTCTCCTATACTGAGCAAAATTGGAATGTATGTCAAATTAGCTTACTTTTTAGTATCAAGCACAGAATCCAAAACCTTTGCCAACTGAATAACCCAAGGGAAGTTATGAATGGCAAATTTATTCATCTGAAGTTTTCAGAATTTGGTTTTTTGAGATGGTAACTTCAAAATTTAAAAAGAAGAAGAAAATTGTCTGTGAAAGTGACTGACATCTATCTGGAACAACATATTGTGGTTTAATTTTGAAGGAAAAATAGGACTATGTTGTTTTGAAGATGCAATGATTTCACATGACAAATAACCTACTTTTCCTATTTTTTCTCTCCAAAATGAACCATTCTCATTGCATTCTGATAGCACTACATTTTCAGAAAAAGGCTTTATGTAAGTTTTTCCAAACAGCGCAAGTAAATGTAGATAACAAAAGCTATAATTATGCTTCCCCAGAAGCCTCTGGTAAAGGACAATCTGTCAATCTCAGCTCTTCTTCCTTCCCAGGTTCATATCATGGCTGCAGGACAATATGCTGACCACTGTACATTTCTTCTCTGTAAGTTTCCTGTTGAGAGAGTAGCTCAGCTGCTCATCTCCCTCACTTCTATAAGAGGAAGGTAAATAGTTGAATTTAAAAGATAGTCAAGATTAACATAGAGTTTCTAAGCACTCTGTGATAAACTACACCCTGGAACACACTTAAAAACATTTTTTTTCAGTGATTCATATTTCTCAGAAAGGCTAAGGCCCATAAGAGGTCTACGAACTGTACAAGATAAAAATAGGAAGGGACCAATTCTGAACATGGAAACAATACTTTTGAAACTATTATTTAGGTAGGTATAATCTCAAATTTTACTAATTCTATTTCTCATGTAACTTGGCAGAGATTTGCCAGCTGTGCTTCTTAAAAATGCAAAATAAAAGACTCCCAAAACCAATACTGAAGGAAAATGTGAACATGGTGAACATCTTATGCAAGGGGTTGTAGTATCATAGAAATACATCTGAATAGTGGACTGAACTTTTAAATGCACTGTATTAAACTTCCTTATTCCACCTGCCATTTCATTCCGTGAAGTGTTTTCATGGTGTCATTCAAAAGCACACTCAAATCATCTGAACTGCTGTTTAAACCTTATTCTGCAGGGAACTAAGCTAAAAAGACGCTTTCTATCTTGAAACTAACAAAAATTTCAATCAAAATCACTGTTCTTTTTCCTCTTAACCCCTAAAATCAGCTATTCATTCAAAATATCTTTAGGGCCATATGGAATGACACTAACATTTCATCGACTTAACCTTGAGTACCAGAAGCTTATTCAGAGGAACTCAAGCAAGCACAGTAATTGAATTTGCACAGTGCTGACAGATGTATTGAGAAACTCGTCAAGCAACGAAAAGGCCATGATATGAGAGAGGGTGAGAGGCCTTTTTCTAGTGTAGTTTGAAAGACAAGCAAATTCAAATGAGGGGTTTTTTCCCTTCCAGAGGAATTCAGGGATCACTTTATTCAGTCAAACAGCCACTCCTGATCTGACCTCTTTTGACACAGTAAGGTCTGGAAGAGAAGTAAAAACCTATAGTCAGCAATGACCATCACTATATTGATGCTTGGGACTAGGAATAAAGAAGCATATCTAGCAAGCCTTCTGCTGGCAAAAAAAGGTTTTCTTCCTTTCCCTATGAAACCGATTAATTTATTAAAACCATGTTGTCAGAAGTTGGCTCCTGAGATGGGTTTGCACCCAGCCCAACAAATGCAATGACAGCATTCAGCACATATTCCCATGGAGGTCATGCAGAAGGTCACCTCTCCTGTGCCTATCAACCTGACACAAACAGTGTGTGAATCATAGCTGAGACTCAACTCGAACCGCGCCTTTACTCTGACTAGAACAGAACAGAATTGTTTAGGTTGGAAAAGACATTTAAGGTCATTGAGGATAACCGCCAACCTAGCATTTTGTGTCCACCACTATACCATGTCCCTAAGTGCCACATCAAGGCTTTTAAATACCTCCAGGGACGGTGACTTGAGCACTTCTCTAGGCAGACCATTCCAATCCTTGGCAATCCCTTCTGTAAAGAATTTTCTCCTAATATCTGGTCCACGGAGCTAATATCTATACCCCTAGCACAACTTGAGACCACTTCCTCTTGTCCTATCCCTTGTTACTTGGAGAAGAGACTGACCCTCCCTTTGCTCCAGATTCCTTGCAGTTAGCTGTAGAGAGTGATCATGTTTCCGCTCAGCCTCCTTTTCTCCAGGCTAAACAACTCCAGTTCCCGCAGCCACTTTTCATGAGACTTTTGCTCTGGACCCTTTACCAGCTATGTTGAAAACACATCCCATCATTGGATGGTGTCAACAGAGAAATGTTCTAGTAAAACATGACAAAAATTCAATGACAAAAGTCACTATAAACATAATCAAATTATCTTTTTCAAAATCACAATGTTGAAAAAGACAAAGTGTGTTTCTCCCCTGTGAAAGTAACTTTTACAATAGCATTCAAAGCTGCAAGGTTATCTATGTTTAAGAGAATCTCCTTCAGCCTTCAGAAACAGATGACTGGAAATCAAAAGCCCAGTTCACTCTTTTGCAAAAGATCATTCTCCTTTTTGACAATGCCTAAGAAGGCACAATGAGCTCACAGAGACTGCAGCTTTGACTAACAATATGTATTCCTAGTGAGAATACAATTCTGCAGAGCAGCCACTGATGAGATCTAGGGTGGCTGCACTGTACATGGCAGCAACAGCCTCACTTCAAGGGTAACCTGAGCATGAAATCCTGGCAGTGTCACTGTGCATGTATATACATGACTACACATACAAAAACGCTAAAATGAGATGCACAGAGGATCACCTTTTATAGCAAAATAACTTATATTGTATGCAACTATGTGGCCAAGAATTCAGTGTAAGACCTGTAATCGGCTCATCTCCTTCAGCACATACCAAGTGCGAGCCTGTCTCAGCACCCAAAATATCTGGTGGAGCATTCAGGGTGAGCTGGAGTATGGGTATTCAGCCTCCTTGTTAGTGGACTGTTGCCCTTCTCACCTCCTCTAGCCGCATATTCACTGAAAGGACTGCTCAGACCAGCTCAGTCAGGTTCTAGGTTGGAGTGATTCAGCAAACTGTAAGCTAAATGCAGCCCTAGGTGCACAAAAAACAACCACCAAACCTCGATGCATGAGACAATCTGAGGACAAGAAGTCAGAACAAGTTTAGAGAGATGCAATTAGTGTAACAAATTGCGAAGGGGAGAGATGACATGAGACTGCTAGAAATTAATTTACACAGTAAAACCAGCAACTGAATAAGAGCTGATTTAATAATATGAAAGAAACAGTTGAAATCTTAAAAAAACACAAAAACAAAAAACAAGCAAACAAAAACCAGAAAAAACAAAAGTGGGTATTTTCTGCAGTAGAGGTAAAACTGGAATGAAAGTAATCAGACAACTGCATGGAAAAAGATCTTCACAAGAACTATTTGAGTGTTAACTATTTTTCTCAGACTAAGACTGTGTCCCAAACATGAAAAATATTAGATATTTCTCCATATCATAATTTGTTTCCATAGGTGAATTCTCTCTGAAATAAACTCCTCCTCTCACAATTAAAGGGAGTTCACTTTGCTACTCCAAAACCAAATTTAAAACATGTTTATCCCTTGAGTCTCACCGAATTTGACATACTGAAGTCAGAATTTGCTCATATGAACACAGCTCCAAAAAAAAAGCTGTTTCATGACAGGCCAGACATCAAGTCACAGCCAAAACCCAGCTTTATATAACAATCTGTTTCATCAGCGATGCTTATCCCTGAATGCTCCAGCCCAACTATTTACTTTGGGAATACAATCTCTAGGGACCAAATTTATTCAACAAAATTCATATATCCCTAGCAGTGAGCTAAGACACTAGCAAGGATGAAAAAAAGATTATTTACTACACAGAGAAGTCGATATTACTATATTTGAAACATGCTTTCCGGGAATTATCCATCACAAAGCAAAATTATTTGGACTGTCAGAACAAATATGCCTCTCAAATCATTGACTGCATAGATTATCAGAAACTTCAGGAATTTCACTTGTTGCTTTTCTTGTGAATTCCCTCCCACTCTCAATTCCTCCCAAAGAAATGAATTTTCACCCATACAGGAAGAAGCAGGGAATACCCTTCATTCTGGTTCCAATACTGGCAGAAAACTTTAAAAATGTCTCATTTTTGAGTTATTGGTGAGACAGAGCTTCAGGAAAGAAATCAGAAGGAAGGAAAGGAATCAGAAGGAAAGAAAAAGAATCAGAAGCAAGTCCTGGTCCAACAGCCCCAAGCAGAGCTCCATATAAGCCATACTATGGGCTCTGCGTCAGAAAAATGCTCCCAATCTCCAGGAGTCTTAAAATAGAGGGAGTGATTTACTATTATATCATATTTAATGTTTCATATATATATATATATATATTTACACATATATATAAAGGCACCATGACAAATTCACTACCACTGAGCAGGTGCAGAAGTCAAGTTCAATTCCACACCAGACACCATAAAGAACAATCAATATCACATCTCATGCCTCTAGTGTCATCTAAAGGTGATTTTAGCACAGGTAGTGACTGAATATACAACTTTATTTGAAAAAAAAAATAAAATCTAATAACAAAGTAAATCTACAGTCGGGTTACAGTATTGGATAGACTTAATTTTGGTAGCCATGGGCATATGACAACTGACGTAACCCCAGACTAGATTAAAAACAGATCAAACCCTCCATCAGAGGGAGACTCACACCAAATAAATCCAAATTCTTGTATCTGCAGACCACATGTGGCATAAACTACATGGCCTTCCTACCCTTCCTCTTCCAAAGGTTTTTTTTTGTTTCCAATCAGTTTGGTTTATATCAAGGCAACTCACTCTCATGGAACATTTTGTTCTGTATCCTCTTTGGAATAGAGAACATAGGTAAAATTCACAATTCAAACATTGCCACTGACTTCTAGATTTAGCTTTGAGAAAAAAATAAACAAATGATTGCCAAATCATTACTGTATTTAGCTACTTTGCCAAATAATTTCACCTGTGAATACCTGATCATATTTATTTCATGACATACTTATTTTGGGATACGTTGATTATATTATAGAATGCAAACCATACATTTCACAAATTAAAAGCCCTACGAAGTTTCAGATAGATCAGACTAATAGATTTGGATCATCAGTTCACAGTAAATCATGTGTCTTAATAAACTCTGGATCTCTTTTATTGTAGCACTTCAGCAGCACATTCATGGCCAAGCTTTATTCCACTGCATCTGTATGCTCTGCTGCAGCCCAATAAGGCTTGCTAAATTAACACTGCATTTAAATTCTGATTGTATTCTGTAAACAGAATGCTATTAAAACAAAGATTGGGTAATTCAGAGACTTTGATGTACAAAGCTAAGAAAGGTAATACCTACCAAAGACCCCATCCTATTGCACTTCCCAGATGACCAAACTCTGGCTAAAACACTAATTGCTTCAAGAACTAAATCCTACCCTATGCTAACTTTTTTTTTAAAATTCTCATTTCTAACATGAATTTGTCCATATTGCAGAAATATTTTCAATACTGCCGGGTTACTTTTGGTGATAGTTTGGCTCATCTCATTTCAAAGGACAATCAGAAGCAAAGCATCAGAAGCCCGGAATGCACAGAGAGCACTGGCAGGTTTGCCAACCAATGAACCAATGAACCAGCATTGTTCGTGTTATCATCTCCCTCTGCAACACGGTCACAAAAACTACTGAGTCTAAAATTCAGCGAGTCATTCACTGTTCTGTATCAACAGCTGATGAAAATGCCAAGCTCTGAAAGGATTCTGAAGAAAAAAAAAAAATCCTGCTGAAATAATAATTGATTGATTGAAGTTAAATACTTTAACAAAAGTAGTGCTGTGATTTCATTGGACATTGTCGGGATTTTTTTAAAATATGTTTTTATCATTAAGAAAAACTGAAATGCATAACAAAATCACCAACATGGAAAAACAACCACAACAGTTGCAGTTTGGTGTTCCTTCATATATTGAATAAATGAAGTATCTCTTCTGAATTAAAGTCTAAAGCTCTTTTGTGTCCCAAGGGCTTTTAAAAATAAAAAATCAAATTAATTCCAACCTTTAAGGACAGTTACTTTATCTGAAAGTAATGTCATCAGAATATATACACTGGGGTTTTTTTGCATGATAAGTAAAGCTATCATTTGAGGGTTTTTTTCTTGAAAACCATTCTATTTCTTGCCCCAGATAAATTTCAGATGCCTGGAAGTAATTGAAAGGAAGTTTGCTACAAAAGCTTGCTATACTGTTTTGACAACTTTGTTTATGCTCTATACATTACAGCCACCATACTTTCAAAAGCCAACACAAATTTAAACTATGCTGCAGAGCAAGCCCAGAAAAACTCTCTGTGTGTTGAACAAAGGTGAGTTTTCGTGTATTTCATTGACACAGAGATTTATATTCAGATTCTCTCCTTGATGTCTGTGATACTGGATTAATTAAATGCTACCTACTGAACTCCTGCACCTAGGCTAATATCAGTGTCTGAGTGAGAACTAGCTCAGGTAGCACCACACTATACCACAGGCAATGAGTAGATGAGATATAGCAGGATTTTATTCAGATCTTGTATTTAAATTTCTGTATTTGTAAGCTCACACCAAAATTGCTCCTCACTCAGTGGAAAACTACAGGACATTTGTTTCTAGGAAACAAACTAAGACTTCAGGTTATTTGTGACTCTTGAACTTGTGAAAAAAATAACGACTCAGGTTTACTATAGTAAAAAGAGTCACAGTTAATACCAGATTTCTAATGCCATCAAACATCAGAAGCTGTCAAATCCTTCTCCTTATCATAATCCCATATCCTTTGACCCTGTTCACTGACAGAGCACACGCTAACATGAGCAGCGCTCACCACTTCTGAAGAGTCGCAGCAGTTATCAGGCAGTCTGAAGTTACAGTCGGGACAGCTGAGAAAGCTCACCAACTATACACAGCAGCTGTGCTAGTCATCTGTCCAGATTAGAAACCCAGCTCTGTTAGGTCTAAATCAAGTTTTTATTTGAACCCATCACCAGTTGCTGTTTTCTGACATGACTCTTTAGACCAAAATCCTTAATACTCTGCTAGTGAAGGATTTTAAGTATTATCTTTGATAACACAGTTCACAAGTGGCAGTAAACTGTAATAACAGTGAAGAGACAACCATAAATAGAAAACTGTATAAACTACAGCTCAGACTAAACAGACTTGCCACTCCAAGATTTCACTGAATTGTTGGACAAGCTCAGTTTCAGCTCTGATTTATTTTAGCCATTATTCTGCTACCACTGTCTGCTTAACCACGCAGAAAATACAGTCCTCACAGTCCCTGTATATTTAGCTCAATGTATTTTGCTTACTGTCAGAATTGGAGAATAATTACCATTTGTGTTATAAGTGCACAGGTTCATCCACTATGGCCAATATGCTGTAAAATTAATACATTGGAGAGTGAATGGAGCTGTTACCACAGCTAAAGCACCTTAAAACTTGGAGATAAAAAAGCATAACTATTATACAGTGATGTGCATTAAAAATTGGCAAACACATTAGGGTCTTACCAGGAATGGACTCCAGCAAATGCAAGAAACACACATAATAGCCAAGAGCTGAATGATCATTTCAAAATGATGAGATCTGCCTTGTCTTTGTTGACTTTTAAATTTGACTCTTAAGAGGGTAATTCCTGTGACAGCATTGCACAAGAATGAAACAGCAAGGGCCAGTAACCCAAGGCAAGAAAAAAGTAAGAGATAAAATCTGTCTTCCCAGTCCTCAACATGTTCTGTTTTATAGAAGCACCAGGTCCTCGATGCTTGAATTTGATAGGCTCTAAACCTAAGAACAGGCAGCAAAGCTATAAGAACAGCAAACAGACATACCATAGTCAACATCATTTTGACATGTTTAGAAGTCATTTTTGTAGAGTGAAATATTGGCTTAGTGACTCCAATGCACCGTTCAACAGCCATCACACTGCCCAGGAAGAGTGGGCACAAACCAAAGAAAACCATGCAGATGCCAAAAACACTGCAAAGAATGTTGGACTGGTTAAATCGAATCCAGTCTTTATCTGATGCATACACAAACACCGCAATGGCTCCATTGATGAGGTGGCCAAAGAGATCTGTGACAACCAAACTGCTGGCAAGAAGCAAAAAGGAGGCTTTCGATTTCTGTCTAAATCTCTGATACGCCTTCATGAGAATTGCTATTGCAAGACTGTTGGACAAAATTCCCACTGTCATGAAGATTATTGAAAAGAACACTGAAATCTTCTTCTCCGTATGGCAGGTTGTGTTTTTCAAGATTCCAAATCCAGCCAGCCCCGGTGATTTTGAACTGTTCATGGTTAGGAAAGGAGAGGCAGACCTCAAAGCATTTCAGCAGCCTTGCAATCGAAAGGCATCTGCAATAAGTAAAAACAAATACACACACACTGTAAAAGGCATACCACTGTTCAAATGACATTTAAAGCATAAATTCCACAATATTAGTCTGTGGTACAAATCTAATTATCCAGTTTTCTGAGTTATATGATATGGCATGATAATTTAAGTGCATCGGTCACGGGATAAAACGATTATCCGCTTGCATCAATACAACACAGATACAGTGCACAGTATCTTTATGGCCTCTGAACGTGTAAGATACACAAAAAAAGTTTCTCAATTATATAATGCTCACGTATGTAGAATCAGTGCGACCATAAAAATGATTCTAGTAGTTAGATTACATGTTTAAATGTTTCTTTGCGATATACTCCTAGAAGGAAAGTATTTCTCAGCCCATACACAGTCAAAAGTGAAATACCCAAACTGAAATGTTTTGAAATGATAATCGCACTCCGTTATTCTTTTTCACTGTTAAGCATTTATTTCCAAACCAACATTCTAACACCTTCCAAGTAATTCTCTCACAATTCAGTGTTTTAAAGCTTTAACCTAACCAACACCAAAGCCTCCAACTCCCCGGTTCACTCACAAGCTTGTATTTTAGACGCACCCTTATCTAGAAGCCAATTCTGCAAGTTACTTTACACTTTTATCTCCCATCTCGACTCTCAGGACATTCCTGCTGGAAAAAAAAACTTTTCATGAAGGGGGAAAAAAAGAAAAAAAGGCTTTAATAACGCGCATTACAAAGAGGCGCTGAAGTCTCCCAGTTACTGAGCTGAAGCGGAGACCGGTCACGCCGCGGACAGAGGCATTTCTACCGCGCAGCGCTGCTGAAGCGGAGCGCAGGCGGCAAAAACCTCAGGCGGAGCTCCATCGCTTCCCACGTCCCCGGAGCGCGGCCGCCGCGCTGAGCGCCAACCTGCGCGGCAGCAGGTGCTCCGGGCCGGCAGCCTGCGGGTGCCCCAGCCTCCGCCGCTCCCGCGCCCCTCGCCCCGCAGCGCCCTTAAGTGCGCGCTGCCGCCGCTGCCGCCGCCGGGGGCGGGGCGAGCTCGCCACGCCGGGCACTTGTGACCACCGGCTGCTACGGGTACCGGTCCCGGCTCCGGCTCCGCGGCGCCCCCCCGGAGCCTTCGCACCCCGCGGAGCGCACCCCCCACCGCTCCGCTGCTTCCCCGGCCCGCCGCCGCTCACCTCCGCTTCGCTCCGCGGCGCCGGGAAGAGGCGCCG